>OX578278.1:82524157-83091657 GCA_951217055.1 Gerris lacustris | reverse complement strand
TCTAACCACCCTTTAGGAAATTTCTCTGGCACGTACAATAAATATGAATTAGCCGAATCTTCAAAATGCTTCGTTTTGAACAACCATACATTACGTTCAAAAGACGTTAGACCAAAAACTGAACGTGTACGTGAACAGAAACGTGTCTCAAAGGAGACACGTTTTTTGCAATAATTAAAAAGGAAAATTGTGTCATTGACAAATCGGATTAATGAAATATTTGTTCTAGATGTCCACAATCCTAAACTACGATCAACAAATTAATAGTTACTTTGCTGTAACTATATGCATGCATATATGCGGGAATTTGCAAAAACATAACAGATTCTCATGACAAACAACTCCCCCAAATGATATTAATCGCTAAATCCCCAACAGTTATGAGGAAACCATTTAAAGCTCTTCTGAAAATATTTGCGTTTACTCGAACCAACAACATATTACGCCAAATGCAAGAGATAAGCTTCGAAATTTCTATTTGATTAGGATGTTGTTTTTTTGTTTGTAATTTTAGATCATCTCTCTAGTGATCAATTCAAGTTTGTTTTTCATTTCGAGGAAAACGCCAAATTGTGTTTCCAAACTTTTGACTTCCGAGGAAGAGATCCAAGATAAATAACGACGGACATTACCATCCCAAAAAATTTACATAAAGAAAAATTTTAATGAAGCTAAATAAATAATAAATTAACAATCTTAAAAATACGTCAAATATGGATGGACTAATGAATAATTTATTAAAGTTTTTGACGAATCAAATGCGTACTCAATTTAATAATATACATTTTCAATATGCCAATGATATATGGTTAAATTATAAACAAAAATACATAGTGTTATTAGATATTGTAAAAAAAAAAACTTTAATTAACAATGCTTCAGTATCCATATTTATAAAAGACATTCCATGAGTCCATAAAATTATGAACAGTAAAAGGATTCTTTTACATTATCTTTATGGTGAAAACTTATAGTTGAATACAAAAGATAATGGAGTAGATTTTATGACCTATAGGTTAAATGGAGACTAAAATGGTTAAGACAAAAGACGAAGGAACTAAAACGCGCTGCACTTTCCTAGGATCTTTTGTGGTTCACAAACACGAAGAAGGTTGCTAACCAATGTCCTTTCAATGGAAAGGTAACCACATTAGTCGTTTCAATGGAAGCGACCACGTTAGTACATATCCCAATTGTTTTACACAGAAAGGTTATTTGTGGTCAGGTTACTTTAAACTAAGTAATGAATAAGCGAACGTTCCATCTCATTGAAAGTCAGCAAGTGTCATTGGTTCTATAGAGAGAACGAGCTATGACTTCTTGCCAATATGAAAGATGTCCTAGATTGGTTAGTGTTCTGAAAGTCTGTGTAATTTAAATATGAAAGATGTATCTATTGCAAGCAACCAAAAACAAAAACCAACATTAGACATCAATAGTTAATAAATTATCAAAAGAAAAAGTAACAAAACTTTTGAACCCTGTATACAACAACGATAACGATGAACAAGAGACAGAGGAAAGGCGTCGTGGAGTGGCTAATGCACCGCACACCAGTGTAAAACTATTGTCTTAACACAGATATTTTACACACACATATATATATAACATCAAATAGATGAGTTAGTGGACGATTCCTCCGTACATTAATGACCCAGTGCCATATTGATCGGGGTGTAAAAAAAGCAAAAAGTAAAAACAAATAACCAAAATAAGAGAGAAAGGTATACAGATATATACCATTAAAAATGTCTACCAAAATAAATATATACCAAACAAACATTTACCATGAAAAAAATATATACCATGAAAAATATATTGACTATATACTCTTTAACATACGAGAACTATATTAATAAAAATAATAACCAACATGTTAATAACGGTAACAGAAAATAAAGATACAAAATTAAAGAAGAAATAGCACTTGTTTATAACCTGCATCTGGTAACCTCTTTTCTTAAAAAAGTGTCTCCACTTCATGAAAATAGTACATTACGTGTCTAGTGCGGAAAGTAGCATTTTGCATGCGAGTGTGGAGTTTGCACCCGAGCGATAACGAGGGTAGTAAAACTACACGAGCTAAGTAAAATGCGCAGTTTTCACACGAGTTGCGTACCATACTTTATCTAAGATTGTTAGATTTTAATAATAAATACAGAAAAAAAACAGTTACTTTAAATTAAACAAACAGAAAATTAGTTTTGTTAAATAATGTAAACAAACACGCTAATCGTGCGATAAGGTGAAGAATTATGAAACGCGCATGGGCAATGAATACAACTACGAAAAGAATCACTTTCTACGCATCTAAACAGAGATAAAATGTTTATATTTCGTATCAATCGTAGATAAAAACAGTTACTACGTTTCCACATGCGTTTTCAAAACCGTTTTGAGAACTGTTTTGGTTTCAAACCAAAAGTTTTTCCATGAGAAGTTGCCAAAACAGTTTTGACAACAATTTTGAAAACTATAAACTCCCAGACTAGTTATAGGTTATAGTTATATCAGGTTATAATATCTCAGCTCATCATACCTACTGCGCATGTCTCAAGTCTATTTTCAATTCAATAACCGTTTGCATGCTATTTTTTTTTTCAAAACAGTTTCAATACAAAACCAAAAATTTGCTGTTGTGACCTTGAGTTTAAAACGTTTAGAAATCACTGCTACTATGGGGTTTTAGTAATTAAATTAAATCATGGATATAGAATCATGTTTTTCTGTTCGCTCCTATCGGCGAAATATAGTACTAAAACGTTACCTCCTGTTCCTGTTACAACCTAACTTCCTTGTACTATATTTAGAGCGTCACATTTTGTCATGTATTTTTTTCGTGACGGAAATTCTTCTGGCCCCAGCCATTGAGAAATTAGTCATTATCACGGCTGTATAATGTACTTTAAGATTCTGACACCAATTTCTATTCTTGAATTCGATTCTAAACAGTATACATACATAGTGAACTATATGTTTATTATTGACAATCCGTAATAATTCTTGTTATTTTGGTATGACGATAAAGTTTTCAAGTTTACCTTTTGTACAATCATATAAATAATTATTATTAGTATCATCTAGGTGGAAAAACTAAGTAATGTGAACGGACAATAAACATATAAAATGCTCTTTCTTAACTCCGGCCACTATAAAAGCAACCAAAGGATTGTTTATCTATCCAATCTAAACTTCGCTACTGAAATAAAGTCACCTTTTTAAAACGTCCGAAATATATATTATTTCTGTTTTTTCATAGTAAGCAAAATTTATGAGTACCTGCCTAAAGCTATTTCTTTCTACTATATTTTTAAAAATCTTTGTAAGCTGTAAAAAGAAGTGTAAGATAAATAAGAAATATATAATTTAATAATACCTATCTTATTTACAGAGTTTATGTTCCTTACCTCAATAAAAATAAATTCATAATTTTTTTTTTTTACGCGTAAGTTTACCATGAAATATAATATATAAATGTATAAAGAATTTTCATTATAAACATTTATTGAAAAATATCTATACTTTTCATATACCTGTATACTTCGTTATTAAATTCATCTGAAAATGTAATAAAAACGAATGATACAATAAAATAAAAGATGGATAATAAATAATGAAAGAAGTTTAAAAGGTTAATAACTACAATAAAATTCTATAGCTTTGAATCAGGTATAAAAACTTAACAGAGAATATTTTACCTATGACTAAGACAGTTATCAAAATTCATTAAGATGACTCAATAAAGATCTACAACTCTTCGATACGCACGAAAAAATTAATTCGATAATATTAATTTATATAAAAAAAAACAAACTTCGTACTAAGTGATAAAACGTTTTAAAATTCAGAAAATACTTAAAATGCTTTTTATTTTTGCTGAATTATTTAATATCTTGACTTGTTTAACTACGTTTTAATAATGCCTACAGGTAAGATTATGTATTAATTAATTATTAAAAGTTATCAGTAAAAAAGTAAGTACCTCTTACAAATACAATATGAAAAAAGTACGCGAGAAAGGTAGTTTTCAGGATATTTCATAATAAATCGGTCCGATCAGATAAACTTTCTCATTTAAAGAGTTCATAATTACTTAGTCCAGTGTTTTCCATTTATTAGTTTTCGTATTGAACATTTCATCGAGATTTATCATAAAAATAACGTCTCCTCGACGGGGAATCGAACCCGGCCTCCTTCTGTCCGCGTTTAAATCTATTTTCTTAGGAACTATGTGAATTATAATTTTTTTTTTGTGAATTTAAAGGTGTCTATTATAGTAAGGTCAATTATAGTGAGGTATTTAAAAATGTAAACAAACACTTTCCTATATGAAAAATCAAAATGGCGGCAGATATTAAGATAAAACTTTTAGGAATTATTTATCTTTTAGAAAGGTATCATTGGTGCAAATTTCAGCTCAATTGGCGAAACAGTTCCGAAATTACTTAGAGTCAAAGTTTCAAAGTTCCAAAATCGATATTTTCAAAATGGCGACAGATATCAAAACTAAATTCAGTGGGATTTTTTTCTTATACACAGGTTTTTTCTTATACACTGGTGCAAATTTCAGGAAAATCGGAAAAAATTATATTTTTTTAGAAAACAAACCTCAGCAAAAGGTGTTAATGCCATCACAAATTTATGATTTTCTGGGCAGCACAACCATTTATAAGAAATTTATTTTTGTACAAAATTTCAATCATCTATCTTAAAAACTGTGGAAGTTATGCGTGACACAAACAGACAGACATTTGGCTCAAAACCCCTCAAATCGTCTTACAAACACCCAAAACAGATAATTCCGGTTTCGGATTTTTCGGGTGAAAACAATACTTTTTCTTAAAGGTAAGAAAAAAAGTAAAGAATCGGAATTAAAAAGAAGTAGATTTTTTTATTATATTATCATAAAATTAGAAATTATAATTAGAGGAAATATGTTTTTCTATGATATTAAAGGAAAGAGATATCTTCGTACTCTTCACTCCATAATTGCATTTAAAAACAGCAGGAAAATGAGCGAGTGCAAACTCCGTAGCCAAGGTTAAAAAGACATTAGAAGACTTAACGGGGAAACGTATATATAAAATTAAGAAAAAGGAAGGAAATGAAACAGGCAAGCGAGGAAAAACAACAATACAGAAACGTATTAAATAATAAAACTGGTACAGGACATGAGTAGATACTAGTTTTAATGACAGTCCGTACATAATACAGCGATAATAATAATGACATAATATACAAAGTGTACAGGCCACAGCTAACAGCTAGACTCTGCATAGAATAACAGCTTCCCTTTCCACCTAGCTTCCTCTATAACGGCACATTATAACACTATAAACTATAAACATACAGACATACATTAAACACAGCCCCACATTAAACAAACAGCCAGACATTCCGCCATCACAAACAAATTAACTTCATTTCCCTGGTCTGCCATCCAGTGCCCCCCCCCCCCCCCGAATTAAATTATTAGTCAACTATATAAATGATTGAAAACAATAATTAAAAAAAATAACGGCCTCTTTCATACAAATGAGTCGGTTAGAAAAAAATAACACTTCGTAATTAAAAATAATGTGTTTCATCTGGAAAAAAGAGCTTAGTTAGTAAAAATACAGAGTTGAGTGGGCCCAAGCATTTATCATCATTATCATCTAAGTCCTAATGATTTACTAGTTATGCTAGTTCATAAGCTAGATAACTCAACATAATTACCCTGTAGGAATGTTTGGGCTTTTAACCTACTTACAGAGCCCCCCCCCCCCTTTTTTCTCAATACACAGAATTGGTATATAAGCGTAAAATGATATACAGGGTGGGCCAAAAAAACCGCACTTGTTTTAAGACCCTATTTTAAACCGTCATTGCATGGCTTTCACCCAATAGTTTTTAAAGTTATAGATATGAAATTTAAAGTTGAAGAATGTAGTTTTCAGACCCCGCAAACCCCATATCTCTACCTGTTACGCAGAAGCTGAGCAATATAAGTGTTAAAAAAAAGTGTTTTTTTTTTGGCCCACCCTGTACATTATAATAATATGATATAAATAAATGTTGTTTATCTACGATTGATACGAAATATAAACATTATATCTCTGTTTAGATGCGTAGAAAGTAATTATTTCCACGCTATCGCGGTAAAGAAGAGGAATTCTTCAGCTTTACGCACGATTAGCGAGTTTGTTTACATTTAACAAAACTAATTTGCTGTTCTTATATTAAAGTAACTGTTTATATCGAGTTTTTAGTGAAAAACAATGAGTGAATTAAGTGACTGACGAAAATGTAAAGAATAATACTCCTTCAGAAATAATTAATTCGGCAAAAAATACAACTCAAGAATGAATGCCATCTTTATCAAGAGAGAGATATGAACTTACATAGGAGCAAGTTTATTTTTTTCTGTATTTATCATTTAAATCTAACAATCGTAGATAAAGTACGGTACGCAACTCGTGCGAAAACGGCATTTTGCATTGCTCGTGTGGTTTTACTACCCTCGCTATCACTCGGGTGCAAACTCCACACTCGCATGCAAAATGCTACTTTCCGCACTCGACGCGTAATGTACTATTTCATGTTTTTTCTTCATTATTCGCTAAAATGTTATGAAAATATTTTATTTTTCAATTAAATTCCAGATAACCATTTCTTAATCCAGAAATAATAAAATAGTCAACAAATGCAAAGAGATCAATGCATAAAAGCAATTGTTTCTAGAATTTAAGTTTCACTTCTAATGCTGGAGAGTCTCACACACATTTTTTTTTTATAGTTAAAATTAAAAAAAAAAAAAAGTTGTCATATTTAATTTCGATTAGACTTAAAATATAGTTGCTCAATTTTTGATTCGATCAAAAAACTAAAACGCAAACCTAAATCTGATTGATTAAGGATATAGCAAAAACTGTCACTCATTTAATAATTTCATCAGCAAACAGCTGACGACAATAACAGTCTGTCCTACAATATTACCTTCTTTTAATAATAAATTGATACATTTAAACTCATTAGAATTCTATTTATACAACATCACTATATGTAAGTTGATATTTGTTGGAACTTAATCAACTCATATTGAAATCCAGAGCAAATTTGACATTTCAAGTCAACCACGCTAGCTAACGAATACAAACCAGTTTTATTAATTTTAGGAAGTCATCATCTCACAGGGCTGTGATGCTAATAAAACAAGCTCGGACCCGGTTTCAATTAAAAATTAGCTATCGGAGGTTTTTTGTTGTCATCATAGACCGGTGAGATGATGAGACACTAAAATTGTAAAAACTGGTCTGTCTTTAACATTAGCTGCTGTGGTTTTTAGTTGTCATCATAGACTGATGAGAAGATGATTATCTAAAATTGTAAAAACTGATTTGTCTTTAACATTAGCTGCTGTGGTTTTTAATTGTCATCATAGACCGATGAAATGATGATACACTAAAATTGTAAAAACAGGTCTGTTTTTAACATTAGCTGCTGTGGTTTTTAGTTGTCATCATAGACCGATGAGATGATGATATACTAAAATTGTAAAAACTGATCTGTCTTTAACATTAGCTGCTGTGGTTTTTAGTTGTCATCATAGACCGATGAGATGATGATACACTAAAATTGTAAAAACTGATTTGTCTTTAACATTAGCTGCTGTGGTTTTTAGTTGTCATCATAGACCGGTGAGGTGATGACACACTAAAATTGTAAAAACTGATCTGTCTTTAACATTAGCTGCTGTGGTTTTTAGTTGTCATCATAGACCGATGAGAAGATGATACACTAAAATTGTAAAAACTGATCTGTCTTTAACATTAGCTGCTGTGGTTTTTAGTTGTCATCATAGACCGATGAGAAGATGACACACTAAAATTGTAAAAACTGATCTGTCTTTAGCATTAGCTGCTGTGGTTTTTAGTTGTCATCATAGACCGATGAGAAGATGATACACTAAAATTGTAAAAACTGGTCTGTCTTTAACATTAGCTGCTGTGGTTTTTAGTTGTCATAGACCGGTAAGATGATGATACACTAAAGTTGTAAAAACTGATCAGTCTTTAACATTAGCTGCTGTGGTTTTTAGTTGCCATCATAGACCCATGAGAAGATGATAACTAAAATTGTAAAAACTGATCAGTCTTTAACATTAGCTGCTGTGGTTTTTAGTTGCCATCATAGACCCATGAGAAGATGATAACTAAAATTGTAAAAACTGATTAGTCTTTAACATTAGCTGCTGTGGTTTTTAGTTGCCATCATAGACCCATGAGAAGATGATAACTAAAATTGTAAAAACTGATCAGTCTTTAACATTAGCTGCTGTGGTTTTTAGTTGCCATCATAGACCCATGAGAAGATGATAACTAAAATTGTAAAAACTGATCAGTCTTTAACATTAGCTGCTGTGGTTTTTAGTTGCCATCATAGACCCATGAGAAGATGATAACTAAAATTGTAAAAACTGGTCAGTCTTTAACATTAGCTGCTGTGGTTTTTAGTTGTCATCATAGACCGATGAGAAGATGATACACTAAAATTGTAAAAACTGATCTGTCTTTAACATTAGCTGCTGTGGTTTTTAGTTGTCATCATAGACCGATGAGAAGATGACACACTAAAATTGTAAAAACTGATCTGTCTTTAGCATTAGCTGCTGTGGTTTTTAGTTGTCATCATAGACCGATGAGAAGATGATACACTAAAATTGTAAAAACTGGTCTGTCTTTAACATTAGCTGCTGTGGTTTTTAGTTGTCATAGACCGGTAAGATGATGATACACTAAAGTTGTAAAAACTGATCAGTCTTTAACATTAGCTGCTGTGGTTTTTAGTTGCCATCATAGACCCATGAGAAGATGATAACTAAAATTGTAAAAACTGATCAGTCTTTAACATTAGCTGCTGTGGTTTTTAGTTGCCATCATAGACCCATGAGAAGATGATAACTAAAATTGTAAAAACTGATTAGTCTTTAACATTAGCTGCTGTGGTTTTTAGTTGCCATCATAGACCCATGAGAAGATGATAACTAAAATTGTAAAAACTGATCAGTCTTTAACATTAGCTGCTGTGGTTTTTAGTTGCCATCATAGACCCATGAGAAGATGATAACTAAAATTGTAAAAACTGATCAGTCTTTAACATTAGCTGCTGTGGTTTTTAGTTGCCATCATAGACCCATGAGAAGATGATAACTAAAATTGTAAAAACTGGTCAGTCTTTAACATTAGCTGCTGTGGTTTTTAGTTGCCATCATAGACCCATGAGAAGATGATAACTAAAATTGTAAAAACTGGTCAGTCTTTAACATTAGCTGCTGTGGTTTTTAGTTGCCATCATAGACCCATGAGAAGATGATAACTAAAATTGTAAAAACTGGTCAGTCTTTAACATTAGCTGCTGTGGTTTTTAGTTGTCATCATAGACCGATGAGAAGATGACACACTAAAATTGTAAAAACTGATCTGTCTTTAGCATTAGCTGCTGTGGTTTTTAGTTGTCATCATAGACCGATGAGAAGATGATACACTAAAATTGTAAAAACTGGTCTGTCTTTAACATTAGCTGCTGTGGTTTTTAGTTGTCATAGACCGGTAAGATGATGATACACTAAAGTTGTAAAAACTGATCAGTCTTTAACATTAGCTGCTGTGGTTTTTAGTTGCCATCATAGACCCATGAGAAGATGATAACTAAAATTGTAAAAACTGATCAGTCTTTAACATTAGCTGCTGTGGTTTTTAGTTGCCATCATAGACCCATGAGAAGATGATAACTAAAATTGTAAAAACTGATTAGTCTTTAACATTAGCTGCTGTGGTTTTTAGTTGCCATCATAGACCCATGAGAAGATGATAACTAAAATTGTAAAAACTGATCAGTCTTTAACATTAGCTGCTGTGGTTTTTAGTTGCCATCATAGACCCATGAGAAGATGATAACTAAAATTGTAAAAACTGATCAGTCTTTAACATTAGCTGCTGTGGTTTTTAGTTGCCATCATAGACCCATGAGAAGATGATAACTAAAATTGTAAAAACTGGTCAGTCTTTAACATTAGCTGCTGTGGTTTTTAGTTGTCATCATAGACCGATGAGAAGATGATACACTAAAATTGTAAAAACTGATCTGTCTTTAACATTAGCTGCTGTGGTTTTTAGTTGTCATCATAGACCGATGAGAAGATGACACACTAAAATTGTAAAAACTGATCTGTCTTTAGCATTAGCTGCTGTGGTTTTTAGTTGTCATCATAGACCGATGAGAAGATGATACACTAAAATTGTAAAAACTGGTCTGTCTTTAACATTAGCTGCTGTGGTTTTTAGTTGTCATAGACCGGTAAGATGATGATACACTAAAGTTGTAAAAACTGATCAGTCTTTAACATTAGCTGCTGTGGTTTTTAGTTGCCATCATAGACCCATGAGAAGATGATAACTAAAATTGTAAAAACTGATCAGTCTTTAACATTAGCTGCTGTGGTTTTTAGTTGCCATCATAGACCCATGAGAAGATGATAACTAAAATTGTAAAAACTGATTAGTCTTTAACATTAGCTGCTGTGGTTTTTAGTTGCCATCATAGACCCATGAGAAGATGATAACTAAAATTGTAAAAACTGATCAGTCTTTAACATTAGCTGCTGTGGTTTTTAGTTGCCATCATAGACCCATGAGAAGATGATAACTAAAATTGTAAAAACTGATCAGTCTTTAACATTAGCTGCTGTGGTTTTTAGTTGCCATCATAGACCCATGAGAAGATGATAACTAAAATTGTAAAAACTGGTCAGTCTTTAACATTAGCTGCTGTGGTTTTTAGTTGCCATCATAGACCCATGAGAAGATGATAACTAAAATTGTAAAAACTGGTCAGTCTTTAACATTAGCTGCTGTGGTTTTTAGTTGCCATCATAGACCCATGAGAAGATGATAACTAAAATTGTAAAAACTGGTCAGTCTTTAACATTAGCTGCTGTGGTTTTTAGTTGCCATCATAGACCCATGAGAAGATGATAACTAAAATTGTAAAAACTGGTCAGTCTTTAACATTAGCTGCTGTGGTTTTTAGTTGCCATCATAATTTAAACAATATGAGCTCTTTAAGTTTATATACACTAAGACAAGTTTATTTATAAAGTTTTGACAGACGTGGGCGATATCGACACATCCTTGAATGACATTGCATTTAGGAAAAAAAAGACCAATCGGAAAACAATAACTAACTTTCTAGAAATAAAAAAAAAGTGAATCTGCTTAATAAAGACAGGGTTAAGAGCGTAGGTATATATAATAATGGATTGCGAGTTTTCTGTATGGGTCTGTACACGCGTGACGTCACTCACTAGCACTAAGAAGTGGGTCAATGCTGTGGGGCCCTCTGGTAGGAGAGAGTCAGCCAATATCATATTATACAATAATACTCTCAGCTGCCTTCTAACCACCTTACCCGGGGTATGACTGTATGACTAGTCTCTAGAGACCGACAAACCAACAGTACCATAGTCCCGAACCCCTCTAATGAGCACAATAATAAATTATCATCAAAAAGGAAGGAATTAAATAATAATTAATTCTCAGTCAACCGTGGATTTATCAAATAATAAATCACATCTCGAAACGCAAAATGATGAGAAAATATTAGTTAAATATAAAAAAAAAGAAATACAGAACTTTTCCTTTTTATTGGAATCACATTTATAAATTTAAAAGAGAGATTAGAAAATAAACAATCAACATCAATAAATAAATATCTGAATTTCAAACTGACTAGAATAAACATACTTCAATAAATAATCTAATTATTTATTTTTGGGTAACATAATCAAATTATGAATGCTGTTCACTTTTTTTCCAACTTCCAGGAGTTTAAACACGAAGACATAAGTGGCACTATTCAGCAAACCCGGACTTTAGTTCTGATTTAACACAATATTACGTTAGTACAGGACGGGAGATCCCATTTCACTTTATTATTTTCTTTTTTTTTTGTATGATTATCATCCATTTGATAATCATCAGTAGAAACATGTCTCACCTCTCTGGTGATTCGAACTCACAGATGTTTGTATTTGACCTTGTGAGTATTCAAACCACTCCACCACACCGAATCAATGTAAAAACTGGTCTGTCTTTAACATTAGCTGCTGTGGTTTTTAGTTGTCATCATAGACCGATGAGACGATTCTCAGTCTACATAGAAGGTTTTTGAACTTGATTACGCAATTTATTATAACGCGTAGTGCAAATCAATGTTAATTTATTTCTTTTTTCTTTTGGGTTTTAGTCCCGATCAACTGCCAGGGTTATTACAGGACGGGGGTTATTATCCGGCCACTTTACTCAACTGAGATCATCAGTGTGAAACATGTCTCACCTCTCTGGGATTCGAACTCAGAGCCAGGGTTTAGACCTTGGTTTCAGAGTCGAGTACGCTAACCACTCGCTACTCGTTAATGTTTTCAACTATTTTAGTACACTAACTCACTGGATTTTAAATTCGGTAAGGTTGGCCAAACTAGGCAAATATAAATGCCTCTGGTTTCACCCCTACAACAGGCCTAGTGGCTTTAGCTTCCTCACATTTTGTCACGTATTATATTGATTTTATGCACTTACAACCCATTGTTATCTAATTTGTTTAATTGTTCCCCCCCGTATTTTAATCTGTGATTTTTTTACATGAATTAAAGTATCAATTTAGCAAAAGTTAAAGAGCGCAGAAGGTTCAAATTAATCTGGGGCTATCTGTAATCTGTGGGTTACTTTCGTCAAACCATACAAGTTACATATAAATCAAATAAGAGTACTTTTGAAGCTAAAGGTGTAAATAAATGTATGTTTGTGCGCATGTGGAAGAGCAACAAATGAGCGCATAAGGTTGAAATTTATATGGGACCAACAATGAGCTACTTATCACCTACCATAGAAATCAAGCATTAATATCAAGTATCATTTATAACAAGTAAAACTATAGTTTCAATAAACAATAAAAGAAAGAAAAAACAAAATCGGTCCGAGACAACTCAGACAAACTTTCTCATATACGAGTTCATAATTACTTACCCCAGTGTTTTCCATTTATTAGTTTTCGTATGTACATTTAATTATTATTGAACATTTCATCAACATTTATCAAAAATAACTTCTCTTGGGCGGGAAATTGAACCCAGGCTCTCTCCGTCCGCGTTTTAAGCTATTTTCTCAGGAACTAGATTTTTCCCGGGAAAACGGCTTATATCGTTAGATTCGTATATAAATGGACTACATTTTAATCAAAATCCTCGGAACCGTTTTCGAGAAATAATTTTTTTATTCACGTTTTTTTTTAGAGTTTTTGGGGGAAGCGCCCCCAAATTTTGAGCTAAAATTAATTTCTCGATTTCGTCCCGGGGTATGATTTTTCTGAACATGTATGCCAAATTTCGTCAACATCTGCCCAGTAGTTTAGGCTCCAGGCGTCTGTACAGACGACAGACAGACATTTTTTAAAAAACACTTTTTTGGACACAGGAGACTTTAAAACGTGTAAATCCATCAAAATCTCAAAATCGAATTTTCGCGCCTTCACAATACTTTCTCTTTATATGAGAAAGTAAAAAAAATAGTTTAGTTAAAAATTAAAATTTAATTTAAAAAAAAAAAAATAATAATAAATAACGGCAATTCATTGATAATCAGCTGATATAGAATGCACAATGCGTATATGAATTTAGCCTATGACCTCACTTTTTAGTTATTACATTTTCTTTTTAATCATTCGAATCACGTCATACTCGAAACAAATTAGCAATATTCAAAACACATCTCAGAAAGAAAAAGAAAAACTAATAATTTTGAATTAGGAAAAAAAAAAACCAATTACATTATGATACAACCACATAGCGAATATATTAAAAATTTTGCGTATTCCTTTATGCAAAAAGGTATGCAAGTAATGCTCCGTGATTTAAATAGACGGTAAAAGTCAATTAATTTAAAGAAAAAATAAGATAAGGTTCAATTCAATTATTTTTTTTTTTAGCAGTCAATAAATTCAGCGAGTTGGTGATTTTTAATTTACGACATTTACAACCCAGCAGCGTATTATATACTTACTATTAAAAGAAATTACAAGTCGTATCATGTAGACAGATATTTCTTTATTTATTTATTTTTTTTTTTTGACAGAGGGGAATAATGAAAAATATGCATAAATCGCATACTTTAGGAAAAGCAGCTTTATAAAAGAAAAATGCTGATTCTACGATAAATAATCGTGAGAAAATGAACAAAAATAAAAATAAAAAATGACGAAAAAAACACAAAATGTAAACAATAGTCATTATATGATATTTTAAATATTTTTTTTTTTTTAAGATAATAAAAATAAATAAAGAATAAAAGAAATAAGGTAAGGTATAATTAAATGACTGAAGTTAATTATTTTTAATTAGGAGGAAAGATAGTGTAATAATTCTTTAAGTTAATAGCACTATTAAAGTGTCAATGTATTTTAATTTATGTATTTTTTTTATTTTTTGTTTTCCCGATTTTAATTTTTTAATAATAAGTTAGACATTTTTCAGCTGAGATTTTGTAAAAATTTATACGTTATGAATAAAATAGTACATTACGCGAGTAGTACGGAAAACAGCATTTTGCATGCGAGTGTGGAGTTTGCAGCCGAGCGACAGCGAGGGTAGTAAAACCATACGAGCAAAGCAAAATGCAGTTTTCGCATTAGTTGCGTATGCCGTATTTTATCAACGATTGCTGGAGTTACTTTAATTAAACAAACAGCAAATTAGTTTTGTTAAATGTAAACAAACACACTAATAGTGCGATAAGGTGAAGAACTCTTCTTTATTTCCGCACTAGGGTAGAGATAAAGAAGAATTATGAAACACGCATGCGCAATCAATACAACTACGAAAAGAATCACTTTCTAGCATCTAAACAGAGATACAATGTTTATATTTCGTATCAATCGTAGATAAAAGTATTTGTTTACTGTCAAATGACAGTCGTATATTTTATATTTTATGGTACTTCCTGAGGAATCTTACACGTTTGGAATTTGTTTACTTCAATCTTGATCCTTAAGGATATGGGCACTTCTTTAGATTGATACTCCCCTATGATTTTTTAGAATGTAAATGACTTTGACTAAATAACTTTTAATATAAAAGGATGTTTAGTCCAATATCACACTTCTGTTTTTATAAGGGGAGTAACAGTCTAAAGAAGTACATTCCGTGCACCTTGTGTTGTATTCAATATGTTAATATTTAGGTAAGTTTTATATTTCTTATCATATTAAGCTGGGTTTTCATCATGTTTGACGTAGCAACGCATTGAAATTGGAATTAGAATGTAACATGAATGAATTTGGTTTCGAGTAACATTGATGTCGAAGATTTGAATGTAATTTAAGAACCGGAGAGGAAAACACGTAATCTTTAAAGACTCTATTCAACCATTTTGTCATTTTATCAGGAGAAAGACAACAAATCACGAATTTCGCTGGATTTGATAATCTCTCCTGAGGAATCTTACACGTTTGGAATTTGTTTACTACAATCTTGATCCTTAAGGATATGGGCACTTCTTTAGATTGTTACTCCCCTATGTTTTTTATAGCATATAAATGACTGACTAAATAACTATTAAGACTAAGATGGCCAATGTACTTTGGGACAAAATATCACACTTCGTTTTTTATGAGGGGTGTAACAGTCTAAAAGAAAACATTCCGTACACCTTCTTTAGATTGTTACTCCCCTCTATTTTATTTATAAGGAGAGTAACTATCTAAAGAAGTGCCTATTTGGTATATAATTCGTATTTTAACCACATTCGATACACATATAATAAGATGAAAAATTGATGACCGCGAAGTATATTGCTTTCAAGTTTACCGAAGGTAACGGAAGCATTGTCTTCACTTTTGAGGACGAAAAAGTTTTATGTCTCCGATTTTAAAAATTCCAAGACAGAAATCCGTTTTAGACATCAGGGATAATTTTTGGTTTCGTGTCCTGTCTGTCGGTCTGTGTGTCCGCGAATCCTAAAACGTGTGACGATAACTTGAGTAATTGTCGACCTATTTTAATGAAATTTGGTAGACATGTTCATTTTACCAATGTCCAGGATGAGTTCGTTGGACAACGTTATCCGTCCAAGAGTTCACGAGCAACGCTCGCGTAAACGTGAACTTAAAATTTAAAAATTGGAATTTTAGGTCGGGGAAAAAATAAAACTTCATATATTCAATCAGACAAACTTTTTTTTCAAATACAATTATTTAGTAAAACCAACAACGACACACGACACCGCTTTGAAGTGTTAAAGATCCCTAAAAACTATTAATAGTTTTTACACAATAAATAATACAACAATAATATAACATTAAAGTAATATAACAATAAAGTTCATGATATAATGCAAGGAAGCCATGTGCCACACTAATTGGAAGTCTATTTTACTTTTTATTATATATAATATATACACGAAGACATCAGTTTTATAAGTTCACAAAATTACGTTTTAAATTTAAAATAGATGACGTTAACAAATGATTGAGGAATGTTTTGATTGAGATTTTGTGATACCATTAATAATTATGACTAGAGAAGTAAATAGAAACTATCACCACAACATTGTCACCACAATTTTTTCCATTGATTACTAACAAACACGAAACACGTTTCGAAATTTTATATCATCTTCAGTGTTAAGTTTTAGCATAGTAAGAGTAAAGATTCTACTGATGACGTTAACCTTATTACAATCATCAATACCTTATTTGAAGAGAATATCCAATTACGATAATTTCTTTTCCTCGATTTGAAATATTTTTCATATTATACTTATGTAATTGAATAAAGAATATCAACACAATAGTAATTTTTTTTTTTTTACAAAAAATACTTCAATAAAAATCGATTTTTTTTTTCTTAAAAAAAAAACTTATTTAAAAAAAATCATATTTCTAAAACTTGTTAACTTTTGATAAAAGAATCCTGGCAACTAATAAGAAATAATCAAGTTGTACGAAAACTGAATAGCAGAGAAAGTGGAAAATTTTTGTCGAGAAAACAAATTACATCTGCGTTCTCAATAACTCGAAGCCGTACAACACTTTGAAGTAAAACGGAGTCAGTTCAAAAAAAAATCTAAGGAAATTAAAAAGGGCAAATTTAATAACAACGTTCGAGGGGGGGGGGGATATAAAGGGGAGAGGTGCAAAGGGAGTCAAAAAATTAAAAATAAAATTCTTTATTCACTGAAAAAAAGGAAAGTCCCTTTGAACAGCAACGATAATTTAAAATTATTTCTAAATTGGTCCTTTCTCACTTAAAAGAACGGAGAGCAAGTTGTTATACCGCCCAACTTTTACAACAGAGTACAGAATAAATTACTTTAACAAATAATATATATATATATATATATATATATATATATATATATATATATATATATATATATATATATATATATATATATATATATATATATATATTACATTTAGGTCAGTTATAACTTAATTTACTTTTTTTTAATGTCCCCTAAAGGGTTCACTATTTAATTTTCTCTTAATGGTTTTGATGAAATTAAGTTAAAAACATGTTTAAAATACACGAAAACAAAAAAAAACACACCTACTTTTAACATTTTTCAAGGAAAAATAAATTACAGAACTATATAACGAAGGATGGAGTACAGAAATAATTATAACAAAGTCAGAGTGAAATATTTTGTTTCAATTTTTATAATTAAATGAGATTGAAAGTGACAATATATTTACATGTATTATCATAATCAGGTAGTGACCCGACGGTGACGAATGATTCACCCTCAAATGATTTGTTATTGCTAAACTAAGGCAACCACATTTATTCCAATAAAAATTAAGATTTTTAGGTCTTAAAATAGATATGATAACTTATGTAAATTAATTTACTTAATTTTTTTTTTCTAAATATAAAATTAAGTCTGTTGCCACGGGCAGTAATAATTATAAGCAATGCTTATTTGTGCTTACTTACTACCAACCTCTCTAGTAATAATTATAAGCATTGCTTATTTGTGCTTACTTACTACCAACCTCTCTAGTAATAATTATAAGCATTGCTTATAATTATGTGCTTACACTCTACCAACCTCACAAATGTGAAGAGTTTGATTTTCCAACAGCTAGCTGGTTTGTTCAAGTGACCCACTTAAGAGGCGTCTTCGGATGTGAAAGCCCCCCAGAATAATGAAAAATATATATATTAAAAAAGACATATATTGTGATCTCTCGTTGTACTGTGCCCGTATGTTCTTCTTTTTTTTTTATTTAATGTACACTTTATAAAAACTTATTTTTATTATTACTTTTTTTATATATTTATGTATTGATAATTAATTTAAAAAAATATATATATAATTTTATATATCAGATTAATTCTTTTAAAATTAGCATTATTTCTAATTAAAATAAAATAAAATATTAATTAGAGTGAACTGAAAAACTGGTTATACCTTATAAAACACTAGGTAAGTTATTATATGACTAGTAATTAATTATTTGAGAGATTAAAAAAATATATCTATTTAGCACTCTCCACCTTTATTGATATTTTATAAATACATACTTAAGAAATAATTAATTCAAGTATTATTGTCTGAAAAGATAAAAACTAATTAGTCGTTCTAGATAATTCAATTTTGAAACCAATTTATAAAATAATTACAATTATTATTATTTTCTTTTCTACTGAAATATTGGTAAAATATTAATATATATATATATATATATATATATATATATATATATATATATATATATATATATATATATATATATATATATGTATATATATGTATATATATGTATATATATATATATATATATATATATATACATATATATATATATATATATATATATATATATATATATATATATATAAATATATATATATATATATATATATATATATATATATATATATATATATATATATATATATATATACATATATATATATATATATATATATATATATATATATATATATATATATATATATATGTATATATATGTATATATATATATATTATGCATAGATATGTGTGTTTGAGTGTGTGTATTTTTTACTACCTACTGTTTTTTTGATAAGTGGAAAAAAATAACAATTTTAAAAATTAGAAAAGGAACTGCCTAGTTTATTTTTATCGCAGTAAGTAACAGATAAGACATGATAAAACCCTCAACAAGAAAAAAAACAAAAAAAAACCGCAAACGATAGAAAAAAAAAAGGACGGCGTCTCAGCTGATTTATGATTTTAGCTAATGTCGACCTTATCAGGTTAAAACTTTCAAAAGAAATAAATAAAGGAAAGTCAAGTAAAAGAAAAATTAAAATACAAGAAGATAAGAAATAATCATGCAAACAAAAAAAAAGACTACTTAAATACTGCAATTCACATACTAACAAAATATACTAAGTGGTCATATTATATATTCAGAAATTAATGAAATTATATGAAAAAGAGTTTCATTCGCTTAAATATTGACAATTAACTCAGGTTGGATATTCGATATATATTGAAGTCAGAGATCTACAGATTAGGTAATATTTTATTACATTGAAGCTTAGTACTTCACAACTAACCAGTGGCGATCCTAGGGGGGGGCTAAGGGGGCTTGAGCCCCCCCAGAAACCAAATTAGCCCCCCCAGGATTAAAATTATCAATTTCACCTCAGAAATGCATAAAAGCGCTGTTTTGAGGGGTCGTATTTCAAAAATTTTCCTGGGTGTACCCCCGGACCTCCCCCCTCTATAATTAACTGCAGATGACGCCCATGACTTACAATAAGATATCGTACTGCAGTAAGCATCAGCATTACATTTCTAACGAATCCGTTCTAAACACAGTTGTTGTTACTTGGCCGTGGAGATGTTTTTTGTTTATTAGTTGTACACGAATACCCCCCCCCCCCCCCCCCTCAGACTTTGCCGCTGGATACGCCACTGAGTAGGATTGCCACCGGAAAGGACTGTAACAACATACATATAATATATAAATGTGTTGCTTCCTGGTACATTAAAATGTCTACTAAACCCACAAGACATGGGGGGCTTTAGCCCCCCCAGAACTATTGACCTAGGATCGCTACTGCAACTAACTTAATATTATGGGACTTTAAAAGCTGAAAGTGTATTTGAAGTATTCCACAACTAACATAAAAAAAATGTGGCTTTAACAGCTCAAATAGTTTATTTTATGTACTTTACAACTAACATAATATTATTGGACTTTAAAAGCTGAAAGTGTATTTGAAGTATTTCACAACTAACATAAAAAAAATGTGGCTTTAACAGCTCAAATAGTTTATTTTATGTACTTCACTACTAACATAATATTATGGGACTTTAAAAGCTGAAAGTGTATTTGAAGTATTTCACAACTAACATAAAAAAAATGTGGCTTTAACAGCTCAAATAGTTTATTTTATGTACTTCACTACTAACATAATATTATTGGACTTTAAAAGCTGAAAGTGTATTTGAAGTATTCCACAACTAACATAAAAAAAATGTGGCTTTAACAGCTCAAATAGTTTATTTTATGTACTTCACTACTAACATAATATTATTGGACTTTAAAAGCTGAAAGTGTATTTGAAGTATTTCACAACTAACATAAAAAAAAGTGGCTTTAACAGCTCAAATAGTTTATTTTATGTACTTTACAACTAACATAATATTATGGGACTTTAAAAGCTGAAAGTGTATTTGAAGTATTTAACAACTAACATAAAAAAATGTGGCTTTAACAGCTCAAATAGTTTATTTTATGTACTTCACTACTAACATAATATTATGGGACTTTAAAAGCTGAAAGTGTATTTGAAGTATTTCACAACTAACATAAAAAAAATGTGGCTTTAACAGCTCAAATAGTTTATTTTATGTACTTCACTACTAACATAATATTATTGGACTTTAAAAGCTGAAAGTGTATTTGAAGTATTTCACAACTAACATAAAAAAAATGTGGCTTTAACAGCTCAAATAGTTTATTTTATGTACTTCACTACTAACATAATATTATGGGACTTTAAAAGCTGAATGTGTATTTGAAGTATTTCACAACTAATATAAAAAATGTTTGCTTTAACAGCTCAAATAATTAATTTTATGTACTTCACACCTAACATAATATTATGTGACTTCAAAAGCCGAAAGTGTATTTGAAGTATTTAACAACTAACATAAAAAAAATGTGGTAAACAGCTCAAATAGTTTATATTATGTTATGTAATGTACTTCATAACTAACATAATATATGGCTTTAAAAGCTGAAAACAGTGTATATCAACGTATATCAAGTATATCAACTAGCATGAAGTGGGTTTAATAAAATATCTGTTATATTTTATGTATTATGTACGTAATAGATTAATTAGGCAAAAATTCTAATATTTAATTATTATGTATTATGTACGTATCTAGATTTATGTGGTATAATAATGCAAATATACTAATATTTAATTATTATGTATTATATTTTATGTATTATGTACGTATCTAGATTAATGTGGTATAATAATGCAAATATACTAATATTTAATTATTATGTATTATATTTTATGTATCATGTATGTATCTAGATTAATGTGGTATAATAATGCAAATATACTAATATTTAATTATTATGTATTATATTTTATGTATCATGTATGTATCTAGATTAATGTGGTATAATAATGCAAATATACTAATATTTAATTATTATGTATTATGTATGTATCTAGATTAATGTGGTACAATAAGACAAAATATACTAATATTTAATTATGTATTATATTTGATGTATTATGTATGTATCTAGATTAATGTGGTATACTAATATTTAATTATTATGTATTATATTTTATGTATTATGTATGTATCTAGATGAATGTGGCATTATAAGGCAAAAGAATACGAATATTTTAATTATACAACTGCTACCATATGTGAATTCAAAAAAGGAAAAATATTATGTTTTAAGTATCACTAACAACTTATATATTCTGTGGGTAATAAAGTTAAATTTAAAGCACAAATCCCATCAGCATGTAAACAAAATTTAATTAGTTTACTTTAAATATTATATCAATAAATGAGGAGTTAAAATGTTGTTATATTTTTAGCAATATAACTAACATGATAATTTAAAGCGCAAAAAATATTAATAATCAACTTAATTAAATTAATTTACCGAATTTAAACGACGAACACAAATATTAATTATATATATATATATATATATATATATATATATATATATATATATATATATATATATATATATATATATATATATATATATATATATATATATATATATAGGTAGAATTAGAAAACACAATCCGAAGTAATTAAAGGTTTTATCCCAACTAATTACTAAACTTAACATTGTAAAAATTAAAATAATTAATTAACTTATAATAATAAATATTAACAAATGAAGTTAAAATTAACAACAAATTCAAAAATATATGTATTACGAGATTTGTGTAAATGCCATATGGTAAAAAATTAAAACCTAGTGTTTAATATTAGTCAAAAACGCAATATACTTACGCCATATTTGAGTTAAGGAAGTTGAACATATAAAAAATAAAAACCACAATAAATATTTTTAAGTTAAGTATATAAATGAATTTGAAATAGTCATCACTTAAACGAACAGCATTGACAATGAAAAAAAAAAAAGTGACGAATCCAATATGGCGTCAGATCACATGACTAAGATGCCCGTGGGAGAGTCGCGACTATACTGAACGCTGAGTTTGACCGTGATAGCTCTGTACACGGAGAAGCCTAAAGCTCAGGAAATTTGCTGATCAAAGCAAAACTCTGCTAACAGCAATACCCTCACTAGTGACGGAGACCAAAAGATTGAGCAAACCCTCTCACAATTCAAAGACATCTCCCGTCACAAATTGAAAAAAATAATAATAAAAAATTAAAAAAATATACCAACTTCATATTTTATACATATAAATACAAATTAACATTGTTTTATGATAATTTCTTAATGTTATTTAATGAAAAGTTTATTAAAAAAAGGAAAGAAATAGAAATAAAATAAAATCCTTTTTTGATGAGTAAGCAACATCCAAAAACTGTGAGAGCGTACAATCAACAAATTATATCAATGCATTTTCGTCATCTAAACCAAGCTTTAAACGTCATTTACACTGTCACAAGTTTATTTTTAAAATTAAAACGGAATGATGACGTAATAATGTTTGATTAATAATTTCTTTTAAAGATTTATTTTTTTTATTTAAAAACAAATTTGGCAATCTTTCAATCGAGAAGGAACACGTCTAATATCTACAAAATACGTAAAAGGTGTCATTATTCCTTTTTTTTTTTTAAAAAAAAGGAAGAATTTAAATTCATAAAAACTCGTAGAGATCGTATTTGGCCATTTCAATATTTGATGTAAGGGGTTCTCTAAAAGAGACAGTTTTAGTCGGTGTACAGGAAAACATTATTCATTTCATATCAAACATGACAATCCAAGATTCAATCTTTTGAATGGAGACCAAAATTAATAATTTATTAAACAAATTGAATTTAAAAAATTCAACGAAATCACACTTGTTTATAACCTGTATCATGTAACCTTCATTTTGTCAAAAATTTCTTTATTTAATGGAAAAACATTAAAGCCTCGTCCAGACTGTCGAACCGAACAGAGGAAACGAGCAGAGCATTGGTCTCTGCGCATGCCCAGTATGAGATGCGCAGGCGTACTTTCGACTGGGCATGCGCAGAGACCAATGCTCTGGTCGATTCCTCTGTTCGGTTCGGCAATCTGGACGACATGGATATGTTTTTGTGTTCACTCCTGGTGGCGAAATATAGTACTAATATGAAAACCAAGCTCCCTCCTCCATATATATATATATATATATATATATATATATATATATATATATATATATATATATATATATATATATATATATATATATATATATATATATATATATATATATATATATATATATATATATATATATATATATATATCAAAACTTCTTGATACTGTAACACATTTCTCATGTCACACATACTGTAATATTTATATGTTTCATTGTACTAACATGTCACACATACTGTAATATTTATATGTTTCATTATACTATCATGTCATACATACTGTGGTATTTAAATTATCCATTGTACTAACATGTCACATGTCACACATACTGTAGTATTTATATGACCTATTGTAATAGTACTAACATGTCATACATACTGTAGTATTTAAATTACCCACTGTACTAATATGTCCCACATACTGTAGAGTTTACACTTTTATTGCACTATCATGTCACACTTACTGGTAGTATTTAATACTTTGACTACTTCTTTTTGGTAGTTTATATTTTACACAAAGTCTCACAGTTTTAAAACTGAGTGTTTATAAAAATAGACTGCCAATTGGTGTGGCACATAGCTTCCTCGCATCCTATCCCGTACTGTATTGGTTTTATGCTTTTTTTACAAGCCATTATTGTCTAATTTGTTTAATAGTTTCCCCGTTTTGTAATCTGTCAAAATTTATTTAAATTTTTACATGAATTAAAGTATCAATTTAGCAAAAGTTAAAGGGCGCAGACGCTTCAAATTAATCTTGGGATAGTGGGATATCTGAGGGTTACTTTCGATAAACTGTAAAAGCTTCATACAAATCAGATAAGTACTTTTGAAGCTATACGTGAAAATAGATGTATGTTTGTGCGCATGTGGAAGAGAAACAAATATGCCAGAATGTTGAAACTTATATGGGACCAACAATGGGCTAATTATGACCTAACATCTAAATTTCATTAAAATCGGACGCGTAGTTTTTAAGATATGTTGTTTCGTAAAAATCGAACGACAGACCGACAGACAGACACGGAACCAAGAATGTTCCCTGATGTCTGAAACGGATTTCTGTCTTGGAATTTTTGAAATCGAAGACCTAAAATATTTTCGTTCTTCGAAACGATCACATAGCTTCCGTTACCTTCGGTAAGGTCGGAAGCAAAATGCATCTTTCGATTCATGTTTACTTAAGGATTTCTTTTCTCTTTAAAAATCTACTTGTTATTACACAGTTAAATCACTATCAATGCCAGTATTACCCTAAGAGTTTGTTTAATTAAAATGACAAGAAAGACAAGTTAAAACATATCCTGGCACTTCTTTAGATTGTTACTACCCTTATAAAAAACCAGAAGGGAGTAACAATCTAAAGAAGGTGTACGGAATGTTTTCTTTTAGACTGTTACTCCCCTCATAAAAAACGAAGTGTGATATTCCCTTTGTCCCAAAGTACATTGGAATAGACATCTTAGTCTTAATAGTTATTTAGTCAGTCATTTATATGCTATAAAAAACATAGGGGAGTAACAATCTAAAGAAGTGCCCATATCCTTAAGGATCAAGATTGTAGTAAACAAATTCCAAACGTGTAAGATTCCTCAGGAGAGATGATCAAATCCAGCGAAATACGTGATTTGTTGTCTTTCTCAGGATAAAATGACAAAATGGTTGAATAGAGTCTTTAAAGATTACGTGTTTTCCTCTCCGGTTCTTAAATTACATTCAAATCTTCGACATCAATGTTACTCGAAACCAAATTCATTCATGCTACATTCTAATTCCAATTTCAATGCGTCGCTACGTCAAACATGATGAAAAACCGGCTTAATATTATGATAAGAAATATAAAACTTACCTAAATATTAACATATTGAATAAAAATTATTTGTACGTAACTTTATTGTAAAAATTAGGTTTTCAAAAACTAGTGATCACCTTTAATGCACGTAACTAGTGGAAATATCCTAGAAAAAATCTTAACACAGATTATGAAGAAGTTTAGAACGAGCAGTATCAGACAGATTTATATTTTATATCTATAATATTACTGCAGAACAAACGAATAATCAAAATTTAAGGTGTTACACGTGAAACTGCAGCTATTTAACTAATAATAATCTGGGTTTGAAATGGTTTGAGGTAATTAGAGGTTGTTGGACATGGTTGGAGATGGTGGGAGGTAGTTGGAGGTGGTGGGAGATAGTTAGAGGTGGTTGGAGGTGGTGGAAGGTTGTTAGAGGTGGTTAGAGGTAGTGGGAGGTAGTTAGAGGTGGTTGGAGGTAGTTAGTGGTGGAGGGAGGTGGTGGGAGGTAGTTAGAGCTGGTTGGAGGGGGTTAGAGGTGGTTGGAGGTAGTTAGTGGTGGTTGGAGGTGGTGGGAGGTAGTTAGAGGTGGTTGGAGGTGGTGGAAGGTAGTTAGAGGTGGTTGGAGGTAGTTAGAGGTGGTTGAAGGTAGTGGGAGGTAGTTAGAGGTGGTTGGAGGTAGTTAGAGGTAGTTGGAGGTGGTGGAAGGTAGTTAGAGGTGGTTGGAGGTAGTTAGAGGTGGTGGGAGGTAATTAGAGGTGGTTGGAGGTAGTTAGAGGTGGTTAGAGGAGGTTTGAGGTGTTTAGAGATAGTTGGAAGTGATATATTTTCAAAGAGAGGTGAAACATGTTTAACACCAGTGATCAAATAAATAAAAGAAGCGTAAACACTGATTCCATCTTCAATTACCTAATATTGGAATAGGTGACCAGAATATTAGTTAGTAATAAGTTGAGAAAAGATCCACAAACAAAACTTTTCTTTTTTTCAATTAACTCATCACATAGGCGGGGTTTTGAGGTAGCATATCTAGGGCATCATGCATAAAAATGAAAATAACTGGCACATATAATTAAAGTCATTGCTGTAGATTGATCAAAAATGTACCAATTATGGATACTTCTTTATTTCATAAGTTTTCTCTAAATAGATTTTCCATCTTCAGTCCTCTTATTTTGAGACACGGCTGTATATAGGTCGATTTTGCGCATCTTGGGCGTATGCATCTGTAGATTAACTGGGCTTCGATGTAGCGTATCTGGTTTTTTCGAGAGTATGAAATGAAAAAGTATCCATAAATAATACAATTTTTATCAATGTACAGGACACACTCTGATTATATGGGCCTTATATTTTGTCAGTTTTTGCCATTTCTATATGTGATGCCCCAGATACGTTACCTCAACCGTAAACCTACAAGATTCCGATTTCTATGTTTTTTAATCAAAGTGATTATGAATCGTGAAGAAAAAGATAAAAAAAAATATTCAAGTGTTTCCGTGCGGATAGATAGTGGGAATTATTATAATGTTGCGAAACGGTATTATATGTGTTTGAGAGATGAAGGGGTCAAGAGAATCCAAGTTGAGCCAGGGATGTGTAAGAGTGGGACAGCGGACGTTACAAGCTGAGATCACAGTAGAGCCAGATTCAGCCCACTCGATGCCACCCGTGAACCTTTAAACCTGTCACACCTATCTCTCTCTTCACAATTTCATTCTCAAACATAATATAAACCATATGGTTCGAGAAAAACCTTTAAAAAAAGCCTATTCCAGGTACTTCTATGTATTTAGTTTTACTTAAAACAGAAGTAAGCTTGTTATAATATATATATATATATATATATATATATATATATATATATATATATATATATATATATATATATATATATATATATATATATATATATATATATTTAAGTTAAAGATTTATGTTTTACTGGTATAGACATATTAGACCAATATATTATAATAGACTCTCAATTAGTGTGGCACATAGCTTCCTCGCGTCCTATTTCATACAGTTTAATGATTTAATGCTTTTACAACGTTTTATTGATAAATTTATATTTTCCCCCGTTTTTGTTTCGGTGCTTACCGAAGGCAAAACGGAAGCTATGTGATCGTTCTGAAGAACGATAGTATTTTATATCTCCGATTTCAAAAATTCCAAGACAGAAATCCGTTTCAGACATCAGGGAACATTTTTGGTTCCCTGTCTGTTTGTTGGTCTGTCTCTCAATTATTTGAGAACCAACATATCTTAAAAACTAAACGTCTGATTTTGATAAAATTTGTATGGTAGGTCATAATTAGCTCATTCTTGGTCCCATATAAATTTCAACCGTCTGCGCCTATTTGTTTCTCTTCCACATGCGCACAAACATACATCTATTTACACCTATATCTTCACAATTACTCATCCGATTATTATGAAATTTCGATGGATTGTCGAATGTAGCCCGCAGATAGCACCAGATTAATTTCAACCGTCTACGCTCTTTAACTTTTGCTTAATTGAAACTTTAATTCATGTAAAAAAAATCAAAACAATTTTGACATATTAAACAATTGATTAAATTAGACAATAATGGTTTTTAAAAGTTAATCCCTCAGTTTATCCCAAACAACCCACCAAGACGTTTGAAGAGGAGATGGCCTAGAGATCTCTTATCTTAAAATATTGTTTTCCCATATATTATGTTAAAATTTTATAATAATTAATATAATCCATTTCATCATTATTTTATCATTATAAGTTAATTTGTATTATTAATTATTTCACTATATTTACTGCTAAGGAAGAGTATTCACTGGACTACTTCTTCTTCATGTCTTTCCCGCCACTTAACCTATGTATTGTCATTATCACTTATTGCAATTTAAATTTGTAGTTGTCTTATCCAATAAAAATTGAAAAAAAGCATAAAATCAATAAAGTAAGTGATTGGATGAGAGAAGGCGATGTGCCACACTAATTAACAGTCTATTTTAAATCTGTCAAAATTGTTTTGATTTTTTACAAGAATTAAAGTATCAATTAAGCAAAATTTAATGAGCGCAGATGGTTCAAATTAATCTGGGGCAATCTACGGTCTAATTTCGACAAACTATCCAAAGTTCATAAAAATCAGATAAGTACTTTTAAAGATATAGGTGGAAATAAATGTACCTTTGTGTGCATGTGGAAGAGAAAAAAGAAAAAGAAAAAAAAAAAGAAAAAAGAGAAAAAAGAGCTTCTGTTACCTTCGGTAAGCTCTAATTAATAGTTAAAACAACACTATAATGAGATTTTTTTTAAACAAAAAAAAAAAAAAAATTAAAAATTAAGAGGTTAAAAGATTTTTACACAAAAGTAAATGTAACGCTTATATATGTACACAGCTGTCGAAACACATACAAAGTTACACAGATTCCGAATGAATTATATTTTTATCTCTATTTTTATGTTGTGGAAATGGCATCTCTCTAACCTTAAAATAGATTTATAAAAAGAGGATTGACAAATGTCATTGAAAGAGAATATGCCATCGACAAGAATGTTTAAAACAAATTGAAATAGGAAAATAATCGTGTCCGAGAATACAATGGCAAACATTTCTAAATATAGATCAAAATGGTTCAACAAAAATAATGGAAAAAATAAAACCTTCAACAAATTATATAAAAAAAAGTACAATAAGTAATATAAAGTGTGAAATCTAGATTTAGAAGTTATTTCTTATGGCAAAGCTTTTACTCATTATCTAATTATGCGAATTCTATATACAAACAATAACAAGGTTAGATTAGTTCTCAAATTTAACTTATATTTCGCTTAATTGAGAATAAACTAATATATATAATGACATTAGGTTTGTTCCAACCTCCAGTTCCGAATCAGTTTCGGATTAGTCCGTGATTAACGTAATGCGCATGCGCGATCATTGACCGTTGGGAATTGATTTGTGATTTCGTTTTTGTTGGAACGCTTCTTTCTCGAACCAAACTGTTTGCTGTGGTAGATTTTAGCACTGTTATCAGAACAACTTTTTGAGTCGATCGTTTATGTGATTTTGCGTTCCTGTGCTATCAAAAATACCTGAACTTATTAATATTAAAGATATGGATGATGGATGAGTCAATAGTTGATGAAGATAACAGCCAGTCGCTTAAATCAGGGTCTGATTTAGGCCGCCTAGGGGCTCACACAACAAGGGGGGGCCACACCACAAAAGTTTCATTTTCTAATGCTAATTAAGCTCGAAAGTTGGTAGTAAAACCTACATACTCATAGAGGATATGACGAAAATACATGCACACATTTTAGAAATGTTTATTTAATATATGAATTCACGATTTCATTTCGATTTACGCAATTCACAATTTTCGGGCTTACTGAGGTGAGCCAGTTTTAGTAGACTCACGGCACACTCGTATTTTTATTGATATAATCCTAAATGCTCTTTTGTTTTAAAAAACAAATATTAATCTTAGTCCAGTTAACGAAAGAAATATTGCGGAAATAAATCGGATTCTTTCGATATTTGTTTGAAAATGGAATAAGTATCAAAAGTCCATCTTGGAAAATAGGTCCAATTTTTATTTTTTTCAGAAATATCTAGAAAATGCCATTATATGCACAAAAATTCATCGTCGCATTCGTACAAAAACATTTTAAAAAGAAGAGTTGATTCGCAAGAAAGAAGAATAATAGGCGAGCGAAATCAAAACAAGAACAATGAAGCGGAGCGGAAGGTTACGTTTCTGTTCACCCAAACTCAATCCCAAACTACTAGTCCCTGCCGCCGATCGCTGACTGCTCTGACTGGTTCCAAACTAATCAGGGATTTAATCCGAGCGTGGTTGGAACAGTTGATTAACAGTCGGAGTCAGTCAGAGTTTGAGTTTGGGCTCGTTGGAACGGTTTTTTTTTTCCAAATGCGCATGCGTCGGACAGTTCCAAACCAGTTTGAAGAGTGGTTGGAACAAACCTATTATTATGAGTATTCTAGAATTACTGTAATACTAAGTAATTTTGGCCATAGTGTGTACTACCTATAACAGTATCAACCAAGAGAGTATTGCCTTTTTACTTTCTCATATAAAGAGAAAGTATTGTGATGGCGCAAAAATTCGATTTTGAGATTTTGATGGATTTACACGTTTTGAGGTCCCCTGAGTCCAAAAAAGTGGTTTTTAAAAAATGTCTGTCTGTCTGTCGTCTGTCGTCTGTGCAGACGCCTGGAGCCTAAACTACTGGGCCGATTTTGACGAAATTTGGCATACATGTTCAGAAAAATCATACCCCGAGGCGAAATCGAGAAATGAATTTTAGCTTTAAATTTGGGGGCGCTACCCCCCAAAAACTCTGAAAAAACGTGAAAAAAAATTATTTCTCGAAAACGGTTCCGACGATTTTGATTAAAAAATTCTAAAATGTAGTCCATTTGAATACGAATCCAACGATATAAGCCGTTTTCCCGGGAAAAATCTAGTTCCTGAGAAATTTGCTTAAAACGCGGACGGAGAGAGCCCGGGTTCGATTTCCCGCCCAGGAGAAGTTATTTTTATGATAAATTTTGATGAAATGTTCAATAATATTTAAATGTACATTTGAAAACTAATAAATGGAAAATACTGGGTTAAGTAATTATAAACTCGTATATGAGAAAGTTTGTCTGAGTTGTCTCGGACCGATTTTTTAATATGTGTAAGAAGTTTCACTAAATATGTCCGAAATTCCGGTATACATATTTTCTCCGCTATTTTAACCCTAGACCCCACAGACCCCATGCAAACTATAATTGAGTTTTTTTTTTGTATTTCTTTAAACCTAGACTCCCTTCAAATTTACCTTTGAACCTTTCTGTGTATATACTGATAACAATACTTATGTTATTAGTATTAAGTTTTTTTTTTCAGTATTCATTAGAATTTTCATCTCTTTCGAATTTTCATTTTTTTTTCATTAGAAATTTCCCTGTGTGCCATTTACGAAATTGTTTCATACACCACTGGTTAATATATGATTTTTAAGGATAAAATATTAATTGAATATTTTGGCAGAAGTACATTAGAATGGACACCTTATTTTTTTTTTTTTTTTTAAAAAAAGTAACTTCAGATCATTAAATAGTGATCTGATATATTTTGAATACTTTATTTATTCTTTCCTTTACGGCTCGTTTCACACACACAAGGTCTTCAGCATCGTCCAGTCAACGCATCTATTGGTATAGTCATTAGTGTGAAACATACCTTTTCCTCTGGGATTTACACAAGACTAGGTTTTATATAGTAATGCATATATATATATATATATATATATATATATATATATATATATATATATATATATATATATATATATATATATATATATATATTACTACTACAGATACACACGCTTCTAATTAAGCTACTAAGATCGATATGATTGTATTCTTTAAGCTTATATCTAAAAATGGAAGAGAATAAAAAAAAAAATATATAGAACATATAAGAAATCTTAACCGGTGGTTTCTAGTGGAATAAATAAGTAAAAAAAAATATGTAGGTATGTGGCGCCAAGTTTCTTTTTCCTTTAACGTGTAGAGAAAAAAAAACAAACAACATATGAAGTTAAAATCCAACGCGACGTCTTAAGTGAAACACTATAAATTTAATTAGATCTGTTTGAGTCTGACTGTAGAAGCGTCATCTCGTTAGAAAACGTATTAATTATTTGAAAGCAGCGTGATATAGATCACGTAGTCAGGAAGCTACTATAGATTAAGATAGGTAGATAGATTCTGTCAAAATAAAAAACAAAATATAATAATATTTTGAACAATCAATTCTCTCATAATCGTTTAAATTATAATAATAATAATACCATTTACAGAGTAAATCATTCAATTCAGCCTTAGCTGTGGTGACCTGGTTGGTCGTATTGCGGCAATTATATATTTCAATTATATTCATTTTTAAATATATTATATTATATTATGTCAAGAGATGAAGTCATGCTGTGGTGGAGAGACTTGGCAAAGAATAGCTCGGCAACGAAAGGAATGGGACAGGTGTACCTGGATGAATGGATGGATAAAGTCGAAACTTAATATTGTGTAAAGAAATGAACAAAGAAACGAATAAAAATTAAACTAAAATAAATTTATACTTCACAAAAATATAAAAAATAGGTAAATATTATTAAATAAATAAAAATTTATGCGTGATGCATGTATGTATGCGTGTGTATGTATATGTGTATCTCATAAATTTTATATAATTAAAGTAAATATAAAGTATATATATAAATAAGAAAATAAAATATTCGGTAAGGGCAGTAAATTAGGAAAGAATTTATATTATTTTATTTGAAACAGTATGTAAAATACGTTTTTACTATTATTATTTTGTGATTTTCATTATGTAAGTTTTGAATTTCTGTTTATTATCTAAGTTTAAGTAACCCCAAAACAACCTCAAATGAGGTGCCTCAGCAATAGCTGATGCCGATAAAAAAAATTAAATTGAATTCATGTAAATGTTTTAATCTAGTAAAGAAAGAGCAATAAAGAGGCATTATTATTATTATTATTGTTATTATTATTATTATTATTATTATATTAGTTACTAAGATTGCATAAGCAGTCTCATTTATCAGAGTTTTTGGGGGGTAGCGTCCCCAAATTTAGAGCTAAAACTCATTTCTTGATTTAGCCTCGGGGCATGATTTTTCGAACAAGTAAGCCAAATTTCGTCAAAATCGGTCCAGTAGTTTAGTCTCCAGACGTCTTCACAGACAGACGACAGACAGATATTTTTTAAAAACCACTTTTTTAAACTCAGGGGACCTCAAAACGTGTAAATCCAACAAAATCACTATACCTACTTAATCTCAATATGAGAAATTAAAAAACGTAATAATTGTGCTAATGATTTTTGTTTTAATTAAAAAAAAAAGTGAAGAAGATTAAGAATGGTTACAATACATATTCAATGAATGACGCAAAAAGACATAATTTATTGTAAAAAAAAAAAAAATGAAGACGTACAAAGGGCAATCACCGGATCTTACAGTAACAAAGTGAAAGATCTAGTTGCTTTATTTACTCACCTCCATTGCATAGTTATTTATTATAAAAGTGGCGTAAGAGTTAAGAGTGAAAGAAAAGAAGGAGAAAAAGAAAGCTACGAGAAGTGTAATATAGTATATAAGGAAGAGAGACGGGAAGGGAATCTACAGAGGAGAAACACCTGTGGCTTTTCACTGTTCTGTGTTTTACAGTGGCTTGTCTACCTGCCTCGTGTTTGTATAGTACGGTACCGTTACCTTTCCTTTCTCTACCTATTATATTATCTACAATACCACTACACCTCACTCTCACGTACAGCCTGCATTATGTACAACTTTAACCACACTAACTCACTCACTCAACAATAACACTCGGTTATTACTACCACGGAGTCAGGGAGGGGAGTATAAGCAAACCTTTAGAGTCTGGCGGGACATATTATTATTATTATAATACTTCACACAAACCCTCGAAAAGTATTACAATCACACACGCAATAGCTCTTTTAATAACCATTATAATATTAACTAATTACACACACGTCTCCCATCTGCTATTTAAATACACACTATTCCTAAGTACCACCGTTATTAATTCAAACAGTCCATTATTTAATCAACTGAATATATATATATATATATATATATATATATATATATATATATATATATATATATATATATATATATATATATACATATACATATACACACACAAACAAACAGTCGATTTTATTAATGATATCGACAATAAACTAATCAACATATATTAATATAGACGCAGGCACATTTAATTAAAAAAAAATAAATTCATGCCATTTATTAAGTAATAAATAACTTATGATCGCATATCTTCTATTTAAATGGAATGTTAACTACATAATTTAATCAAATCGAAAATATGTTCATTCCTGTATACTTATATATGTATATATCCTATAAATCATAATACTGTTGTTATACACATACAAATGAATTTTGTATAATTTACTTTCTAAAATGAACAAGAGATGCATTTATACTGAAACTGAATATAAACTTAATATATTCAACATACAAGATATGAATACGAAATAACAAATATGTACATTTTAATGGTTTCATTAATAGCTCAATTATTAAAATAGTTAAAAGCAACACATTTCGAGATAACAGTAAGATATTGTGGGATAAATGGTTTATTTATAATATTAAATTTAATTACCAATCAAAATATTGAAAAAGGTTATTCAATTTCTGAGACAATAAATAAATACCTACATATACAGGGTGACTGGCGATATATGTGAAAAAATGAAGTAGGTTGTTCTACGTCTTATGGGCTACAAAAAACGCTATGTAAACCATGGCGAGTTTGTTTACATTTAACAACTAATTTGCTATTCTATTATTAAAGTAACTGTTTATATCGAGTTTTTAGTGAAAAACAATGAATGAATCAAGTGGCTTTGACGAAAATGTAGAGAATAATACTCCTCCAGAAATAATTAATTCGGCAAAAAATACAACTCAAGATTAATGCCATCTTTATCAAGAGAAGAGATACGAACTTACATACAGCAAGTTTATTTTTTTCTGTATTTATTATTTAAATCTAACAATCGTAGATAAAGTACGGTACGCAACTCGTGCGAAAACGGCACTTTGCATTGCTCGTGTGGTTTTACTACCCTCGCTGTCACTCGGGTGCAAACTCCACACTCGCATGCAAAATGCTACTTTCCGCACTCGACGCGTAATGTACTATTACTTACCTGTAAGTCAACAATAAGTATGTTTCTTTTTTTTAATTTCAGCGAAGTCTACTAAAAATTCCACCTCATGAATGGGTAATAATATTAATATTGATAGAAACTTTAGTAAATAAGGAAGTTTTTCCTGTAGTCCAAAAAGTTTATGCTTGGTTCTTTGCCAAGTTATGGAACCGCAAAACAATTGTTTTTTTTAATGATTTATCATAAAAATAAAATTTTATACATTTTTTGTCATGTAATTTGAGAGCATGAAAATTAAATGTACACTTTTCTTGTTGGAAATTTTGTCAGCTTTACAACGATACCAAATATTTCGTTCTAGCTTTTATACTTTTGGAGCAATAAGTGTTTTTATGAGCAAAGGTATGCAATCTTAAAAAAATCATAAAATTTGACCAGGCGGGAAAACGGTTAAGATTTGACCCATGGTTTATATAGCGTTTTTTGTAGCCCATAAGACGTAGAATAACCTGTTTCATTTTTTCTCATATATCACCAGTCACCTGTATACATTAAGAAAAAAACAAAAACAATATTAATTTTATATTTAAAAATGAATAATTGTGATATTATGTATTATTAAATATTAATTGATTGTACGATTTTGGTAGTATTCATACTACGGAATGATTAAATTTTAATTTAAATCAAATTATAATTATTATTAACTACGGGAAACAGACAGAGAAAAATACACTCCAGCGCCGGGATTTGAACAACGGGCTTCTATACTGGAAATATAGAGGCCCGTGGTTCAAATCCCGGCGCTGGAGTGTATTATTCTCTGTCTGTTTCCCGTAGTTAATAATAATTATAATTTGATTTATATTAATTGATTGGTACATAACAAAGAAAACTTGAAATATTAACTATCAAACAATTCAAAAATATGTTATTTTTTATTAAAAAAAATCGTAATATAGATTAAAAAAAAAAAAAAAATCGCACAACCATAAAAAACAAAGGTAATTGCTAAGTTAAATGCACTTCGCCAAGTTAAGTTATATGGAAGATTACTTATTAATATGTAAGAAATAATAGTTGTAAAATGCTTTCATGATTACATTGTTGAACACAATTGAAGCATGCAAGCTTTAGTGCCCATGAGTTTAAAGTAAGTATAAAAGTGTTTTTAATGAACTAAAAAAAGTAAAACATAAAAAAAGGGAAACTGGTTTAAATGCTTTGAAAAAATAATGACCTCAAAACAAGGTTAGTTCTTGAACTGCTAGTTGTTATACTTAACAATTTAGAATCTTAAACTTGAGTTACATTAGAATTTTAGAATATAAGACTGCTGTGAGATTATGTTATGGATTTCTAAATCAAATACACATTATTAATAGTAGTCACTAAAATAGTCTGCCAATTAGTGTGGCATATAGCTTTCTCGCGTCCTATTGTCAGATTTATTTCATTCCCCCTCCCGTTCTATAAATCTGAATTTTCGATTTTGGACATAAATTAAAGTATCAATTTAGCAAAATTTGAAGAGCGCAGACGATTGAAATTAATCTGGTGCTTTCTGCAGGCTATTTCCGACAAACTATACCAAATTTCATAAAAATCAAATAAGCACTTTTGAAAATATAGGTGTAAATAAATGTATATTTGTGCGCATGTGGAAGAGAAACAAATGAGCGCAGAAAGTTGAAACTTATTTAGGACCAACAATAGGCTAATTACCTAGTGTCCAAATTTTATTATAATCAGACTTGTAGCTTTTAAGGTATGTTGGTTCGCACCGACAGACCGACATACCGACACAGAACCAAAAATTGTGTCTGAAACGGACGAAAGCAAAATAATTATAGTTATGAATTTAGTGGCGGTAAATTCAATAACTATAAATGAAGCTAAAAGACTCGGAAAACTGTTAACTTTATAATATAAAATATTCTCTAAAAGTAACATTGAAATTTATTGCGCAATTTATTAAATTTCACTTAGATTTAATTTAAACGTAAGTATCATTGTACAAAAGAAACATTATATATATATATATATATATATATATATATATATATATATATATATATATATATATATATATATATATAACATTTTTGGTTTGAATAACAACTGTTTCAGCGAGAAAATAAATTTAATTTCTAATATCCAGAGTAGAAATAAAGTATAAACCTTACAGTTATAAACTTGTATGTAAATGCCAGAGACTATTCTTTCAAGATTTACATAACAGAAGCATACAATGTATGATGTAATGTAAGTACCATATATGCTGCGACTGTATGGTTCTCTCGTTTATTTTTTTTTTTTAAAAAAGAATGATTTAACTCACCACCATTATTATTATTTTTTTTTTTTTTTTTTACGCAGACGTTATCTTTTAAATGCTTAAAACAAACTTCGGTGTTTTTTGTTTTGTGTTTTTTTCACTAAAAGTTTAAAGTTGGCTTGTTTCGGCGCCTACTAAATCTCTTCATCTTTACACTTGAGTAAAAAAATAAAAGGAAAAGTTAAAGTAAAAAAGTAGGTATTTGCTTTGTATTATTTGACTAAGGTAGGGCCTGCGGGCTGTTAAATAGAGAAGCTATGAGTCGGATAGACCTTTAGCCCTATCACACAAACGTACTCCTTGACAAACTGTAAAGTGACTCTCGAGAGATAGAAAAGCAAATATTTACACACTTCTTACAACTCAAAAACCGACAGGAGGCCTCCAGTCAAGAGAGAATCGGTAAATAGAGTGTCAACCTACAAATGTAAACAGGTAAGTATCGAGAAAAAAAAGAAAACTTTTTATCTCCAGTAGGGAGAAAAAGTTAAGATTTTGGATTATTTTAGAGGGACTAAAGTAAGTCTTTTCTTCCCTGAACTCAAAAGTAGGGAGAAAAAATAAAAGTAGATCGAAAAAAGTAAAAGTAGGGCAAAAAAGTAAGGTTTGCCAACTTAATTATCTCATAAATAGTAAATAAACAGGTCAAGTGTGTGCTAGTCAGCACACAGCGAGGGTCCGTAGGCCACACTATACATATAGTGTTTAACTGTGAAGTGTATAAACAGTGTTTTTTTTTAAAATGCTAAAAAGTGAACCGGACTACAACCATATAAATACATCAAAAAGACCATAATTATTAAAAAACGTATTTTGTCAATATTTTTTTCGAAATTTCCAAAAAGTAGTGGTATCTTTACTTTTGGTCGAAGAATGTTCAGGAATTTTTTGCACTTCACACAAGCGAGATAGAGGGGGGGGGGGGGGGGGACACGTTTCACACCCACTTCAAACTTGCCTACGCTCGCCCTATCAAAGTTATAAAATAAGAATTATATATTTTTGTAATCAGCTCGACGTACCCTTTCATATGATACCCCTCACGGTGTCGAAAAAAATAAAAAAAATGTAACCCTTAAGTTTCTTTACCCAAATTTTTTTGAAAAATATTTTTTTTAAGTCGCTATATTTTTAAAATATGTGGGTAGGTACAAGACACATACATGCCAAATTTCAAAGTGATCGGACGAAAGGTGTAGCCGTGAGAGCAGGCGACAGGACGGACGGACAGACACACGCAGGAAAATATATCCTTGGTTTTGCCTACGGACCCTAATTAGTTCTAAATTCTAAATAATTTAGTAACAATAATAATATTAATAAGTTAAGCAATAATGGTTGAGCATTGAACTTGAAAATCCAACGATTCCTTGTTTTATGTATAATCTCTAATTTAATCTAATTATTTTGCAAGTTAAATAGTATGTAATCTTAGGCTATAGTTCCTTTAAAAATGCCTAGGTACATAGTTGTGTATTAACTTTTTAATTATATATTAATATCTCGTATAAAAGTAACGGATGGCTGAAGAGGTGTAATAAGACGTAATCTATGTTTCATTTGAGACGTTTCGACCCTGTTAAAAGGTCATCTTCTTTCATGGTATTTATTCTGCAATACAATTAAAACAGTAATTAACATTTTATAACAATTCCCTTTACACATTTAAAATTAATGACGTTTGCAACTTAAATTATAGATTTTAAATTTAACAACTCTCTTAATCATTTAACGTTATAAAATAAAACGACATTTGTTAATGGAGAGAGGTATCTTAAATGGAACTAAGGCCCACGATTATTATACGCATGTTTTATTGATAAATGAATTTATCAATATTGCAATGTTTATTTATTAATGTTAGAACCAAGAAAATCGCAGACCAAGTCAAAAAAATCTTTAAATGCTCACGAAGTCCAGATTAAAATCAGATCCGTCTTTGAAAGATATTTTCACTTTCAATCGCTCTCTTTTACTATAATATAATATAATATAATATATATATATATATATATATATATATATATATATATATATATATATATATATATATATATATATATATATATATATATATATATATTTATGGGAATCGCTTAACAATAATTGAATCTGAAGAGAATGTATGATTTTAAATAAGTGTTTCATTAAAATCAAGCTCAAACTTTCAAAACTTAATTATATAATATAAAGAGCAAGATCATTTACAAGTTTTTTTGTCATAATTTTTCGCCTCTTTTTAAACAAGACAAGTTTTTTTACTTTCTCATATAAAGAGAAAGTATTGTGATGGCACAAAAATTCGATTTTGAAATTTTGATGGATTCACACATTTTGAGTTCAATAAAGTTTTTTTTAAAATGTATATGTCTGTTGTCTGTGCAGACGTTTGGAGCCTAAACTAATGGGCCAATTTTGACGAAATTTGGCATACATCATGTTCAGTCCCTTTAAATATGAATCTAACGTTATAAGCCGTTTTCCAGGGAAAAATATAGTTCCTAAGAAAATAGCTTTAACCACGGACGGAGAAAGGCCGTTTTCGATTCCCTGCCGAAAAGAAGTTTTTTTTTTTTTTATAAATTTTAACAAAATTATCAACAATAATCAAACGTACTGACGAAAATTCGAAAACTAATAAATGGAAAACACTGCGGGCAAAGTAATTATGAACTCGTATATGAGAAAGTTTGTCTGAGTTGTCTCGGACCGTTTTTTATATTCGTTGTAATAAAATTTTGTAACAATTTTAATAAAATAACTGTTAAGTTAACCCAACTGAAATATGAATATTTATTTTTACAGAAGAAAAATAAATAACATAAAATACATAAATTATAATTTTATGCTTAGGTCTAAAATTTTATTTTTATAATATTAATATATATCAAATTAAAAAATTTTCTAGGGTAGATATTAAGACTAAAAAACTATTTAAGATTTTATTAAAAAGAGGAGTAGTAAGTAAATGTCCAAAAAGCTAAATATATTAGTTCATTGCAAAAACAAAAACAAAAAAAAACCTGATATTAAGTAAAAAACAATTATGATCTATCATGATATAGCATAAAAACACCTAACATGATAGCATAAACACATCTATAACGTAAATCTAACATGATAGCATAAACACATCTATAACGTAAATCTAACATGATAGCATAAACACATCTATAACGTAAATCTAACATGATATAGCATAAAAACACCTAACATGATAGCATAAACACATCTATAACGTAAATCTAACATGATATAGCATAAACACACCTAACATGATAGCATAAACACATCTATAACGTAAATCTAACATGATATAGCATAAACACACCTAACATGATAGCATACACACATCTATAACGTAAAGCTAACATGTAATAGCATAAACACATATATAACGTAAATCAAACATGATAGCATAAACACATATATAACGTAAATCTAACATGATATAGCATAAACACATATATAACGTAAATCTAACATGATAGCATAAACATATCTGCAACATAAATTTAAGTTGAGACCGAAAATACATTTGTTAAGATAACGTAAACATAAAACCACAACTGAAGTGGTTATATCAACTCTATGATAAATAGTAAAGCTATGAAACATTTTTAACATAAAATTTCAATATATCAATCCCGCTCTTAATTGATATTCTAATATTTAAGTCCTCCAATATCCAGGGAGAAACAACTAAGAAATACAGACAGACATAATAAATACATTATAAAACCGATATAATATATTCAGTACACAGCTACTAGTCACACTAATACTTAATACATTATTAAATATATACTAAACAATATTGTAAGTGGGTGCAGCAAACATTTCAGACAAGAAAATTTAAAATGTTAGTTTTACATAAAGAATTAAAAACCAGGTTGGTTACAAATAAATGCTTTTAAATTATGTAGTTAAAAGTTTTTTTTTTAAAAGTTAGTTGAAGTAGCAATTATGTTCTTTGTATGAGTGAAGATAGAATAATAAAAAACCAAATTATGAGAATTTTTATTTTTTTAAAAAAAAATATAAATTTGAAGTGTGCTTCATGATTTCTCCCTCTCCTTAATAAATTGAAGAAATAAAGGAGAAAAGTACCGTACTCAAACAATGTCCAAAAAGCGTGTTTGTAAAAATGAGTACTTTATAATTGACCTACAAGGTACATACGCAGATATGATTTGCACGAATACCGAATAAAATAGTGTATAATTAGTGAAATTGTTGGTCAGTTTTAAAAAGAAAAAAAAAAAAAAAACACCAAAAAGGAAAGGAATAGGGGAGAAGTTGTTTCCATTGTATATAATATATTAAAATGAGCGACTGGTTCGCGAGGCGAGTTCGCTCAAGCAGGAGGTTCTCAGCTTGTTTTTTTGTTATTTTTTTTTCCTTTATATGGGGACATGGTAAAGCGGTCATTACGCAAGAACATAACATTAGGGAACCTGGCGTTAGCGTTCGAGAGAAGAAACACCCTATTAGATACGGCAATTTCCCTACCTTCCTCCGAATAACTTTAGACATGCGGACATCATACAAAACTAACGGTACGAAAATAACAAAAAAAACTAACCTTAATGCAAACTATTATAAAATCTAAATAAAGAGTTAAAGCTTTACTTTTTAACTACATATTATAAAATCTAAACAAAGAAATAAAGCTTTACTTTTAACTATTATAAAATCTAAACAGAGAGATAAAGCTTTACATTTAACTATTATAAATCTAAACAGAGAGATAAAGCTTTACTTTGAACTAATATAAAATCTAAACAAAGAGATAAAGCTTTACTTTAAACTATTATAAAATCTAAACAAGGGAATAAAGCTTTACTTTTAGCTATTATTAAATCTAAACAAGCAGATAAAGCATTACTTTTTTAGATTATTATTTTTTTTTTAAAGACAGAATTTTAAATTTTGTACATACGACATACAATAAATTTACAATCAATCTAACATTTTTACTCTTTCGTCAATTCACTAAGCAAATTAAAGTCCAGGAAATAGCGTGCATAAAAGTGACTGACTAACACCAAGGAAGAATTTTTATGTACAAGTTTATCTTTTGGAGCCCTTTAAGAACATGTGGTCGGCTAAGTTGGTGAATGAGACATAGCTTGGCCATAGGCCATAGCCATAGAATGTTAAAAAAAAAATACGTGTGGTGTCGCGGGACACCCGGTAGGAACGAAGTTCCTTACATTTTTCATTAAATATAAATTATAAAATCACACTGCTAAGTACGTATACATTGCTAACTACTTATACATGGCGGAGTGAGAAAAGAGACAAAATTAAAAGTAACTAACTGTTTGTACCTGGCAGAGTTAAGGCAAAATTAAAAGAAAATCATTATTTGTATAATTAAAGCAAGCGTCTTACTATAAATATATATTAAATATAAGAAAAAAGTTGATCATGAGGACTGTTTTCTACCTACCCGGCCAATTAATTTAAAATATTATAAAATATATCTCTTCCCTACTCTACAGCTTCTGCTTGTATCAGGGTGAAATTTTACATGATTATATTTTATTTATTTACAAAACAAAGTGACATTTTTTGACATATATAACAAAAATAATCAAAACAAGTCAAGTAACAGGCTTCCTTCATAACACTTTTTCCCGTCTTTTAAAGCTTACGTTTACGCGAGCGTTGCGTGTGAACGCTTGGGCGGATAACGTTTTCCGACGAACTCAGCCTAGGCATTGGTAAAATGAACATGTGTACCAAATTTCATCTAACTCGGTGAGCTTTTACTCAAGTTATCGTCATCTGTAGATTTCGTGACGGATTTTGCGTGACGGTGATTTTGTGACGGTTATTTTTTGACGGTGATTTTGGTCGTTTTTTACGGATTCACTCCCGGGCTCCAGAACGTGCCATAAGGAACTTCGTTCCAAATCAGATCGGGTTATAAAACTTTATTTTTATGTTCATATGAATTATAATAAGTCTAACTATATTAAGTAGTACATACTATAATAAGTAGTACTATATTGTCGAGAGTCTAGAATATAGAATATAGTACTACAGTTTCATTACGATACTGTAATAATAACATTTTCCGTGAATCTAAATACCTACATCAAAGCATATTGAATTAAATTTATGCATTTACGGGATTAGAATTATATCATGCAAGAATTTTCCTGATGTATACAAATCAATGTTATATTGAAAAATATCTTAATATAGAGTTAAAATTCGTCGTGTTCTTATACACATTTAAAATAAATAATCTTATTGATATCTTAATTAACATTGATAAATACGCACAAATTAAAAAAAATAAATAAATAAATACCCATAGAATATTCTTAATATGACATTAAACACAAGATAAGTGCTTAAGAAATATTTTAATTAATATACAGTTTCTTCCACTATAATATCCACTATAAATGTATTTTATACACGATTATAATTATAATTATAAGACATTTATAAGCTGTTTTGTCCAATGAAATTTCATCACTTCCTTAACATTTGAACAAGAGGTTAAATTTTAACGAGAGACAATTAAGTTTTTATAATTAACCCAATATAGAATAAACTACAATTATTTTTTTAAAAAGAAATATAATAATCGTTAAAAAAAAAAAATAAATAATAATAATAATATTAAGAAAATAAAGGATTAAAATCACCGAAGGTTCCCATTATAATCTTTGAGAAGAACTATATCGTTAATATAAAATTTATTTTGAAGGTCAGTATAGGATTAACAAAATATAATTTATAAAGTTCATTTTCTTACTGACATCTCATAAAAGTTTTATGAAATAAAAACGAGGGTTCTCTGAAAAGAGAAAAAGCCGTGGAATACTGGGGAAGGATTTTATATAAGATAAAACAGACAACTCGGTCTTTATCCCTTCCAGTATTCCTTCATATGAGTACAATCTTACAATAACAAAGACATAATTCACCGGATAACAGAAATAAGTTCGGTTTTTTTTTCTCTCTCTTGGTTAAATCCCTACCGATTTCATGCTTTTGGTAAAGTCATAACAATGTAACAGTTATATGCGTGTATAATGTTCGAGGTTCGGATACAAATTTATGGACTAGATAAAGCGTACAGGAATACATGAAATTAGGTAACTCTTCCGTAACTTTTAAACCAGAGTAGAAAGGTTTTTTTAATAAAATTTCAGGACAAAAGAAGTAAAAAAAAAAAAATGTATAAAGCTTTAAAGCCGCTTTACATATAAACATATATTTATACTTTCGTATATAACATTATACTTCAGACTTTTCAACGGATTTTAAAAAAATCCTGCATAAAGTTTCAAATAATATTAAATTGTTCTAATACCTAGAAATTTTCCAACTACCGAATTAACTCCAAGTAATATGAATAATATGTAATGTGTGTATTTTTTTTTTTTTTTTTAAAAATGTAACAAACTTAATTGTAAAAAATATTAAAATAAAGGGAATTTTAAGAAAAAATGATCAATTTACAGAATTGATCATTTTAATGTCAAAAATTAAAAAATAAAAATAACTTTTAATTTACTACGTTTTTAAATTTTCTGTTGAATCATATGTAATGTTGATAATATAATTGTCATTGTTATTATATAATGTTAGTGAAAAAAAATACATAGTTCCGAATTTATGTACTTCACATAATAATGACAACCATCTAAAGAGCTGATCTTAAACCTATAAAAGGACAAATCTTTGTACAACGGATCTCACCAACACCGAATCTAAACCGTGCCATTGATATGCCTCTAAGAGAAGAAAAATGTCTACAAGTAAAGAAGTAAAAATGCAGAAAAATTTAACCTATACCTAGGACACAAGTGTAAACAAACCAAAATTAATTGGGTGTCACACGTCAATTAATTTATTTCTTTGTTTACTTTTCGCTGTCATTCAATGTTTACCTCATAATAAAAAATCAAAAATTTAAAAGATTGTAAATACTATGGGATATGTCAAAACAAATCAAATAACTCCATACAGCAAAATTTGCTGAAAACTAATGAAATTCTGCTGAAAGATGGCTAAAAGTATTAAAATAATGCATTGTCATCGTGTTCTGAGCAATTCTAAAAGTTTCAAATGTTTAGCTACTCGGGAAGTTACAACAAACAAACAACCAAGAAAGGAAGCTAATAAAAACGTAGTAAAAAATTATACTACAACAGTCAAAGTTGATTATATTTTTTATTATTTTACTTTTTCATTATTATGTCTAATATATAAGTATATATATATATATATATATATATATATATATATATATATATATATATATATATATATATATATATATATATATATATGCGGTGCGCTGTATGCTCACCCTTCTCCAAATGCAATACTAGAAGAAACTTTTTTAAATAACAAAGTTTTTTTTTAAACTAACTAAATTATTTTATATCCTTCATGAAGCTGATTTAGAAATGAATTCCATTCTTAGCAGATTTTTAACACAGTGCACAGTATAAAAACAATTTCTAGTTCAATGGTAGGGTAACGTGAGAAAAATAACAATTATGTATAGAAAAGAAAAGAAAATTTGGTAACCAAATCCATAAGACTTCTAAGAGGTCAGTGTCGTCGTGAATTTAGAATGATTATTTAACTGCATAATTAGTTGAGATAAATTAAATTGACACGACAATAAATTGTACACTTGATTTATAAAGGAAAAATTTACTACCTACATTTTATTTTATCTAACGCCTTATGAACACAATAAATATAAATGTCAATAAAAACGGTTGTTTGCAAGAGAATATATGTAAAACACTGCAAAAAGATAACGTTAAAAAAATATTGAATGAGATACATTGACTAGTCGTCAACAAAATTACATTTATGACATTCTTATCTCCTAACTCAAGAACAATGGATTAGATCAAAATAAAATTTTGCATAAGAACAATTTAAATTTTACATAAAGAAATTTACCTCTTTGATAACACCTAAAAATGTATGTGTGAGACTCTCACGCATTAGAAGTGAAACTTAATTCTAATAAACAGTTCATTTATGCATTGCTTTCTTTGTATTTGTTGGCAATTTTATTATTTCACGCTTAAGAAATGGTTATGTGGAATTTAATTTAAAAAATAAAATAATTTCATAATATTTCAGCGAATATAATGGAGAAAAAACCTTTAGATATATTATATTATTATAATGTATATAATATTATGCTTATATACCAATTCTGTGTATTGAAAAATCATCTACCTCCGTGGTGCAATGGTTAGCACTTATGCTTGTTAAATCAGAGGTTGGTAGATCGAGACTCGTACAAGTGAAAGATTTTTTACAGGCAAATCAACTGCCAACTTAACTTAATGAGATTGAAACATGACTGAATCAATGAACTTTAAATATGTAAACACCAATTCAATGAAATTGCCTTTTGCCAATGCTTATAGAAAAGAACTAGTCCAACTTTTAAAGCAATCTGATTGAATGGCTCAATGGGAACATCAAATTGAACTGTGTAAACAGCTCATTATCTTTTTGATGGAATGGAAGGTTTCAGCATGGTTATGTTTATGTTTGTTTTTTACTTTCTCATATAAAGAGAAAGTATTGTGATGCGTAAAAATTGGATTTTGAGAATTTGATGGATATACACGTTTTGAGGTCCCCTGAGTCCAAAAAAGTGAATTTTTAAAAAATATTCTGTCTGTGCAGACACTGGAGCCTAAACTACAGGGCCAATTTTGACGAAATTTAGCATACGAGTTCAGAAAAATCATACCCCGAGGCGAAATCGAAAAATGAATCGTAGCTCCAAATTTGGGGGCGCTGCCTCTTAAAAACTATGAAAAATTTCTGGAAAACGGTTTCGACGATTTTGATTAAAAAGTTCTAAAATGTAGTCCATATTAATACAAATCTAACGATATAATCCGTTTTCCCGGAAAAAATCTAGGCCGGGTTCTATTCCCCGGCGAGGAGAAGTTATTTTTATGATATATTTTGGTGTTCAATTAGATTGAAAGGGTTCCGTTCAATCGTATGGAGCAGTGAAATTGAACCTTCTAAACGCATCTTTATACGTTTATGATGACACTTGCTGCAAAACCTCACTCATAGAAATAATAGGTCGTATTTAATTAAGATGTTCTGTTCAGTTTCAGAGATTTTGTGAATTCCAGAGTTTCAAACTTATTGCGGGGATCATTATCAGAGGGAGTTGCTCATTTGATCATTGAGTCAGTTGCGTAAGTTGATCACTGGAATGAGTTCAAAACGTCAGTATTAAAAAATATCTAACGCGGTCTCCCCTTGAAAGGTCTGAATGATGTAGGACGAGGAAGTAGGCAAAATGTTACTTTGTACAAAGTTAGGAGGCGTAGTAACGGTAAAGGGTCGGAATGTTCTTTTATAACTACACTCATACTTTAAGATATTCCTAGTGCCAAGGGAAATGTTTAAAAGTTGTAAAAAACGTCAGGGCGAGAGGGTTTTCAAACGCCTAGACAGTCCTAACACATTTTTTTTATGATTTATTACTAACGAACAGTTTTAATAGAAACCGGGGGACAACACAGTAACGAGCCTTTAGGGTTATGCTTCAACAAGAGCTTCGACATCTAGTACAATTTACAACTTAAGGAAATGGGGACAACACTGTTAAAAAAAAAAGGAACAAAATCAAAAGATGTTTCTTAAAAGCTGTTAAATGTCTTCTTTCTATCTAATAAAAATGTCACTAGGTTTGTCTCTTCTTATATCTTCTTCTCCCAGTAACTCTAAATTAAAAAGTCAGATAATATTTAGTTGTTTTGCCTGAATTTTCAAAAACTTACTCATAAAATATTGAAAAATTAGTGTGGCACATAGTTTCCTCGCGTCCTATTTCGTAAAATGTAATGATTTTATGTTTTAAAACTTTCCCCCGTTTTTTAAATCTGTCAAAATTGTTTTGATTTTTTACATGTATTAAAGTATCACTTTAGCAAAATTTAAAAAGCGCAGACGGTTGAAATTAATGTGGGGCTATCTGCGGGCTACTTTGGACGAACCACCAAAATTTCATAAAAATCATATGAGTACTTTTGAAGATATAGATGTAAATAAATGTAGGTTTGTGCGCATGTGGAAGAGAAAAAAATCCGATATAAAGTTGAAACTTATATGGGACCAACAATGGGCCAATTTTGACCAACCATCCGAATTTCAATAAAATCGAACAAGTAGTTTTTAAGATATGCCAACAGACAGACACAGAACCAAAAATGTTCTCTGATATCTGAAACGGATTTCTGTCTTGGAATTTTTGAAAACGAAGACCTAAAAATATATCGTTCTTCAGAACGACCGGCATTTCTTTAGATGGTTACTCCTTTTGTAAAAACAACAGAGGGGAGTAACAGTCTAAAGAAGGTGTACGGAATATTCTTCTTTAGACTGTTTATAAAAACTAAGTGTGATATTTTTTGTCCAAAAGTATATTAGACTTAAAATACCCTTGCCATAATAGTTATTTAGTTAAAGTCATTTATATCCTAAAAAAAAATGAGGAGTAACAATCTAAAGAAGTTCCGAACGCCCAAATGGCTTCCGTTACCTTCGGTAAGCTCGGAAGCAAAATTGGATGTTTTTATTAGTAAACCACCAACGTCCGTTGTCAATCATCAATTGAGCTTAAGATTGATTTTCTATAGTGAACTTATTCATTATTAATGTGAATGGAGATCAAAAGCGTTTTGCATTGGGTACGTTCTTTGAATAAACAAACTCGGTTAGACTAACAATTATTTCAGTAGAACCTCGTTTACACGACCCTCGACCCTCAATAACACGACAACCTCAATTACAAGTGCAATTTTCAAATCCCCTTGAGATTGCCATAACACATAATGTTAAATTAACCTCTACAACGCGACTATTATTATCCAAACAACCTCTATAACACGTATGTTTTCCAATTCACAAGGTAACTCAGAACCTCTATAACAAGTTGTATTGAGAAGTCAACCTCTACAACGCGACTCTATACAGGAATGGGTCGACCTTGAACAAGTCTAGACTTGAAAACCCCGCCCTCGAACCTCGATAACACGACTGATAGCTAAAATAACCTTGATAACAAGACCCTCAACAAAAACAGCACCTCGATAACAAGACTGTTTCCCTAATCCCCTTGAGACACTTCTTATCGAGGTTCTACTATTATTTTTAATATGATACAAGACAAATACTCTGATACTTTACTTCTTTCTTCTTACTTTTTTCTTTTTTTTCTGATACTTTACTTCTTTCTTCTTACTTTTTTTTTTTTCTTTCTAATACTTTACTTCTTTCTTCTTACTTTTTTCTTTTCTTTCTGATACTTTACTTCTTTCTTCTTACCTTTTTTCTTTTCTTTCTGATACTTTACTTCTTTCTTCTTACTTTTTTCTTTTCTTTCTGATACTTTATTTCTTTCTTCTTACTTTTTTCTTTTCTTTCTGATACTTTACTTCTTTCTTTTTACTTTTTTCTTTTCTTTCTGATACTTTACTTCTTTCTTCTTACTTTTTTTTCTTTTCTTTCTGATACTTTACTGATTCTTTTCACTTTGTATAAGTGAGTTAGTTAACTAATTTCCTTAACATCTTTACGTTATAATTAATTAATGTTTTTTTTTTATTTATTCTTAAAAAAAATAAGGAGACATTTTAACTTCAACAAGGAAATTCTACAGTAAGATGCACAAAAGATATTTAAATAAATTAAAAAAATTATATAAAAAGTATAATAGAGGATTTTATTTTTTAAAGTAGAGTTATATAATAAAAAAAAGAGAAGGGAGAGGGGGAAAAGATTAAAAAAAAAAAAAAAAAGATAAAACTTAACAAGAAGCTACTAACGGCATCAAAATGAATTAAAGCAACAAATCAACTCAAAATTAGAAAGTGAATCGAAAATATAATAATCTGAAAGAAAGCTTTGAAGCAAGAAAATGTCAAAGGTTTGCATTCTTTTTAAAGTATACCGTTAATCGATAATGTGTAAAAAAAAGGGTAAAAAAAAGGTTTTATAATGCGGAGGGAAACAGAGGTAGAAAGATTAAAAAAAAATAAAAAAATAAGAAAAACTGAGTCGTTGGAGAAAAAAAACCTGTTTTATTTAATCTTAAACACCCATTTGAAAGCGATTATTTAAAAAAGAGCTATTATGGAGCAAATAATTATATTTTTTTAAGTAAGTTATTAAAAAAATATATATTAATTTGCTTCTTGCTTTTTATATAAACCGGTAATTCTGATAAGTGCTACATAATAATTCGAATGATTAAGGAGGATTTTTTAAATATTTACTATCATGTATCTTAAAAATTAAAAATATATATTTTTTTTTAAGAAAAATATCAAAATAAAATTGTGTAATTTTGTTGATGGATTTGTGGGAAATATAGATTTGAGATAAAACGTTTATTACATCAGAGTGGTTGCTGTTGCAGTTGCTAAGGGAACAACTGAGCACAATCAGTCATAATTTAATGTTCATTATTCAATGTAATATTAGTTAATCTTTAATACTTTTATGGATGAAACTCCATTAGTAGACGTGTAATAACAAGAAAAAAATGATTTCGAAGAAATGTCAGTCTTCAAAAAAATCTCCAGTTTCTTCTTCAATAAAGATGTATAGTATAATACTACTGCTTACTTTCAAAATGCTTTATTTCAAAATGTACCCTGTACTCAAAAAGTGCAATTTTCTAAAATCATACAAGAGAAAACTAGAAAAAAGTATTCTTTATAATTATTTTTTTGGACAGTTCTGTAGGTATTTATTTTTCAAGTAAAAATGTAGAAAATCGATTTTAAAAAAATTGTATGGTTGTAGAAAATTGTACTTTTTGGGTACAAGGTACATTTTGAAAAAAAGTAATACAATAAATCTTCATTTAAGAAATAGCAGGACATTTGATGAATAGTGACTTTTCTTCGAAAATTGATTTTTTTTTTTTTGTCATTACACATATTGGAAACCAAATCCGGGGACACACTGAGTAGATGCGGATGTAGTCAAACTTATAATTTAATTAACACAATAGCAAAAATCTCAATCTTTTAGCTGATCTGAGAAAAGAAATTCTAGAGATAATACACAAAACCATATAGTATTCGGTAATGAATGACAGTTATCAATGTGTTAATATCACTAAAGTACTCACATTTGCGACTGGGGTTTAGAATCAGTATTCTATTAAAGTACTCTCATTTGCGACTGGGGTTTAGTATCAATTTTCTATTAAGTTTAGTATTAGTTTTCTATTAAAGTACTCACATTTGCGACTGGGGTTTAATATCAGTATTCTATTAAAGTACTCACATTTGCGACTGGGGTTTAGTGTCAGTTTTCTATTAAAGTACTCACATTTGCGACTGGGGTTTAGAAACAGTATTCTATTAAAGTACTCACATTTGCGACTGGGGTTTAGAAACAGTATTCTATTAAAGTACTCACATTTGCGACTGGGGTTTAGAAACAGTATTCTATTAAAGTACTCACATTTGCGACTGGGGTTTAGAAACAGTATTCTATTAAAGTACTCACATTTGCGACTGGGGTTTAGTATCAGTATTCTATTAAAGTACTCACATTTGCGACTGGGGTTTAGTGTCAGTTTTCTTTCTCTTCTTGTTGGCTACTGATGCTGTACTCATCTTAGCCCACAAGGGGTCGTCAACCTCACATGGGCCCAGCCTGAAAACAAAAATAATTTATAAATTAATATAAATAAAAAATAAAAATTAAATTAATTTAACACAGAGAAATAAAGAGAGCTTAATCTATTATAATGGTGTACGAAGTAAACATTTTTCTTATATTATATATATCAATGATAAGATATTGAATTCTATCATGATGAAATTATTAAATTGTTCCTTATGTTTTTTTCAAATCTTGATTAATTGGTCTCCCCCCCAGATCAATCGAAAGCTGACAGACTAGAAAATTCAATTTTTATTGTTTACAAAATTCATTTGACTTGGATCTTAATGACTCTCGTATAATATTTTCACCTGAATTTATATAATAACGATTAAGTTCTTACCACTGTTTAAAAAAAAAACAAAAAAACAGTCCTGCAAAATTTAACGAACTTTTGGGCACCAAAAAAAAAATAATTATCTTAAGTCCAAATTTCTCCTATACGTACAGTTTTCCCGAGAATTACCTCTAAAGTTCGAGAAAATGGTGAGAATTAAAAACGCGGACAAAAAAGACAACTTGTACGTATTGAAGAAATTTGGACTTCAGATTCGGATTCAGCAAACAAAAATACTGAAGTAAACAACATTATTATTCGGGTATCTGTGTCTTATAGTAGATGTATAAATATCTATGAATGTATGTGTCTTTTTGCGTGTATGTGTGCGTGCTTGAGTATATTTGTATATAGTAGTGAAATAAATAATAAGGATGTTAATTAATGTAATTATGTAATCAATTTAATTTAATTTATATTCTGTATTCCATTTTGGAGGATTTACCATTGGGTAACATCTCCGCTCATTGTATTCCTGTTCTAAATACTTTTAAACCATTTGCTTGTTATTGTATATATATATGTAATATATTATACTTATAGTTGCAAATAAAGAAAGAAATTAAAAAAAAAAAAAAAAATCATAACAAAAAAAAAAAAAAAATGCCATGGTTATAAACCGTCAGGCGGAGTTTATTCTCTAAATTTAAACAAACAGTTTTGCAGTGCACACTTCCTTAATCTTATCCAAATAAAAACAATAATTCAAAATTAGTATAAAAGGTTAACAGAAATATTTTAAAAAAGAGAGAGAAAAAAAACAAAATTAAGATCGAGATAGTAAATGAACACTTTTGTTTGAATTAGTAGAAACTTGAATTTTACAGGTGCAGCGAGCGAGTCGCGGAGTAGAAAAACTCCCCTTTCAAGCGGGTGCTGAAAAAAATAGGGCACTTCACGGCGCTATAGCTTCGAAACTATTGACTTTAGTGCATAATGGCATAAGACCTTTTTCGTTGAAAATTTAATTTTCTACAAATTTGATAATATCTATTTTTGTCGTATCATCGATGAGAACGAAGATATTGGCCGAAAACCGAATTTGGGTCCCTTTTTTTTCAAAATGGCGACCAAAACAGACCTCCCTCGAGGGGGAAAAATTAATATGTTCATCAGGGGGGCCAAAATAAAGCCATAAACCAAAATGCAACTTTATCCGAATTTTTTCTTGTTCAATGACTCTGGCGCTTGGCCTATAAGGTAAGGTAAAGTAAAAAACAAATCAAATTCTAAATAAGAAAAGAAATTGGTTTAAATATTATATGCTATAGTAATTATACATATAAAACTAAATTATATAAAACTAATACATAAAAACTAAAAATAAATATATAGCTATACATTAAAGATAAATATATAATTATTTTATGGTTCTAAGCTGAAATAAGATATATTGCAGGATAAACATTTACAACTTTACAAATTAACTTTAATTACTTAAGTCCTGAAGTTCTAAGAGCAATATAATAATTCTGACTAAACTTGATTACCACAATAATTAATTAATTGAATGAACAAGGGAGGGATTTAATATAATTCTAATTATAATAATTGTTTGCTAATGGAGACACTAAAATAATCTTATATAATTAGGCTTCAGACACACAAACTTCAGAAAGACGTGAATCAAGTTAATAACTTAATTAACTTTAATGATACTATGATTTAAGTTAATTGGACTAAAGTAAGTAAAGTATATATTTTTAAACTACATTCACAGTTGAGAAATTCTTAATACTCAAATAAGAATAATAACTACAAGATAAAAAGAACGTTTTATGTACTACGTTTTTAAATTTTCTGTCATAAATCATAAATTTTAAACAATTCAAAATGAAGATTGTAAATATGGGATATGTCAAAACAAATAAAATAACTAGCGGATTTTTTCCGAACTAACTTTCCATACAACAAAATTTGCTGAAAACGAATTAAATTCTGCTGAAAGATGGCTAAAAGTATTAAAATAATGCATTGTCGTCGTGTTTTGAGCTATTCTGAAAGTTTCAAATGTCTAACTACTCGGAATGTTAGTTAAAAATCGATTGCAAGATTTGTACTGGACAAACAAACAAACAAACAAGAAAGCAAGCTAATAAAAACGTAGTAATAAAATTATAATTTTAGTGCAAAAAAACAAACAACTATAAAAATCTTTTTATAGTTTTTGCGTTTATTGGATATAAATTGGCTTGTACAGTATGAAAAGGTGGTAGTGCAACGTTCCCAACCCTATGGTCGCGGCCCTATGGACGCGTGGCCAGAAATGGGTCGCGATAAAATATTCTTCTAGGTCGTTGAAAATCTATAAAATTATACAGAAATAAATTAAAAAATGCTTTGAAAATTGACTGCCAATTGGTGTGGCACATAGCTTCCTCGCATTCAATCACGTACTTTATTGATTTTATGCTTTTACAAGCCATTATTCTCTAATATGTTTAATTGTTTACCACCTTTATTTAATCTGTCAAAATTGTTTTGATTTTTTACATGAATTAAAGTATCAATTTAGAAAAAGTTAAAGAGCGCAGACGGTTCAAATTAATCTGGGACTATCTGCGGCTTACTTTCAATAAGCTATGGAAGTTTCATACAATCAAATAGTTACTTTTTAAGCTATAGGTGCAAATAAATGTATGTTTGTGTGCCTGTGGAAGTGAAACAAATGAGCGCAGAAGGTTGAAACTTATATGGGACCAACAATGAGCTAATTATGATCTATCATATATATTTCATTAAAATCGGACGTGTAGTTGTAATAATATGTTGGTTAAAAAAAAAAAGAGCGACAGACCGACACGGAACCAAAAATGTTGCCTGATGTCTGAAACGGATTTTTATCTTGGGTTTTTTGAAATCGGAGACCTAAAAGGTTTTCGTTTTTCAGAATGATCACATAGCTTCCGTTACGTAAGCTCGGAAGCGAAAACTTAATTCTTATAAATAAACAAAACTGCCAATATCCAAAAGAAATTATGTAGAAATGTGTGTTTTATAAGGAACATAATATGTAAGGACAACTTACAACTACATGTAAGGACTGATTTTTGCCAAGTTTTAACTCTGTACCTTAAAACAAAATGTGGGAATTATGCGTCACGCAGACATACAGATATCCAGCTAAAAAAACCACTCAAATGGCTTTTCCAAAAACACCCAAAAAGGATAATTTTCTTTGAAATCACGGTTTCAGAATTTTTTGGGTGAAAACAAAACTTTTTCTATTAAAGTAAGAAAAAATAAAAACATAATGTTGTGAAACTTATCAAGCCCCTACTTAAATAAAAATGCTATTGTTTTTCTTGTATTAAAGGCTTTATCATTTGCCTATTGATTAATTCATTTTCAATTTAATCTATATGAAGAGGGGAAATAAATTGGTCTCACTGAGTAGCGTTTATAATAATTACGTTAGGATAAGAATTGTTATTTTTTCTTTTTCGTATAAGTGTAGTGAATCATTGAATTTCGAAGGTATTGTTTCGACATCAGGTGAAACTCAGTAATCCAGTCGATTACAAGGGCTTTTGTGCATTTAACGTAGCTAAGAAATGGATTGAAATTCATTTGGGTTCCGTCCTCGGTAGTTAGTGCGGGGGTGAGTCAGAGACTGACACTGAGAATCTTTCAGTAGAGTATGGAGGCCGAGGAAGGTAGGAGGTGGCAGTGAAGCGAGGAGCGAGTTATGCAAGGGGTTCCCACTAATACCCGACACTAGGTAGAATCTGAAGAGGGTGAGCCAACAGATATGGTGCCGCAGAGCCAACCGGGCCAAGGGTGCCTCGTCCACACAGGATTCAGGGTCAGATAACCCCCCTTGCCTCCTAAACACGAGGAGACACAACTTGTACTAAAAGCTCCAGCCACAACTCTCTCCTATTAAAGCTCTCTTCCACGTTTTCCTTTACAAACACAACCTTGTCCTCGCCTTTCAACAACACAATCCACATAATGGACAACAATGATAAATCATGGTTATTAGAAAACAAACATTAAAAAGTCTGAATTAAGTAGAACCTGAATGCAGGGTGTTCATATGGAAAGGTCAGTAACAACTAGGCATCGCATGGCTCTATCATTGAAGAGAGCGAAATGCAATAAATATTAGATATTAAGAAAATAGTTAATCATGATGAGTTGATAGTTAAAGAGGATGATTGTAATAGAGAGCCGTGTAGTGGAAGAGAAGAGTGTCTTTCTATATATTCCTTAACTTACATGTTCCGGCTATCTTTATTTTAACTATTATACTTAATTATTTGAAGCTCACGTTTACGCGAACGTTGCGCGCGAACTCTTTTGACGGATAATGCTATCTAACTCGTCCTGGATTTTTACGTACATTTATCGTTTTAGGGTTGTCAGAAAAATCGTCGATACAAAATTCCTTCAGTGTAATCAGATAGTGTACCTGTTTCATATGAAAACAAAAAGTTATTTTTAAATCGTTAAAATTCACTTAGTGGATGATTTAGACCAGGGCTGTCCAACATAGATTATTATAAAAGGAGGTTGAGAGAACAAAGACAAGAAGGAGAAAGGGTTTGAAGAATGACCTGCGAGCTTCCACGTACTACGAGTATTTAATACGGCCCTCCATAAAATTGTGTTGGACGCCCCTGATTTAGACTTTAGACCAATGCAAATCATCTCAGAGTATTTTAAATTCTTGTAAGACTATTCCAAATCAGACTAAAATCAAATGGTGTTTAATACAACAGTAAGATTAGGATAGAAACCAATTTGGCATAGTAGAAAGTAAGGAAGAGTGACTAAGGGTTGGAATTTCTTACTTTCCTAATTAGCACATCTTAAGGCGGGATTACACCTGTGTTGCTAACATGTGTTGTGAACAATTAATAGTAAAATTTTGGAAAAAGCTTCTGAATTTGTTACCAACAAGCTGTGTTTGCAACAAACGTACCATGTTAACTGGATTTTTGTTATCCTCTAAAATTCGGTAATGACGAAAGAATGTTGGTAAAACTTATAGCAATTAGCCAGGTTTACATTAGAGTTACAAACAAATTTTACTAACAAATACTAGACATAACCAACTGACTAAGCGAGCGTTGAGATAGGGAAAATTGTTAATAACAACCAAAAAGTCAAACTATTTTGTTTGTAAAGAGGCCCATAGACAATCAACTCGATTGTCAACCAAGTTGACCACAACATTTAACACAGACTTTACTAAGTTGTCTACTGTCTACCTAATCTACAGTTTGTTCAAGTATATTGAGAGAGGTTTTTGGGAGTGAAGAATTGTTATTATCATGAAATATGAAAAGAAGAGGCTTGTCCCACATGATTTTTTTATTTAAGTTCAACTGTCAATGTCAACCCCGCCTATCCACAGATGATAAACATTGACCTCAACATGGCATATTGACAATAAGGTTAACAACAAAGTTAGTCATCTAAAGCGGCCTTAACATTTGTTATCAACAAAGTTAGTCATCTAAAGCGGCCTTAACATTTGTTATCAACAAAGTTACTAACAAACTTCTAGGTAAAATTTGTTATTAACTCTGGTGTAAATCCGACTTGAAACTTTTAGTTTTCAACAGTTAACTGTTCCTTAACAAAAAGTTAATAAAAGAACTCATTGACACTGCAAACCGTAGAATAACTGCATTGGAACTTAACAAGATCATTAGATCTTGTAGAATCTTATTTTCACGACAAAACGTGACAGCACATGTCAAAACAATGTCAATATTATAATACTATACCACAAAATAAAAACACCCAACATTATACTAACTTTTAAGCCTCGTCTAGACTGCCAACAAAGGAAACGATTAGAGCATTGGTCTCTGCGCATGCCCATGCCCAGTCTAAGATGCGCAGGCGCACTTTAGACTGGTCATGCGCAGATACCAATGTTTTTCTCGGTTCGGCAGTCTGGACGAGGCCTTAAACATATCTTCTAGTATAAAGGAATAAGGATGGGCTTCCTAATCCTTCGAACTATTCAAACCTAAAGGATTTCATATATAAGGAATAATTTGTTTTAAAGTTACGTTGGAATTTTATAACGCAGAAAACAAGATGTATCCCAAGGAAGCTCAGTTCTCTTTTGCCATTATCAAGATATTTTAACTAAGCTTACCAAAAAGTGTTGATGGTTTAGAAATAATTTACATTATTCATGGAGCTAAATAAATTCTAAATACCCTCAGGATCTATCACTAAGAACCAGTCACGTTTTTATCCAATGAAGAAGTAAATTTATGCCGAAACGTGGTTTAGTAAGTTCCTTTTTTTTTAAATCCGACTGATGCATGATTATTTTTAGGCGTAGGCTTCTGCGACCGTACTTTAATAAATCTACATCTTCTCTATTGCTGGCCGTGGGTCTGAGATTATGTTCATCTTCATGTATCCAACCCATTGCATAGAAGATGAAATGAAAGATGATTATAAATAAAGTTTTGAGCAAATCTAAATGACTACTTTGCTGCAGCTAATAAGTGAAACACTTAAAAATCAGCTTCGTTGAATTATCGTAGCAATGGGCTGGAAATGTAGAATTATTTTGATCGCGGAGATCCCTGAAGATCTAGATAGAGTAAGCCGTAGGGGAGACTGTTGTACTTCGATCATAGGATACCTTCAGTGTCTTGACAGATTCTGCTATATCTAGGTGACAGAGACAGAACTGTACAATGTACAGAGTAAGACAATGTTTTTCTCAGTTGATTGCAAGTTACTAGGAGAGTGGTTGTCCATATGCTATTGTTTTCGAGTAAAATAGAAATATAATTTTAACTTTCTCATATAAAGAGAAAGTATTGCGATGGCGCAAAAATAAGATTTTGAGATTTTGGTGGATTTACACGTTTTGAGGTCCCCTGAGTCCAAAAAAGTGGTTTTTAAAAAATGTCTGTCGTCTGTGCAGACGCCTGGTGCCGAAACTACTTGACCGATTTTGACGAAATTTGGCATACATGTTCAGAAAAATCATACCCCAAGGCTAAATCGAGATATTAATTTTAACTCCAAATTTGAGGGCGCTGCCCCCCAAAAACTCTGAAAAAAACCGTGAAAAAAATTATTTCTCGAAAACGGTTCCGTCGATTTTGATTTAAAAAAATCTAAAATGTAGTCCCTTTAAATACGAATCTAAAGATATAAGCCGTTTTCCCGGGAAAAATCTAGTTCATGAGAAAAAAGTTTAAAACACGGACGGAGAGAGCCCGGTTCGAGAGCGGGGTTCGATTCCCCGCCCAGGAGGTCATTTTTATGCATATTGTATGTATATGCAGGAGTTCGATGCAATGATTAAATTTGGTTTATGTATTAAATTTGTAAAGAAATACTTGTAAACAAACAAATAAATTATATTATTATAATAATGTAATCAGGAAAGACTAATCGTTTTAAAAATGTTTAAAAAAAATATATATATATAAAAGTAAATTGTGATCTAAGGTACAACAAATCTCCTCTATTCATTTGCCCCACAACATTTAAGTAAACTATAATGATATTGCTAGCTTCATTATCAAATCACACATGCAAAATGATAACACAAAAAAGGTTTCGAAAAACAATTATAATATCTGACTTCATTACTTTGTTATTGCACTTTTATATTTATTTGAAACGTTACCGATTATGCAATAGTTTATCGAATCCAAGTTATTACGAATCGTAATCGCAAATATTTGAAAAAATAAAATACACGTATTGAAATGAAAAGTCTTAAGAAACGTGAGGCTTTTAAAAAGGTGATGACGGCAAATCTTGATTAAAGGACAAGTTAATCAACTTGTTTCTCGTTTTTTTGTCAATATAGAAGCCCGAAGCCAACATCAAAACCTTTCCTTATTAAGCTGAGATTGAAACACAATCAAAAACTCTCTCTCCTAAAAAATAAAACTCTTACATAAAAGCTTTTAAACATTTCTTTCTTGTTTCAAAAATATAAAAAAATCCCCCCCAAAAAAATATATTTCAAGTAATTTCGCCATAACCCCAGTATATTTTTATTAATTATTAATAATTATGACTAGAGAGGTCGGTAGAAAGTAACACAACAATCTTGTCACCACAATTATAATATAAACAAGTAAGGCGCGCTTCACGTAAGTACGTGTGAGGCGATAAGCCGGTTTCTGTACGATCAAATTAAAATTATTAAGTGTAAAATTTTTATAGTTGCATATTCTTTTTCTACACTTCAAGACCTTTAAATTGATGTATAATATGTTAAGGTGACCCAAAAACTTTTTTTAGTCACCCACCATATTGGCCGCCATCTTGGAAATCTTAAGTGTGAAAACTCTAATAAGTGTACAGTTGTCTCAAATGCCGAGATGCACCTATGTGCCGAATTTCATGTTCCTAGCTATAGTATAGTTTATGAATTGAAACATGCAAACGGACAGACAGACAGACTGAGCCGTTGTATAAGGTTTCTTTTCGTACATCGTATACAGAAACCTAAAACTCTCAAACGCGTTTTAACATATAATATCATTCGTACATACAACTAGGCACAATTCTCGGCAAAGTCAAACAACCAATCAAAACTAAAGATAAATGGGGAGTAAACAAACAGATAAGCGTGACCTGTAAAGGTATGTATGTAGGACAATCCGCTAGGAAAATAAGTACACGTATTGCAGAGCACTATAAAATAAAAATTACAAGATAAAAAGAACTTTTTATAGACTACGGTTTTAAATTTTCTATTGACTAAATAAAAAATTAATATGAAACTTGTCAAAATGAAGATTGTAAATATGGGATATGTCAAAACAAATAAAAAAACTTGCGGATTTTTTCCGAACTAACTTTCTATACAGCAAAATTTGCTGAAAACGAATTAAATTCTGCTGAAAGATGACTATAAGTATTAAAAAAGTATTAAAATATTGCATTGTCATCGTGTTGTGAGCTATTCTGAAAGTTTCAAAAGTCTAGCTACTCGGGATGTTAGTTAAAATTCGATTGCAAGATTTGTACTGGACAAACAAACAAGAAAGCAAGCTAATAAAAACGTAGTAAAATACATGCAATATTTATATCAAACAAAATTAAAAAGTGCAGTTTTTTTTTCAAGAAGAAAAAATTAACTGCAATAATAAACCTATTATAAAAGTTTAAATCCTGAATTAGCAATTCCATTTCTAAAGAGAATAATAAATTTTAAAATGATAAACTTTTATTTTTAATAGCTTTATCTGAAATAATTAACTATTTTATATTTAAAACTATCTATATTATTAGTAGAAATTATTATATATACACGTATAAAAATAATAAAGCTGAAATTGTACATGGTATTTCTTATTTATAAAATGTCAATTAAATTTATATACACACATAAGTGTATATATATATATATATATATATATATATATATATATATATATATATATATATATATATATATATATATATATATATATATATATATATATATATATATATATATATGATATATGATACAGGTTTAACTATGAATTAATATTTTATCGCTATTTTTATACATAATATAATTTTTTCCTAGTTTATATTTATACTAAGGGTTTTTTTTTAAAAAAAACTCTTATAATTAATATAAACACATACACATTAAATAATAATTATAGTTAATTACAGGTTTAAAAAGGAAACGAGGGAATGTATAGTGAGGAATATAGTGCAGAAGCAAAATGTTGTAATAATACAAACAACGAAGGTCCCTCAGATTCACCTTCTTCGTAGTCGATCAACTGTGAAAATCGGCCTTTCACAGAATAATACGAATCCAGCCATAACCGCAGTCATCCCGGCCTGTACACAGTACCAGACCAGAATTGCAACTTTATAAAATAACACTCGACATTGCTTCTTCTCCTAGTTTTAAATCAACAGGATAAAAGATAGCCTTTATATTTAACGATGAATATTCAAAATAGATAAGGTTCAATCATTGACTAGAAAAAGCGAAACTTCACTATCTTATATATATTTTTAAATCTTTTTTAAAGCAACGTGTCCGGGCTCGTTTCTGAGGAAGCAACTTGTCTAATAATTCAAAGTAACACAATATTGTATGATTCTTTAATACATATAATACATGTGTAGGCAAATGCGGCTCTTCATTGAGTCAAGTACAGCTCCCATTCAAAATGTATATCCTTTTTATGAGGGTCCGAAGGCAAAACCAAGGACCCTTATATTTTCCTGCGTTTCTGTCCGTCCGTCCGGTCGCCTGCTCTCACGGCTACATCTTTCGTCCGATCACTTTGAAATTTGGCATGTATGTGTCTTGTACCTACCCACATATTTTAAAAATATAGCGACTTAAATAAAATAATTTTCAAAAAAAACTTAAGGGTTAAATTTTTTTAATTTTTTTTTCGACACCGTGAGGGTATTATATGAAAGGGTACGTCGAGCTGATTACAAAAATATATAATTCTTTGGTTATAACTTTGATAAGGCGAGCGTAGGCAAGTTTGAAGTGGGTGTGAAACGTGCCCCCCCCCCCTCTATCTGACTTATGTGAAGTGCAAAAAATCTGAAAAAATTCCTGAACATTCTTTGACCAAAAGTAAAGACCACTTTTTGGAAATTTCGAAAAAAAATATTATTTTATTTTTTATTGACAAAATACGTTTTTCTTTTTATAACTATGGTCTTTACGATGTATTTATATTTATGGTTGTAGTCCGGTTCTGTGGCAAAAATATACTTTATCAGAAGTTTGTAAAAAGTAAACTTTTTAGCATTTCAAAAAACACCATCAATAGGGTACTACTTAAACTATACAGTGTGGCCTACGGACCCTCGCTGTGTGCTCACTAGCATATATGATATGTCCAACCAAACCTTTTTACTAATTGTAAGTTTTTTTAAAACATTGTTTATTTAGTTTAAATAATTATTTTCTAAATTAAATTTGATCTTATTATTTTATTTAGATTTTTAATTATTATCAGTATTGGTTGTTTAATTAATTTATAATGACGTTGATATTGTTTAGATTATAGATAATAAAAATAAAACTGACTGAAGATGACTCTTAATGAGTCGAAACGTTTCGTAATGAAGTAGAGAAGTCTGCGTAATTTATTACACCTAAATATCCATTTATTTAAGTATACAATCAATAATTAGGTAACATTGAATAAGGAGTAATTACATTTTTTTGTACTTAAATTAATTAGAACTACTGACTGACCTACGATCCTTATAGTCAGCAAATGAAGCAACCTTTCATGGCCCCTTAACGCATATATATGTATTAGGACATGAGTTCTGAGTGATTTATCTACAGCCAATATATTAATTGACTGCAGATCCAACAGAAAAATGAACAACACATACATTGATTTGATTTGCTGCATTTAAACTTAAAAAGAAAAAGATAAAAAAAAAAAACGAGCCAAACAACATCGCACATATTTGATTTATTATACTAAAAGTATCTAGAAAAGTTATCAGTTATATTCATATAGATGCAGAAATCTGTATGAGAATAAACTGCATTTACTAAAAAAACAAATGGTAAATTCAATATCTTATCAGATTGTATAAGACTAATGATAAGATAAGGCTTAGGAATTGTTGAATTAATATACAGTTTTGATTCATAAATCTTATTTTCTTTATTTCCTGTAGAAAATCCAAAGCGAGAAATGGAAGTTGTAAAATAGATTAATAAAGATAACTCGCGGACTATCCCTGTAGAATAATCAAGTATTTGGCTTCTCGATTGAATTTATAATGACTTTACCATTTTCCTTTACACAGTTATGTAAGGAGGAATGAAGTGGGTGGAGTGGAACTTAAGTGCGGATAGACGGGTAGTCCATTACACAGTTATGAAGGAATCAAAATGCAAAATACATAATATGTACATATATTGAAGACAAGTTAATTAAGGAAATAGGAGATAAAACAAAAATAAAATATATATATAGAAGATTGAATCAAATATTTATTATATTACATAATAAACAAACTTCATTTTCGTATACTAAACATGTTTTTGCTAGTTTTTAAGAAACGGTTTGAGATGATTTATTATAGATTATTTATTAATATAATTAAAAATAGATCATAAAACATACTATAAAATATTTTAATAGAACCATAACTAACATTGGATTCTTTCAATAAAAAAAACAAAAAATCGGTCCAAGACAACCCATACTGACTTTCTCATGTAATCTAAGTCCTAGATCCCATAAAATTATTTATCTACTCACGGCAGCAAAATTAAGCATTGTTTTACTGTTTTCAATCTGTAAAATGTTATTTTTCTTGATTCTTTTGTAATATGCCAAAAAAACTCACAGCAAAATAATAAAGTGTCAGCAAAATATCAAAGTGTCAGCAAAATAACAAACAGGCTGTAACATTTTAAGAAATTTTTACATACATCGCAGGTAATAAACACTCCCAACATTGTTCATTTCTATATATTTAAGCGTAATATTATGCTTAATTTTTATATATTTTTTGAAAATAATAATAGTAGGTAATAATTTTTTTATTATTATTTTACAGTGATTATTTAAAAATAGCACTAACAATTGTGATAAAAAACAGCTGTTAATAAAAAAAGTGGCAACGCTGAATTTGTTTTGTTTCTTTGATGACTCAAACTTTTGATTTTTTAGAACTTTAATTTCTTTAAACCTTTTATATATTAAAAAGGGAATAATAATAATAATTAGTGTAATTTTTCTGCCGTTAGTAGATATAATATTGTATGTAACTATGCAGCAAAGGAAACATTCCTGACTCGTTTAAAGATTACCTGCTTCGGTTACACCTTGGCAGGTAATTAACATTATCCTGCCATCAGTCAACATATAATTTTCATTTAAATCAAATTATAATTATTAACAACTACGGGAAACAGACAGAGAAAAATACACTCCAGCGCTGGGATGTCTGTTTCCCGTAGTTGTTAATAATTATAATTTGATTTAAATTAAAATTTAATCTTTCCGTAGTATGAATACTACCAAAATCGTAAAATATGAACATATAATTTTCCTAACTCGGCTTCGCCTCTGCAGTAAATTTGTTTAGCCTACCCTTCGGATCGGAACTAAAACTTAAAAACTTGTCAGCCAAATTCCATTTTGCTGCCTGGTTACATAAATAACTATTGTTTTCGATTTTCAACCAATTCAAAAATATCAATAACTCAGAAACTAGATTTTACCCGACGATGTATCGTTAGATTCGTATTTAAATGGACTAAATTTTAGATTTTTTTTTTTTTTCAAAATCGTCAAACCAGTTTTTGATAAATAATTTTTTTTTTACTTTTTTTTCAGAGTTTTTAAGAGGTAGCACTCCCAAATTTGTAGCTTTAATTCATTTCTCGATTTTCATATAGGGGGATGATTTTTTATCTTTTAACATGTAGGTATACCAAATTTCGTAAAAATCGGCCCAATATAGTTTAGGCTCAAGGCGTCTGCACAGATAACAGACAGACAGACATTTTCTTTTTTTAAAAAAAAAAAAACATTTTTGGGCTCAGGATTTCTCAAAATGTGTAAATGCATCAAAATCTTAAAAATCGAATTTTTGCGCTATCACAATACTTTCTCTCTATACATAAGAAAGTATACACTAAATATTCTTGTGAACAACAGAACGTTAAAGTTAATAATTACTTTGTAAATTAGAGAGAAATATATATTTTTTTTTTTTGTCTTAACTCTTCATAATGGTCTTCAATAAAACTGAAGACCTTGGTTGTTAAGAAACGTAAAATATCACGGCTCATTTATCAATATAAGTATAAAGTTCCTTGTAAGCGAAGAAATCTTATCTCTAAAATAAAAGGAGTAATGAAAGAAACACGGAAAAAAATGATGTGTTAAGACAGAGAAGGTGTATTATTATATTTGACTGAGGGGATTGAGAGAGGAGTGGCGTGACGTTCAGGTTCGGTTTGGGAAGTGAAGTCATAAGCGGGGAAGTTACAGGAGCCGCTGGTAGTCTCGCCTCGCCACTGGGAGGGGGTTTTGGCAGTGGTTTGCGCAACAAGAGGTGAAAGCTGGCACAATCGCCCTTGGAAACCTGGGACCTTGCTCAGCTTCCACTCAAAACTGAACAACCATTCTTAAGACTGACAGGACAATCCTTATTCTGCCTGATTCAAATCCCCCTTCGTTTCAAACGAGTAATGAAATTATCATTCGTAGTCCTTTCAAAAAATATAATTTAGAGATTGCATCATTTACATCTTCATTCATTCAAAATTCAAATAAAGTTTTATTTCTATAATTTAATATAATATAATGTATTACTAAGATAAAAAATCATGAAAAGAAATTATTGCAGCAAAAGGTCTTACTTAAGAACCACTTCCTAAGAGACTAATAATCGAAATTGAATTTGCGATGATGAAATTTCGTAAAAACATACTCCTACATGTGAATACAATAAAAACTAACCTTATAACAGTTTATAATAGTCAGCCAATTAGTTCCATAGCTTCCACGCGTCCTATTTCTTATACTTCAATGATTTTAAGATTTAAAACTCTGTTTTTGTCAAATTAATTTAATTTCCCCTCGATTTTCAAATACTTCAAAATTGTTTTGATCTCTTCACACGAATTTAAGTATCAATTTAGCAAAATTTAAAGAGCACAGATGGTTGACATTAATCTGAGGCTATCTGCAGGCTACTTTCGACAAATCATTCAAATTTCATAAGAATCATAAGGGTACTTTTGAAGATATAAGTGTAAATAAATGTATGTGTGTACGCATGTACAAGAGAAACAAATGAGCGCAGAAGGTTAAAACTTATATGGGACCAACAATAGGCTAATTATGACCTGCCATCCAAATCTAATTAAAATCGAACGAGTAGTTTTTAAGATATGTTGGTTCGCAAAAATTGAGCGACAGACAGACTCGGAACACTGTATATTAATATGTTAAGATGTCGGATATATAAGTGGCTCAGGGAAGTTCTCTTACCTCTTAATTATATAAGTGAGGAATGGTCAGTAAACACAAACCTAGCATCCATATTAACCCCAATTACTAGTAAGCGCGTTAGTAAGGCAGTTAGCGTTTTTTATTTTATAGTCACTATACTGAACATAAGTATTAATGAATAAGTAATTAATGAATAATAATAATAATATTAAATTAACAAATAGATAAATGTAATTTAAGAAAAAAAATAAAATTTTGCATTGATCTATGATGTATATTTAGATATACCGTATTGCTTCGAATATAAGACGCACTTTTTTCCCCATTTTTGCATCGCGAAAATCGGGGTGCGTCTTATATTCGAGGTACGTTTATATTCGATGCCTTTATTTTTTCCCAGATTTTTGGTTCGGAAATTGGGATGCGTCTTATATTCGGGGGCGTCTTATATTCGAAGCAATACGGTAAGGTAAGATAGAGAATTATTTATATTTTTTCCTGTGATAGGCAGTGAAATAGTAACTTAAGAGCCTAAAAAACATGGCTAAAATCAATTTTCTCATTTCGTGGACTTAAAAAATATTTTCATTACTCCTACACTGTATTGAAAAATGTTTTTCTACCACCTAGGACTAGGAGGTAAAACATTTTTTACGTCCTACGGGTGGGTAGTTATCAAAAGTGCCATTTTAGCGCTGCAATCTTTGTAGAAATGCTTCTTAGTACGATTAAAATCCACTAGATGTCAATGCGTTTTATTTATCATTTCTTATTGTGTAACATCTTTAAGGTTTCTTTTTCTCAAAATCTTAAGTATGTACTAATATTTGTTATAATTATATTGATTAATATTTAATGTTTTTTTCATTGTCTGCTACCTCGGAAAAAATAGCATATGCTACGCGACTGTGAAGTGGATTTTCTTACCTTTTATAATTGCCGCGGTAAAGAAAAAACTCACATCACAGCCTAGTAACATAATACACTATTGTTACTTATATGTACACCCCTTTGTATAAAGCAATATGCTTTGTTGACAAATATAAAATATATTTACTTTACTTTACTTTATTAAGTTAAATCAAATAATAATAATAATATCATTAACTACAGGAGACGCATACAGAGAAAAATAGACCCCAGCACCGGTGCTGGGGTCTATTTTTCTCTGTATGTTTCCCGTAGTTAATGATAATTATAATTTGATTTAAAGTAAAATTTAATCTTTCCGTAGTATGAATACTACCTAAAATTAAAAAAAATATTAATTTAATTAAATTAATTATATCACAACATATGAGTACTCTTTTATATTAATTAAATAATGAAATTAACTTTTAATGCGGGGTGAAAAAAAAAAAGCGTGAACTTAAAAAATGTGGGATTCTAAAGGAAAAGGTAATTGATATAATAATTAAGACAAAACAATATTTTTTTTCTTTCCACCTTTTTTCCTTCAACTAATTATTGTTAATGTTTAACGGAGTTTTAACAAAATCGTTTAATAAAAGCTAATTAAAAACAAAAGTATAGTCGATAGAGTGTAGTGTCAATCAGCATCCGACCAGATGTTAGATAACAATATAGTGTTGATAAGACCTCTCCTAATGATATGAAAGCTTCTTTTTATACATTCTCGTTATCTTACGTATGCAGAACTAAAAAAGGAGGAGAAAAAAATGGGAATGCGGTTTGAGCCGGGTTATTATATAAGAGTAAAACGCGTTACTACAAAATATAATGTGAATACTGAGAGGGGAAGATAAAAAAAATACAAACAAAATGTACAGCGAAAAATATTTAATCCTGTATGATTAACATTATCATATTATGCAAAGAGAAAGAGTTCAATGTCTACTTTCAAGAACATCTCACAACCTCTAACGTTATCATAATGTAAAGGTAAAAATCTCTATGTCTAATTTTATAAGAAAATAATAGATAAAAAAAAATGAGCCGAGGGAGTTAACTATCGCGAGGGTGCAAGTGATTTTTACTCCCGAGGTACGTACAAGATTTTACCTCAAGAAGGAAAGAAATATGGAAAGATTTTAATTTTAATTTTTTTTTTTTTTTTTTAAACAAATTCTTTATTGGCATAAGTAACAAAAAAAATATTTGTGTTTACCGGAGCCATAATGTTATTTTGAGAGGGGTTATTTTGTGCCTTTTTATAATTTTGATATTTTGTAAGGGATTGGAGCTTTTTAATCAAATTTGGGGAAGGGTATAATGGACAATTTTGGAGTATATATTTATATTTTTTTATTTTTCTAAACGGAAGTTTTTGATTGGATTTTTGTTAGGGTTGTTTGCAGGTATTTAAACGGGTATCATAGGCAGTCTGTGGACTGACTTAAGAGTGGACCAACCTGGCATTTGCCTAGTAAATTGAGGGAAACCACAGAAAACCTCAATTAGGTTGGGTGAATTTTAAATTATTTTGATCAACAAAAAATAAAATTTAATTAAATTATAGATAGCAATTATTTGAATTTCAATGCTAAAATTAAATGGGAGAATCAGCTGGAAGCTGAGTATTGAATGGTATTGCTATTAAATATCTGATGTATTTACATATGGATTAGTTAATCTACATTTAGACTTCACTTTTAACTTGTTTGTTTGTTTTACTGATGAATCATTATGGCAACTGTGTCGAGGTTACATGACATGTGTGAAGATGACATTATAGATTTAGACATTAAACAAAAGTTAGTAAATTAAATGTGTAGAAGCACCAACCTTATTTACTTGTGCTTTATCTAGGGCAACACTGGAGGGAATCATGAAAGTTCATGTTTCTCTTATCTTTCATTACTCCCTGTTTAATAACCCGACCGGGTGCAATGAGTAACTTCCCTCCCTGTAAACTAGGGAGGAAAGTTCACTTTTTCTCCCTGCTGGAGGTAAAAAAAACATATTTTTAGATCCCTCAAAATTTTGCTTCAGAGCTTACCGAAGGTAACGGAAGCTATGTGATCGTTCTGAATTCTGAAGAACAAAAATATTTTATGTACCCGATTTCGAAAATTCCAAGAAAGAAATCCGTTTCAGACATCAGGGAACATTTTTGGTTCCGTTTCTGTCTGTCAGTATGGCTAACGGTCTATCAGTCAGTCTGTCTATCAGTCGGTCTGTCTGTCTGTCGGTCTTCCACTCAATTTTTGCGAACCAACATATATCTTAAAAACTACACGTCCGATTTTAATGAAATTTGTATTGTAGGTCATAATTAGCTCATTTATGGTCCCATATAAGTTTAAGCCTTCTGCGCTCATTAGTTTATCTTCCACATGCGCACATACATACATCATTAGGATAATATGAAAAAGGTAAACTGTTTAAATGTATATATATTTGCAAGGAGAAATCTTTTTAAAAAATCGATAATTTTAATAGACTACAGCAGTACGTGACTATTACGACCTCAAGATAATAAGATTAATAATTTGAATACCGGAATAAAACCCTATTTAGGTCTCGCATTGATTAGATGCGTTGAGGATCACGTATCAGCCGAACACGGTGAGATTAATTTGTACAAGTTTCTACGTCCACTCATTAACTACAAACGATTAATTAAAAAAAGTGTTACATTTACACTTTCATTTGATTATAACGGGTTATCGATTAATCGATTAGAAATGAAAGTTAATGCGATTCTGACAGGGAAGAAACATTCTCCGGTGTGGAGAAAAAAAATGGTAGAGCTTTGGACCCGAAATCCAAAAATCTGGATTCAAGTCCCGGCGGTAGAGAATATTTTTACAAAATATGTTTTCACTCTGGGGGACAAGCAAAAATCGACATGAAAAATGTAGGACTTTTAAATATCGTGCCAGAAAGTTAGAATTTAACAGGAGGTCGATAGGTTTTCATTTATAGTACAATACTTTGACGATAGGCGAGCTGAAGTTTCAATAAACGACATGCTATATGTGACGCTTTTAAATATCGTGCCAGGAAGTTAGAATATAATAGGAGGTAGATTGGTTTTTACTTGTATTCATTGTAGTACTTATATTTCACCGATATAAATGAAAATTTTGTATAAAATGATATGAGAGCTCCTAGCGGACCAAATGGTTATCAAAATGGATTAATGTTTTATAATTTCCCACCGTAAGATCCATCTACTATATCAATTAGATAAATGTTTACTGATTTTCTCCTCTCCAGGGAAAAACATAAAAATGTTGATAAGTGGATTCAATGCTCAAAAACACAACCAATATATTTTTCCATGAAAAGGAGAAAATGAGTACTTTTGTTAACATAACATAAGTAACCTTATAACAACATTTTCTACTCCAGGTTACTTCTTTCTTCAGCTTCTTTAAATTCTAGGATAACAATCGTTATTTACGCACCAAGGGAGTAAAGTAAGTAATTGCACCCTGAGCGATTAAGTTGGTTCCTGAGGCGAAGCCGAGGGAGTTAATTATCGCGAGGGTGCAAGTGATTTTTACTCACAAGATTTTACCTCCAGAAGGGAGAAAAAAATATGGGAAGATTTTAATTGAAAATTATTTTATTAAAAAAGAAATACATATTTTTAAATTTATTTAAAGCAAAAAGAAATAAAATAGTTAGATATAATATTAATAATCCTCTAAATAAGTTTAATCACGTTAAAATTAAATTATAGATAGTAATAGTAATTATTTAATTAATTTCAACGCTAAAATTAAATAAGAGAATCAGTTGGAAGCTGAGTCGTGTATTGAATGGTATTGACAACTGATGTATTTACAAATGGATTAGTAGATCTACATTAAGAAATTATGATTTCACTTTTAACTTGTTTGTTTGTTTGTTTTACTGATGAATCACTATGGCAACCGTTGTGGAGGGTACATGACATGTGTGAAGATGACATTATAGATTTCGACATTAAACAAAAGTTAGTAAATGAAATGTGTATTAGCACCAACCTTATTTACTTGTGCTTTATCTAGGGCAACACTGGAGGGAATCATGAGAGCTCATGATTCCCTTATTTTTCATTACTCCCTGTTTAACCCGACCGGGTGCAATGAGTAACTTTCCTCCCGGTAAACAAGGGAGGAAAGTTTACTTTTTCTCCCTGCTGGAGGTAAAATAATTTTCACAAACTGATAATTTTTTTCACTAAGTTTGAGTTCAGATAAGTCATGGTGATTCGAATTAATATAGACAGCATGTTTCTTCGAGAAAAAGTACAAAAACTAACTTAAATATCGTCAGCCAATGACAAGCGACTTGTAAGTTTCTTGTTACTTAGTTATAGATCAATATCTGGAAGGTAAAATAAATTATTATTCAAGTTAAAATTTGACCCACTGCCTTAGTACACTACAGCCAAATTCAAAGTGGATCATAAAAAATTAAATACACACGCAAACCCCTAACGACACAAAAGCTGGCTATTATTCCAGCCTTACTCTAATAAAAAGTTAAGTCAAGGAATAAGAATTCGTGACAAGTAAATACGTCCTCAATATGTGAAACACTTTTAAATTATTAAAAAAGTTTAACATGCTAAATTGAAATTATGTGTATTATTTTCCAAATATCTTTTCTTTTTAACTTAATATTTTTTTGTTGTATACTTCGTTTCTAGAAATAATTAGAATTTTAAATTGATTCAGTATTAAAGTTGTTTTAAAAAAAGAAATTAATTAATACACCAATTAATTCTTAAATTTACCGATGCAACTCATTAAAATTCCTCTATTACATAGCACATTGAATGAATAACTAACTTTTTTTCTTTTTTTCTTTTTTTTTTTTAATAAAAGCAAAAATTAATTGTAAGACACTAACAAATTGCCTTTTCATATCTTATAAATACATTTTTTTTAAAGTTTTTTCTTTTTCTTTCTTTCTTTCTTGTGTTAATTAAATTTAATCATGCACACCGCAAGAACGCAAGAAAAAAGAGTGAGATGAAGAAATAGGATATTTTAAAGGAAAAGGATAATGAAGAGAGAGAGAAGGTGTGGTATATCTCTGAAGGTTATAATATAATATTACCATGAGAAAGCGGTAAGATGTCATCTGAGTGTTATGACGCTACTTCACAAGACCAGGTATTACGTTAGAACGATAGTGTTATGATCCCATATGGAAACAGGATTAAATACCTTGCATTATATCAAAGAAATAAGTCACTTTTTCCTTATTTGAGAGACCATCACGTATTACGAGGTTTACAAAGTAACAACATATATTTCTTTAGTACTTTAGTTCGTTTTCCTAAATTAAAAATCGGTTCGAGACAACTCAGAGAAACTTTCTCATATACGAGTTCATAATTAAGTTAGCCCAGTGTTTTCCGTCTTTTTAGTTTTCTTGTTTTCGTAAAGAAATTGAATCGATATTGATCATTTCATCAAAATTTATGATAAAAATAAGTTCTCCTCGGTGGGGAATCGAACCCGGCATCTTTCCGTCCGCGTTGAAAGCTATTTTCTCAGGAACTAGAGTTTTCCCGGAAAAACGGCTTATATCGTATTAGATTCGTATTTACATGGACTACATTTTAGAATTTTTCAATCAAAATCGTCGGAACCGTTTTCAAGTAATTATTTGTTTTTACTTTTTTCAGTTTTTGAGGGGGCAACGCCCCGAAATTTGGAGCAAAAATTAATTTCTCGATTTCGCTTCGGGGTATGCTTTTTCTAAACATGTGTGCCGTATTTCGCCAAAATCGGCCCAGTAGTTTAGGCTCCAGGCGTCTGCACAGACAGACATTTTTGAATGTCTGAGAAAGTAGAAATAGTATAATAAAAGTTATAACAATAAATTTATTTGTATTTATATTATTATTTCTTCAATATCTTTTTTATCTATCATATACTGGACAAACTTCGAAAGTTTTGACTTTAAAAACAACACCGGAATGAAAAATTTAAAAAGAAAAACTGTCAAATTCGAACTCTTAACTGAGTGGGTTTAGAGTATGCATTGCCTCCTAACAGTGATCAGTGATCACATGCAAATAGACCACTGCCCTAGAATATGCTGCACTTCTAGATTAGGAAAATTAGATATAGTGAAACAAATTTTAGCCTTCCTCGTAGTGCTTCACGAAAAAATCAATAAGTAAGCAGCACTTATCAGATAGAGAAAAGCTACCCACGCCATTTTGAAGGAAAACACATTTTCTTTTCTGTGATGTACGTTTAGTAATCATTCATTTGGTTTTAATACTACAAAAACAAACTTACATCCTGCGTTCTAAAGATTACATAAATAATACGAAAAATTAATTTTCCCTAGTAGATTTCAAACGAAAAGGAGGAAATCGACGGTAATATGACGTAATCTTCAGCTATAGTAGACACACTAAAACGACACCAGGTTCCCTGCATTGTTGCCAAACAACATGTAATTTACCTGCTTACTCTAAACTCTAAACCACCGTTACCCAAATATGTTTCATAATGTAACCAAGAAGCATAATGAAATTAAAAAGTTTATTTTTTTCCTTTTTTTATAAATTATGTTTAAAAAGAATTCGTAGAATTTCCAATTTTTCATATTTTACACTTTCAAAATATCTAGTAACCTATTTTTCTTTTATTTTAATTTTTTGTTCTTATATAAAACAAACTTCGTTCTTCTCCAAAGAGACACAAAAAAGTAATACAAGTAGAAAAAAATAAAAAGAAAAGAAGGAAAAACTAGTTTATCGCAGAATACTGCATATAAATTCAAGTTTTAGAAGGAAAACTAAGTTGAGCTTTAAGTAATATTAAAGTTTGTTGGAAGGTTCTGGGAGCGTTGTAAGAACCAGAGGGAAGAGATCCCTTCTATAATACTTTCCCTAATAAATTAATTAATTTATTCATAAATTCATAGAAGGTTCTTATTACTTGGAACCCTCATCTAAGGAGCCTTAGTAGTACATTATTCAATACAATATCAAATTTACTTTGTTTCATCCCATCATAGCCCCCCCCCCCCGCCTCAGCGTTACAGTAATTAAAAAGGCTGTTGTTATTACTTGACGAGACTTGGGTCCTCCACGTCACCCTTACTAAACAACTTCTGATTAAAACATTGATTACATAATACATAATAATAATAATAATTATAATAATAGTAATAGTAAATAACTGGACACATAAGCACAATACTTATGATGAAAAGAATAAATTGATCCATTTATTCGTAGTAGAAAAAATAAAAATGTGACAACTTTTTTTTCTACTTTAAAATGTTTTATTTAAACAACATTAATTAACAACATTTACAACTGATATAAAAATAAGTGGCTCATTTAAAACTTACTCATCTAACGTAATCTCTGTGTACATGAAAGACAATGGATAAAGTAGAAGCAGTTTAGTAAAATATAATTTTGTAATTTGGACGTTTACTTTTAATCAAATCTACATCAAATTTAAGAAATAATATAAAATTTAATGAACACTTGATATGAATTCACAGATCACAACTTCAGTCTAGTTAAAGTGGATTTAAACAATTCCAAGCTGTTCAAAATAAACTGCTATAACAATAAATAGCTGAATAAAATTAACTGCTTATTTTTTATGCATCCAAATTCAAAAATTCCAAAACAGAAATCCGTTTAAGACATCAGGAAACATTTTGGGTCACATGTCTCATCTGTTTGTCATATTATGAACTGTAAATTCGAAAAAATTAAAATCTGCTTATTAAAACCTAATAATAAACAAATTCTAGGTAATACCTAGTTAATAGTTAACTTTGTTAAACTTCAATGTCGTTATTTTGAATATCACTCAAAATAAAACTCAAAGTAGAAATGTATTAAGTAATTAGGTACGAATTATATAAATTTATCTCTCCCTCTCACCCAACTTCATTGTTCATAAATATTTTAATTTTCCGATTCAAAATACGGTCGATTTTTTTTTAAAAAAAAGTAACATGGCTAAGCCCTCTGTCGGAGAACTTTCCGAAAATAAATAATAATAAAATTATAAACATTCATGCGTGTTAAATTTAACTACATCAGATAAACAGTAGATAAAAAAAGAACAAAATTAAAGGTGTTATCAACGTCTGATAAGCTCACCAATTATTAAGTGTAATCACAGGCTGTGCGTACCGATAAGACATTTTGTTGAACGTTAATACTATCTTATTGGTATCATTAAGTAAATAATCAGCAATGGCAAAGCCTGGCACTTAGAAAACTAAGTATTGTTCTCTTAGAGATGCGTAAACACTACGGAAGTAAGAAAATTAAGTACAAGTTCTCTTAGAGATGCGTAAACCCTATACGGCAGTAAGAAAATTAGGTATTGTTCTCTTAGAGATACGTAAACCCGGACACTAAGAAAACTAAGTATTGTTCTCTTTGAGATGCGTAAACCCTACGGAAGTAAGAAAAGTAAGTATTGTTCTCTTAGAGATGCGTAAACACTACGGAAGTAAGAAAATTAAGTACAAGTTCTCTTAGAGATGCGTAAACCCTATACGGCAGTAAGAAAATTAGGTATTTGTTCTCTTAGAGATACGTAAACCCGGACACTAAGAAAACTAAGTATTGTTCTCTTTGAGATGCGTAAACCCTACGGAAGTAAGAAAAGTAAGTATTGTTCACTTAGAGATGCGTAAAACCTACGGAAGTAAGAAAATTAAGAATTGTTTTCTTTGAGATGCGTAAACCCTGACACTAAGGAAACTAAGTACTGTTCTCTTAGAGATGCGTAAACTCTGTCTCTTTGAGATGCGTAAACCCTGACACTAAGGAAACTAAGTATTGTTCTCTTAGAGATGCGTAAACACTACGGAAGTAAGAAAATTAAGTACTGTTCTCTTAGAGATGCGTAAACCCTATACGGCAGTAAGAAAATTAGGTATTGTTCTCTTAGAGATACGTAAACCCGAACACTAAAAAAATTAAGTATTGTTCTCTTTGAGATGCGTAAACCCTATACGGAAGTAAGAAAAGTAAGTATTGTTTTCTTAAAGATACGTAAACCCGGACACTAAGAAAATTAAGTATTATTCTCTTTGAGATGCGTAAAACCTACGGAAGTAAGAAAATTAAGAAATGTTTTCTAAGAGATGCGTAAACTCTGACACTAAGAAAACTAAGTACAGTTCTATTTGAGATGCGTAAACCCCCTAAGGAAATAAGAAAATTAAGTATTGTTCTCTTAGAGATGTGTAAGAAACCCCCCCCCCCCTCCCACTAAGAAAACTAAGTACTGTTCTTTTAAAGATGCGTCAGCACCCGATATTCTGTAAAAAAAATAACATTCCTTAACTCTCAGAGAAGCTATGTGCCACAATAATTTGCACACTATTTAATATCTCTAAAACTAAAAGAACAATATTTACAATTATATATTTATTTTTCCTTTTTTTAGGGGGATTAGATTGTTCGATGAAGCCTCTCAACATCGTACTATGTCTCTATATTTATAATAGGATGCAGTAGTAGTAGTAGAAGGGAAACCTTATCAGTCACATATAAGCTGGGAATAAACAAAAAAACTTCTGGCATTTATTTATCTATACAAACAGTAACTCGAAGTAGGAAAATGAAAGAATAAATATGCCACAAACCATTATCTAACAATGTAGTGTTGTTTAATATTGAAATTAAGTTAACACAAAAGTTCAAAACAAAATAAATAGACTGCCAATTAGTGTGGCACATAGCTTCCTCGCATCCTATTATGTACTATAACAATTATTGTTATATTACTTTATTGTAATATTGTTTATTTTGTAAAAACTATTAATAGTTTTTAGCGATCTTTAAAACTTCATAGCGGTGTCGCTGATGGTTTTACTAAAAAATTGTATTAGAAAAAAATGTTTGTCTCATTGAATAGATGAAGTTAGATTTTTTCCCCGACCTAAAATTCCAATTTTAAATTTAAAGTTCACGTTTACGCGAGTGTTGCTCGTGAACGCTTGGACGGATAACGTTGTCCAACGAACTCGACCTGGGCATTGGTAAAATGAACATGTCTACCAAATTTCATCAAAATGGGTCGACATTTACTCAAGTTATCGTCGCACGTTTCATAATTCGCGGACACACAGACCGACAGACAGACAGACAGACAGACAGACAGACAGACAGACACGGAACCAAAAATGTTCCCTGATGTCTGAAACGGATTTCTGTCTTGGAATTTTTGAAATCGGAGGCATAAAAGTTTTTCGTTCTCAAAAGTGAACACAATGCTTCCGTTACCTTCGGTAAGCTCGGAAGCAAAATCAATTTAATATATATATATATATATATATATATATATATATATATATATATATATATATATATATATATATATATATATATATATATATATATATATATATATATATGGTTGCTTCTACCATTTGAAATAAAACATCAAAAACTGATTATATAAAAGTTATAATAACAACTGCGAAAAAATCAAGTTGATTATGTATTCCATTTAAAATCACTTGTGAAGAAAAAAAAAAATTATAGTTTATAGCGAATAGTTGCGATGTTACGTTAATCGCTAACCACCTTAAAGATTAAGCTACTTTGTATGTCCCATCAATAAATAAAATGGGTTTGAATAAATGTGTGTTCTTGAAGAAGCAAATTCTCAAATTATAATAATAGCAGATCGTTAAGCTATATTTTTAACACCTACAGATATTCCTTAACAGAGATCAAAAAAATAATATTATTAAATAATAATAATAATAAAAAAAAAAAAAAAATAGAAAACTCCAAAATAAGTAACTTGTTTTTTTTGAAAAAATATTAACTTTACTTTAAGCTTTTAATTATTTTCTTTTCCATGAATAATTTAATAGTATCAAATTATTTAGTTTATAGAAATTTATAAAAAAACATTTTTCAAAGACTATTCAGGAGAATATAACTTTAAAATTCAAAGTGAAATAATCACGGTTTAAAGTATAAAATTAAGTGTATCGTTAATAAATCAGAGTAGAAAATGTTATATTATAAATAGAGATTTCGAAAATTGTCGAAATCTATTTATAATAATTTTCTTTTTGAAATTAAAGGCATCATCAGTAAATTGATGATCATTTCAATTAGTTGTTTGTTGAGAGAAATTTAGGAACTTACTTATTGTAATGAATATATGAAATTGTCATTTTATTTTCCACGAAATTAATTAATTTGATTGGTTAAATCAATGTGCACCTAAAAAACCTTCAAAAGGCTTTAAAAATATTCTAAATTGCCCACCAAATCTTAGTTGAAACATCTAACTTACAATTCTATGATGCAATGATAGTGGTAATTGTTACTTCAAGTTCAGTATTATACTAAAAAGAATAGTTAAGAAGAACAGTATTATAACATTAAAGGATAAAAAGAGTAGTTAAGAAGAACAGTATTATAATATTAAAGGATAAAAAGAATAGTTAAGAAGAACAGTATTATACTATTAAAGGATAAAAAGAATAGTTAAGAATAACAGTATTATAACATTAAAGGATAAAAAAAAATAGGTAAGAAGAACAGTATTATACTATTAAAGTATAAAAAGAATAGTTAAGAAGACAATATTATAACATTAAAGGATAAAAAGAGTAGTTAAGAAGAACCGTATTATAACATTAAAGGATAAAAAGAGTAGTTAAGAAGAACAGTATTATAACATTAAAGGATAAAAAGAGTAGTTAAGAAGAACAGTATTATAACATTAAAGGATAAAAATAATAGTTAAGAAGAACAGTATTATTATATTAAAGGATAAAAAAAATAGTTAAGAAATACAGTATTATGTTAAAGAATGAAAAGAATAGTTAAGAAGAACAGTATTACAATTAAAGGATAAAAAGAATAGTTAAGAAGAACAGTATTATAACATTAAAGGATAAAAAGAATAGTTAAAAAAAACAGTATTATATTATAAAGGATAAAATAATAATAAAGAAGAACAGTATTAAATTAAAGGATAAAAAAAATAGTTAAGAATATAAGTGTTACATTAAAGGATAAAAAGAATAGTTTAAAATAAAAGTTTATATTAAAGTATAAAAAGAATAGTGAAGAAGAACAGTATTATATTAAAAGATAAAACGAGAGGTATGTGTGATATGGAAAGACAAATGGATGCAGTTCGAAAGAAAGGATTTATGGCTGAATGTGAAGACATATTGAATAATGCTAGCATTGTCAAGGAGACAGTACAATTTTTTTAAACAAAAAGAAAAAAAATAAATAAGGAATGTTAAAAAGTTGAACGTCAAAAAGATGAAACGGAGGGAGCTAAAACATTTGCATTTTCAGGACAATTATCACTCTACACGAGAATCCGTTCGTCCCATGTGAAGTGAAAAAAAAAATTATCTCATAAACAAGAAGTGATAAAACGATAACGGGACTTAGTTGAAGTCTTTTAGTAATGAGGAAAAAAGAAGCGTTCAGTGTAGGAAATATACTTTAAGTTAACTTCTTCAAGCACAGTTGGTTGCCTTAAAAAAAAAAAATTCCCCAAACATCTACCTTAATAGTTAATTGACGATTACTCATTAATCAGATGGTATAAAAGTTGACTGACAGACAGACAGAAAGGCAGACAGACAGACAGTTCACACTTGTCAAGCTAATCGAATCCCTTCCTAACTACCATATTGAACAGGGTTCTACTAACTGCTTTATCTATCATCTCGACTCTGGACTCTTAACTCGTGGAATGAGACAAAACATTTTAACCTTTAATTAAAGCCACAGTCACTTGACACTAACGAGAACGACTTAACGGGGTTTTAAAAAGAATTAAAAACGCCAGTGAATGAACTTGCACAACAATAATAGATTAGGTAGCTTAATTTTCGGTAAAATTATTGGTTGTTTTGACTAAGATTTTATGACACCACTTCATAATTATGACTAAGAGAAGTTAATGGAAAGTAACAACAATATTGTCACCACAATTTTTATATTAATTATTTAAAACAAACGCGTTTCGACAATTTATATCATCTTCAGTGTTAAGTGTTATCATAGTAAGAATACAGATTCTACAACAAGAAACATGTGTTAAAAAAAATATACTGTCAATTGGTGTGGCACATAGCTTCCTCGCATCCTTTCCACGTACTTTATTGATTTTATGCTTTTACAAGCCATTATTGTTTAATTGTTTCCCCCGTTATTTTTTAATCAAAATTGTTTTGAAATTTTTTACACGAATTTAAGTATCAATTTAGCAAAAGTTAAAGAGCGCATACGGTTCAAATTAATGTGGGACTATCTGCGGGTTACTTTTGATAGACTATAAAAGTTTCAATAAAATCAGATAAGTACTTTTGAAGCTATAGGTGTAAATAAATGTATGTTTGTGCGCATAAGGAAGAGAAATAAATAGGCGCAGACGGTTGAAATTTATATGGGACCAACAATGGGCTACTCATGATCTACCACCCAAATTTCATTAAAATCGGACGAGTAGTTTTTAAGATATGTTGGTTCGCAAAAATCGAACGACAGACCGACAGACAGACACGGAACCAAAAATGTTCCCTGATATAAAAACTGTCCTAAACGATTCCCGAGGGACGATACAAAGAACGGTACAAATAGCGGGGTTGGAACAAACCTTATGTCTCCAGATATGTTCGAAAATGAATCCAGCAAAGGAGGCAAAACGTCGTGCTATATGTCCACTATGACACGGTCATAGTGGACCCGGAAGAATAAAAAAGCTTCATAATGACATCAACCGCAGAAGCCTATTTGCTAATAAAGTTACTTAAGGTTTAACGATGATTTAACCAACGATATCAAAGATAAACTAAAAATTTAGCATCACTATATATAAAATAAATACAAGTCGATTAACAGATTTATTAATGAAAAATAAATAAATTAAAAAATGAAAAGAAATAAATGTTATATAATATTTTTCGTTTCATTTACTTTTACTATAATCTCAACTTCTATTAAACCTTTTGCATAATTATATTACATAAGAGTAATTATCTACATGAAATGTACTATATAAAACAATCCTAGATTCCATCCCGTAATTTCATAATAGGAGAAAATAATCGGTAAATGAGACAAAACAAAACAAAGAGTTGCCTCAAATTAGGTGAATATTGTATAAATGAATCAATTCAATCTAAAAAAAAATTTAAAAAAAAACATATGGTAGAATATACCTAATTAATTAATATACATATTCTGAAAATTGGATAATTAAAATATAACAAAAAACCCAATTAGTCATAATTGTTATAGATATCCTCGTAAAGCTATTCTATAATAATAATAATAATAATAATATCCATTTATTACATATTTACACAGACATATACAAAAAGAAACACCAAGATATTACATTGGTAAACAAAAGAATATAGTATTACTTGTAGACGAAAAAAAAATATAAAATTACAGAAAAGATATATCAAGTTATTATTAATTTATTTTTTTTGTTATTATTTTTGTTATTAAGTGTAAATATGTAACTCGGCTGCAAGCCGTGGAGCCAACATTGAGGCTTGAGTTGGTCTGTTAGGTTCAATTAATTGAACCGCTCAATTGTAATTTGTGAAATTTTATGATTTATTTTCAGCTATTCTATAGATTATTATAATTAAACCATATTTTCAATAGATAAATCATTAAAACTGAATTATTATATTAATTTAAAAAATATATATATATATATGTGTATATTTAATTTGGAAATAAATTAGTAAATCTTTTTCATTTTGAACAAATTAGTAATTAGGATAAAAATGCGACTATATTAATTTCTTATAGCTTACAGAACCAAATGAAGATTAGGGAACACCCAAAACTATATCAATACAAATATTTTAAGTAGATATATATACACTTAAAGTAGATATTTCACATGTAAGTCATTACACAAAAACAAATTATTCGACAAAATAATTCTTACAACTAAATATGTTTTAGTCAAAAAAGTAAATTACACAATGACCAGCAAAATGTTGTTTCCAATTTTGCTATTTTAGTTCGATAATAATTAATTGAAGTAGATCGTAATTCAAATTTAAGACGCTTAAGACATTCAATTTAATAATTCGCCCGTGGCGGCAAAGGGCTTAATTTTATAATTAGAAAGTAAAATTAAGTAAATTAATTGATATCTATTTAAATAAGTTATTATGTCTAGTTGAAGACCAACAAATCAAATACAAACATTTATTTTCATTGGAATAAATGTGGTTGCCTTAGCTTAGCAATAACAAATCATTCCGAGGTGCGTCGTCGTCAGGACACTACTCGATTATATAAATTATAGACGGGTGCACAAATAACGTTTCAGAAGTTACTGGGTACATTCTCTACTAATGATTGGGTCCACAGCGAGAAAAAATAAGTGAAAAGTTTTTCCTAAACCTGAGAAATGATGAAGAGAATTTTTTGGATTTATTTCTGTTAGTCGATAGCTTTGATGATTTATTAGCAAGACTGTAGGATTCGACTCATCCACGTAAAGGTACAAATATGAAGTCTGGATAAATATTTATGAAAATTTCTTTCCACGAATTTTGCGTGGCAACTTTTTTTTTATAATTGTCCAAATGACTTATCCCACAAATTAGATTGTTCTTCAGTTTAAAGAGATAAATAATTCGATAGGTATCGGGAATTCATCATCCATCATTACAAGAGCGGCGTAAATTCAAGTTACAACATGTGGCGCACTGTTTAATATAGATGACGCACTACAGGACTAGTTCGAGGGAAAAGTTAGTCCATGTAAACAACACAATATGAAAATAAGCGCGACTGCATACAGGAAAATGCATTCGAGATTTATCAAATCGCAAGTGACAAGATACGGGGAAAAAATTCTCGAAGACGAAATTTTACCTCAGCTCTGTGTGAATAACTTAATACAATACTAACTGCTTACTAACTAACTACTTCTTTAGATTGTTACTCCCCTAATAAAAAAAAACCGGGGAGTAACAATCTAAAGAAGGTGTGAGAAATGTTCTTCTTTAGACTGTTATCCCCCCTATAAAAACAGGAGTGTTATATTCCTTTGTCCCTAAGTACATTAGACTAAGCATATCCCTTTTCTTTAATAGTTATTTATTCAAAGCTCATTTATAACCTAAAAAAAGCATAGGGGAGTAACAATCTAAAGAAGTACCGGAAAAATATTGTCATGTAAACTTGGCCTATAAGTTTATTCTTTTTTCTGCTGCTACTATAGATCGTGATGTAGGGTAATTGCTATCGATTAAACGATAAAGTTTTAAAAAATATAACTATTCATTGATTATTAATTGGTAGTAGTTCAAATAGTCAGTAATTTCAAAAAGACTTTTCCTTTTAAAAATAAACTATTCATTGATTATATTATTAGTAGTAGTGTAGTTCAAATAGTCAATAATTTCAAAAAAGACTTTTCCTTTTTTTTTAAAAAATAAAAAACAAATAAAAATAAAAAAAAATAAAAAGTGGGGTAGGTATATTATTAGGTATGACGAGGACTTGAGTTAAAAGAATGGGGTCAGTTAGGGATCGATTAGAATTCTTAATCAGGGCACGAGCTAAGTTAGGGCATGCAAAGCATAGATCCAAACCCTTGAAAAACCTTTACCGGTCTTAACACAATATACATTATGCATTTTCCACTTACAAAATACAGACGACCAAGTAGGTAGGACACGACTCAATATAACTAGAAAAAAGGGGGAAATTGGACCAAGTGCAGAATAATGAATCGGAAAATAAAAGGAAGCCAAGAGGGGAAAATCTGGGTAGGATGAATGTAGTAAAGAGCAGAAAGAAAGAAAAACGAAAGTCAAATAAGAGACCATGAATGGAATCAACTCAGTGAAGAGTCTTCAATTCTAAATCTTTTGTCTCTGCCAATCTATCTTTATATCACATTTTCCGAGCTTTTAAGAACACACTTGACAAATCCTAAAGGTCAAAATTGATAATGAAAATATTGTTATTGATGGTAGGAGGGAGAGGGGGGGGGGGGGAAATGAAAGGCTGACTTTTGCAATATTTCGACCCTTGTTTAGATAATCTTTAAGCTGACTCAAAGGTAACTACCTCATCCTGTTCTTGCTATAAATTCTTTCTATTCTAACCATGGTGGTTTATTGTCAATCCAGTTTGGGATCAATTTGTTTATTATTCTATAGTTAATCTACGTTTGTCACTATTAGATCTACAAGCAATAGTGACATATGTTTAAAAACTTCAAAACTTAAACCTTAAATCTAAATTAAAGGAAATTTAACCTAATCCAACTCTCATAAGCACGAAAATAGTGATAATGAACTTTCATAAGATAAGGGGAAAAAAACGACTTATTTTCTCCATTTCACGAAAAATCAGTGAATCATGTGTATAATATGTTGTTTTAGGACATTCAATCCACATTTCGACATTTAAATGTTTCTCCAAAAAAAGGAAGAAAACCAATATATATATCTGTAATTGATCTAGTAGATGGATCTTAAGTTGTGAGAAATTATAAAACATTAATCCATTTTGTAAAAGTCGATCGATTTTGGTGAAATTCGGTACACATGTTCATTTAACCAATGCCCAGAACGAGTAAAGTGAACATGTGTACCAAATTAGGACCAATTTATCCGCCCAAGCGTTCGCGCGAATATTTTAAATTGGAATTTTAAGACGGGATTTTTTTTTATAACAAATACAATGTTTTAGTATAACCAACAACGACGCCGCTATTGAAGTGTTAAAAATTGCTAAAACTTATTAAAGCGGACCTAAACGTTTAAAATAAAGAAAACGACATTTTTACCCATATCTTACGTTATAACGTATCGTTTTTAATAAAACTTTACTTAAACCATCTAATGTACTAATGAAACAGGCATGTAAAATTTCAACCTGATACAAGCAGCATTGATACTTGAATATTCACTTCATACATTGATACAGCAGTGATACATTTTATAATAGTTTAAATGGAGGGCTAGGGCGTGAGAGTTAAGGAATGGCCCTGTTCCCTTAATACACGGCCCTTTACTACAATCGTCCTCTTTAACTATCAACTCATCATGATTTACTCGTTTCTTAATAACTAATATTTATTGCATTAAGCTCGCTTCAATGATAGAGTTTTTGCGATGAATAGTTATTATGTTATAACAACAACTTTCACTTAGTCTTAGTAGTAATATAATTTCGTAATATATTCATGGAAGATGCTCTCTCGAAACAGAGATATGGTTTCAAGAATTGGATGAGCTATCCTTTTAACATTTGGACCGAAAGGAAATTTACTATAGACTCTAATATGGCAGCAATTCACGTAATACATCATCATTTGCACCACACAGCAATATAAATCCTTGACCTGCTTTTGGCTTAGTAAAAAAAAAACAGGCTTTTATCCATTAGTAAACTTTTCAGGAAAAAAAAAAAACACATTAAAAAATAATATTCCTTTTTAAAAACTGACCTACAAAAATATAATGTAATTTCCAACATAATCATTTTTACATGGAATTATTGACACAACTGTTATTAAATAAGCGATTTCACAGTTCTGAAGTCTTTCTGGCAATGGGATTTTACAGAAGCAAGAAGAAACCGGAATGTGACGTATGTGATATCTTAACACCTCTACACTTCCGCTTAAATGGTTTAGAGAAACTCGTCTGGCTAAATAAGTACAATCAAAAGTACCGTAGTAGTAACTAGTACTTAATATAATCAAGATGCGCACAGGCTGTGATGCGGCACGGAATACTTATTACTAGTATCAATAATGCTTAAAATAACTATAACAAATCAAATAATAATTTAAATCAAATTATAAACTTATTTAAACTTTCCGTAGTATGAATACTACCGAAAACTTAAAAATGACATTTCAAATCAAATAGGTAATTTTGATTTAGAGAAATTAATAGAAATACACACAAAAATATTTTCACCAAAATTTTAAATTTAAATACACAAACGTGTTTCGACATATAACATCATCTTCAGTGTTAAGTGTTAAAGTATATTAACATAGTAAGAGTAAAATCTCTATTTATAGTCGTATGATACCACAAAATCTCAGTCAAAACAACCAATCATATATCAATTAAAAAATGAGTTGTAATTAACTTGTATAAAATGGTAAATTTCAATGAAAAAAATCAACAAAATAAAATATCAACATTTATTAGAACGTTTTTCTTAAACAAATTGGGTACTTTTTAAATAGCAAAACTATTAAACAAAAACAAATTCTAAAGAATAAAATTATATGAAATTAATATTGTCAAATAGCAATAGTAAACATTTTTATACGATTTCAATAATTTTTTATTGGAAATCATCAGTAAACTGACGAAAGTCATAATCAGTTATAACTAGAAATAATTAAAAATCATTTACTAATAATTAAATTTATTTACTGTAAAAACCATAATAGTAATCACTTAATGGTATCATCTTAGACGATGATATTAAAACCAGAATTAATGTATATATATGTATTAGAAATTGTGGTTGAAAACAACCTTATCTATTTAAATTTTTTTTGAATTAACATCTTTTAAACAATGAAAAAGAAAATGTTCTGTTAATTAGTGTGGCACATAGCTTCCTCTATTTTGTGTACTTTAAAGATTTAATACTTTTACAATATATTACTGTCACATTAAGTTAATTAGCGCGTTTTTTTAAATCAGTCAAAATTGTTTTGATTTGAATTTAAGTATCAATTAAGCAAAAACCTTTGATATTAATCTGCGAGCTACTTGAGGATATAGGTGTAAATAAATGTATGTTTGTGCGCAAGTGGAAGAAGAGAAACAAATGGGCACAGAAGGTTGAAACCTATATGGGAACAACAATGGGCTAATTATGACCTACAATAAAAATTTCATTAAAATCCGACGATTAGCTTTTAAGATATTTTTGTTCACAAAAATTGAACGGCAGACAGACACACAACCCGGAACCAAAAATGTCTTTGATGTCTGAAACGGATTTTTGTCTTGAATTATTTTATTGGAGGCATAAAATATTTTTCGTTCTTCAAAATGTTCAAAAGCAAATTTGTTCGAAAGCAAAATGTCCTACACGAGAAAGAAATAAGAGTAACAAATATCTAATTTAAGGTTAGCTTTAAAATAATAATTTTCAATTGTTAACATATTATAGTTTTGCTACAAGTACAAATTATACTATACTGACTAAAAGGGTCGGCTAATTGAAACATTTTCTCGCTGTAACCAAATTTAAGGCTAGCTTTAAAATGTTAATTGCCAATTGTTAATACAGTAGAACCTCGATAAGAAGTGTCTCAAGGGGATTAGGGAAACAGCAGTGTTATCAAGATTATTTTGGCTATCAGTCGTGTTATAGAGGTTAATGGAATGTTGGGAGCGGGGTGGGGCGGGGTTTTCAAGTCTAGACTTGTTCAAGGTCGACCCATTCCTTTATAGAGTCGTGTTTTAGAGGTTGACTTCTCAAAACAACTTGTTATAGAGGTTCTGAGTTACGTTGTGAATTGGAAAAAATCCGTGTTATTGAGGTTGTTTGGATAATAATAGTCGCGTTATAGAGGTTAATTTAACATTATGTGTTATGGTAATCTCAAGGGGATTTGAAAATACCACTTGTAACTGAGGTTTTCGTGTAATTGAGGGTCGTGTAAGCGAGGTTCTACTGTATATTATAGTTTTGCTACATACAAATTATACTAAACAGACTAAGGGATCGGCTAATTTAATCATTTTCTCCCTTATATACTATTAGTGGGAAAAGATAATACCTATATATTATTTTTGCTCAATACAACTTTGTGAAGTAAAATAACGGAGGCATCGTATATTTTTAAACATTTTGTCGATGAAACATCACCAGTCAGAAAGATGAATCTATTTATTATTTGTATAACCAATTCTTTCAATTGTTTTTTATTAAAATTACTTTAAATAGAAGAGGGAAACACCCTATTATTTATATAGTTTAATAAAATTAACCTTTACTAAAAAAAGAAAAAATACTAAGATAATTATCTTTTTTTTTAGATACTAAAACAACGTTTTAGTATCTGAGTTTTCGGGCTGTAATAAACTTATAATGACAGACAGTTTAATAACTAGTTTTTGAGCTTACATCAAACTCAAGGTTTAAATTTGTACAAAATATTTATATTTTAACCGTAAAAAACAAGGTAAAATGAGAGTAATGGCGGAATATTACCAGGGAATATTAAAGGGAATAAAGCTTAATTAAATAGACTTAGAACTTTATAACACTTTTAATTACTAAACAACATAAAACGAATTTTCACTTTTATTTATATAATAAATATAAATTATAAATTTTTAATGGTAGTTGTTAATTATACAATTAATCAAGTTAATAAGTATATACACTATAAAATTACTTTAAAAATAAATTTGCAGTCACGAAAATAAATAAAACTGAAAGTAAATTTGAACAGTTAATTTTAACTGTCACAATAATAATAATAATAATTAAATTCAAGGAGATAGCGTTCAAAAAAGTGTCTGACTAACATCAAATTTAGCGCAAAATTTAATCTTTTGGTGCCTTTTAAGAATATGACCAAAACCCTTCCCTGATGTCTGAAACGGATTTCTGTCTTAGAATTTTTATAATCGGAGACATAAATTTTTTTTTGTCCTCAAAAATGAACACAATGCTTCCGTTACCTTTGGTAAGCTTGGATGCAATAGTAATTAAATCTCTTAGTCATTATTCTTTTTGTCTTTTAGTTATTGAAAAAATAGTCATTTGGTTTGATAAAAAATACCTACTTTCCTTAAAATGAAAAAGAGATTGTGCCAACTGAAGTCTCAAATTGTAGCTAAATTATTCTTTAGAATTACTTCAAATAATTCTGAACTTAGTTTCAACCCAAACAAAGATTTTTTGTTTTAAAGAATAAACTAAAAAGGTCTGACTAATGTCTACTGACTATGTCTTTGACTAAGTAACTATTAAGACAAAGGGATGTTTATTCCAATGTACTTTGGGACAAAGGAATATCACACTTCTGCTTTTATAAGGGGAGTAACAGTCTTAAGTAGTAACAGTAACATGGCTTACAGGGGAGTAACAGCGTTTTTAGTGAGGGTCGGTAACAAAAAAGAACATTCCATACACCTTCTTTAGATTGTTACTCCCGTCTGTTTTTTTTTTATATACGGGGATAAAAAAAAAAAAAAAAAAAAAAATGCCACCAAAAACATAACCAAGACAAAGATACAATATTAATCATATGAAATAAAAAAAAGTAATATCACTTCCAAATCGTTAATAAAAAATATGTACGATATGGGTTTTGTTTATATTAATATTTTGTCTATATTAGGTTAGCTCTAATTCCATTATATACTTTTCTATTTAAAACAATAAACTATCTATTCATTTTAGCTTCTTGATCACCTTTGCAGACTTCAAATGTGAAAATGAATACTAAATTCTGAAACAATTTTTATTTAAAAAAAACAAAACAGTTAAAACACTAAAAACCACAGAAATAATTCTTTAAATATTAATGTTCTATTGATCACCTACCAAAAAAAAAGTTCAAAACAACACAAGTTATTATTAATTATAAGCATTTAATTTTTTAATTTGCATCATTAAATAATTCGAAAACAGTTGTCTATTTGTCACAAATCGGTTAAAATTGCCAATGAAACGATAAGGTAATAGGTCTACAAAGCAGAATGATCACTAATTTGAAGACAAGGCTAATAATACAACTTGAAATTGGTTCACTACTACAAGTAATTAGAAAATTACAATTTTATTAGATCCATAGTTGGTTGTTTTTTTTTTGTAAAGTTTCAAAAAAAAAAAATAAAGGCGAGAGAGTCACGAGGAAAAAAAATGTATCGTAGCACAGACAAATGATATGACTAGAGGTAATTACATAAAATTATCGTAATGATAGATTCATTCTCCCGGCTTTATAATGATGACTTGTAACGTTCCTATAGGACTCTCCGAGAAGGTAAACTTGTTTTCAAAACGAGACGTAATTTATCTGATCCAAAGAATAAATGAGCCAAACCAAGAGGCCACGGTACCTTGAGGGAAAAATAATAACGCTAAAAGTCGAGCTGTTCTAATTACACCAGACTCACGGCAATTTGGAATAAAAATAAATAACTGAGCCCTTCTTTTAAAAAAGAACAGATTTTAAAAATTAAATAATTGATTTTTTTTATAGCTAAAATAAATAAATTAAAGTGCATTAAATGTAGGGCATTGGCGATATTGACACGATATATATATATATATATATATATATATATATATATATATATATATATATATATATAATTAACAAATAATAATACCTTTCCTGTAATATAAACAAATAAAAGGCAAACATTAGTAGTAAGTCTTCTTTCGATTACCGCAGATAAGAGATCTGTTTCACAATAATAATGGCATAGATAGATTTAAGTGGTCTCATCTATATAATGATCTGTCTATCTTTAATCTTAATAATGCTTGTTTGTTGAATGTAAAAAAAAAAGGAATAAAAAATATCAATGATATAGAATATGAAATAAATAAATAAATAATATAATTATCTTCACTTGTATCATCCAGATTAGAAGAATGTTCTTTTAACATACTTATTTATAATTATAAAATAAATATACATAAACTTAAAATAGAGAACATATCAATTGATATTGTCAATACAATATTGTAAATATTTTATTTACAATATTATAAAATCAATTTGTATGCAAGTTCAATGTTAAAATATTTTTTTCCACTTATTTAAAAAAGATTAATGAAATTATAAACGTAAATAATATAGTAGTTATAAGAAAATTAAATGGGAGGGGATACTAAAAGATTAAAAAGGTTATTAAGGTCATCTTTAATTAATTTAAAAATCTTAAGATATTACATAAATGTTAAGAAATAAAATCTTAATATTTAAGAATGTATAATTTAATATTTTAGAATTTTAATATGATGGAATATGAAGAGAAAATTTCTACTTTAGATCAGTAGGGCTTCTTTACGGGGGGGGGGGAGGAATTAATTTCGCTACAGCTTCTATAAATTAAAATAAACGAAATTTAAAAATGATGTTATATAAATCTAATTATGTGTCATATCTCCTTGCCTATGATCACTTTTTAGCATAAGTATTGTAGAAATGGTCCAAATTAATCTCCTATATAAATCTTAAAAATCGGTCCGAGACAACTACAGACTGACTTTCTCATATCATTTCGGCACCCAAAACCAAGAAACTTTTAGTTTTCGATTATCAACAAAATCAGTTTTATTTTCATCTGAAACTAGTTTTTTTCCCCGGGAAAACGGCTAATATCGTTAGATTCGTGTTTAAATGGCCTACATTTTAGAAGTTAAGTAATCAAAATCGTCGAAACCGTTTACGATAAATAATTTTCTTTTTACGTTTCTCCTGAGTTTATGGGTGTTAGCACCTACAAATTTGGAGCTCAAACTTATTTCTCGATTTCTACAAATTTCGTCAAAATCGGCCTAGTAGTTTAGGCTCCACGCATCTGCACAAAAAACAACACTTTTTTGGACTCAGGGGACCTCAAAACGTGATCTATCAAAATCTCAAAATCAAATTTTCGCTCTATCATAATACTTTCTCTACTTAATATGAGAAAGTAAAAACGAAATTTAATAATGATATTATACTTTCTACACCGTTTTTATTTATTTTTTTAATTTATTTTTTTAATTTTTTTTTTTTAGTAGAATTTAATTAGGGTCAGATGACCTTGCCTATAATCACTTTTGAGCATTTAGTCTAGTAGAAATAATGGTAAGTTAATCTGCAATAAAAATATTTTGGCTTTTCATACTGGAGTCATCACAATGACTTCCACTTAAATTTTCAAAGTATTCAGTAACCTCTAAATTATCGGAAGAAGGCTGATTTAAAACAGACGAAACTGGTCAATTGTTTATAACAATTTTTTTTGTGTGTAAAGACGTTATTTGGTTATTGAACTACACATCTTTCATGATATGTCACAATCATACATTAAAGAAAAACACAGTCGATGAAACATGATTTAAGCTATGAGTTAACAAAAGATTGTGTCCGGGTTTATTTTACTGTAGAATCAAGAGAATTAGATTAAGTAGATGTAACAAATTAGCTTTTCTGTTGAAGACCTGGTATCGACTACAAAGATTCTGATGCCCTTCGCTTCGATTTCTTGACTTTTTAAAGAGTGGCGTAGCATTGGCGTGGCAAAGTCCACGGCTCTGAGTTTTACAAAATATTTGCGCCCGGATATATTTTACTAAGGAATCAAAAGTTTTAGATTATTTAGATACAACAAACTAGCTCTTATGATGAAGACCTGGTATCGACAACAAAAATTCTTATGCCCTTCTATTCTTTGATTGCAAACAGTGGCGTAATATTGGCATGGCATTGTCAACGATTGAGCTCCGTGAACCTGATTCTCCTAAGGTGGTCCACAGCTAGCGGATACGTGGTGGCAGAAGGCTATGCTATAGTCGCTGTTTCCCTCCCCTCGATTTTCGGTCAGTCAGGTTATAAACAAAGCCAATTATAACATCGAGTTTTCAATTTGAATTTAGTTAAAAACTTATACAATAAGATTATATATAACGACTTAAAAATAAATAAGAAATACATAGGTATAAAATTAAAATAATGCAGGAACAGATATAATACTCATAGATAAAAATAAAACACAGATGATAAACACAGATAAAATACAGATATAATAAAAATAATGTAGGAACAGATACAAATATATTATAATAAAGCAATTTGAATATTATATTAACACAGAAGAGAAACAAGAAGAGGACGAAGTGAAGGTTTTAAAGCGGCGCCGCAAAAAGATAGTTTGGAACCAACTTTTTGCAGCGCCGCAAAAGCGTTGTCGTAGATGAATCCCTTCGAGCCTCCTCAATCCTCAATTACGTATCCGCTAGCTGTGAACCCACCTTAAGGCGCGACTGATTGCAAAATATTGATTTTAAAATAACGAATCACACCATCTCAAACCAGAGTTTATAGATAATCTTTGGAATCTAGATCCTGATAGTTGTTACTAAAGTACAAAGTCACGAGTTAAATTCTGAACGTCAGCAAAGCACTGAAGAAGATATCCTCAGGAATGTTCGTGATCTACTATATAAGCGGTACAGTCTTAAAAGTCTTTAAATGAAACGCTTGCAGAAAACCCGAGGCAATAAAGTGAGAAGGTTAGGTTGGTAAAGGTAAGGTAAAAACAGTGGGCCAGTCAGTCAGTGGAAGAGGTAGGAAAGTGGACTGAAGGTAGTGGAACCGGAGCCAAACCCACTAACCGCCAGCCGGAGCACTCTGGAATCTATACAGTCCAACTTCTTCACTCTAAGGTTATCTCATTCACTGTAACAGTCTGAGTAACCTACCTCTCACAGACTCTCCCCTCCACCTTTATAACTTATTAGCGAGAACTCGGGCCCGCCTAACTCACACACAGACAATACACTCCCCGGTTACACAATACTCTTACTCCGGGCCCCTTTCACAATAACATCATTAACATTTTTTTTCCTCTCTTGCTCTCCATCATCTCCGGAACCCGGTTCTGGGCCCACAACCTTCTCTAAACACATCACCACGCAACCTAACTCACCCATAAAAACATCTAATAATAATTAAACTTAAAAACTTCTTTTTTATTCCTTTTGAAAGTAGAAAAAAGTTCTAAATAAGGCAGTAGAATACTAAAAAACCTTTTAAAAAATATTCTGAGAGATCATTTAGTTTTTCCAGGCAACGGAAAATACTGACATTAAGAAAAAAAATATGTGTGAAACTCTCAAGCATTAGAAGTGAAACTTAAGTTCTAGAAACAGTTGATTTTATACATTGCTCTCTTGGTATTTGATGACGATTTTATTATTTCAGGATTAAGAAATGGTTATGTGGAATTTAATTGAAAAATAAAATATTTTCATAACATTTTAGCGAATAGTGAAGAAAAACAAAACACGAAAACAACATTTATATATTTTATATTGTTATACTTCATATAATATTACGCTTATATACCAATTTTGTGTATTGAGAAATCATCTACCTCCGTGGTGCAATGGTTAGCACTTATGCTTGCTAAATCAGAGGTCGGTGGATCGAGACTTGTCCAAGTGAAAGATTTTTACAGATAAATCAACTGCCAACTTTGATTTAACTATAAAAAATCTTTCACTTAGACGAGTCTCGAATCACAAACTTTGTTACATGCAATTTCGTTTCATCCCAGCCAATTTACTTTACCACGCCTAAAGAAGTTTCTCTTCAAAAAATAAAAAAAAAGACAGAGAAAGGTTGCTGAAGGTTGCAGGTTGAAGGTGGCAGAGGGGGGTGCCTGTATAGAAAAGTATTTCCCGGTTATGTATCTTACGTTAAAGATTTTCTTTATAAGCACATCTTACTACCATTCAACCACAAAGATTTTAAAATTATAAAGAGCTTAAGTAATCGGCACTTTTATAAAAAGGGCCCCCCACTTTTTTTTAATCTAATATACCTTCTGACAACCGTATACACACTTCTTTTATGCAAAAGTGTGATATTCCTTTGTCCCAAAGCATATTGGACTGAATATATCCCTTTGTCTTAATAGGTAGTTAGACTAAGTATAAACTCTTCTGTATAAAAATCAATAATTAATATAAAAATGCCATTTTTCAAAACTGGTCTTATTTTCAACCTTTTGTTTTGTTTTTTTTTGGTTTCTGTATTCTTCACCTTAGTTGTATCTATGTGCAAAATTTGGGGAAGAGTAAATGACGGAAAGTGGTTCAAAATTAGGGTAATAGGTGTGCGTGCGATAAAACTTAAAAAGCAAAAAAATTTGACGCCATTTTGTTTTAATTTTTTGTTTTTTTGGTTTCTGTATTCTTCACCTAAGTTGTATCTATGTGCGAAATTTGGGGAAGATTGAATGACGGCAAGTGGTTCAAAATTGGGGTAATAGGTGTGCGATGAAACTTAAAAAGCAAATAAATTTGACGCCATTTTGTTTTTAATTTTGTTTTTTTTAGTTTCTGTATTCTTCACCTAAGTTGTGTCTATGTGCAAAATTTGGGGAAGATTGAATGACGGTAAGTGGTTCAAAATTGGGGTAATAGGTGTGCGATGAAACTTAAAAAGCAAATAAATTTGACGCCATTTTATTTTTATTTTTTGTTTTGTTGGTTTCTGTATTCTTCACCTTATTTGTATCTATGTGCAAAATTTGGGGAAGATTGAATCACGGGAAGGGGTTCAAAATTGGGGAAACGGAAATGTGCGATGAAACTTACAAAGCAAAGTAATATAAGACCAGTAAAAAGGGGGCCCTTATCTATAAGAGTACCAAGTAATCTTCATAAGCATATTCAGATACTTAAAATAAATGACAAAAATCCTATAAAATAAGAATAATTCCGCATTTTAATTTTTAATTTTTTAAATTTTCATTGCATTTAATTTTTCAATTAATTAATTAATTTTTATTTTTACTTTAAATTAATTTTATTTTTTTATTTTTATTATTATTATTAAAATATACATTTGTTTTAAGAGACGGGGCCCTCGCTCTAGGTGATTAACACTTATTGAGGGCCCTCACCTTGTATTTATATTGTAAATATCTACTTGTTAATCATGAGGTGGAAATAAACAATTATTATTATTATTATTTTCTTTTTCCTTTTAACAAATCACAACTTCTAATTTGGTTCTAACATTATGGGTCAAATGCAGCTCAAATACACATTAAATAGATTTAATGCAAAATAAATCAATAAAGAATCGTGTAATTTAATTTCAAACTAAATAATGGCTAAACTTAAATAAGGATTTATCTATAACATGATCTATAACGTGAACAACAACATCATGTTTGCGCAAACATGATGTTTGTGCAAAATGTTTGATCTTGTATGGGGGCCTTTTAGCATTACAATGAAGTAATAAAATATACATTATTGTTTAATAAAGTTTAAAACTATTTTAAAAAAAAAACAAAACGGTAATAATCATTCAAAATTATGGTGGTAATAAAGATAAGAAAGAAAAGAATCAACAGCTTGATCTCAAATCTTGGTCGATTGGGATAAGAAAAAAAAATACACACTAAACAGATAATTAGTACAAATAATACACTAATTAACAAAATTAAAATAAAATAAAAATAAAAAATAAGTATTTTAAATAACGAAATATACAAACCAAAACAGAATAATTAACACTGTGGTTTTAGACTATGGTTAATTATAAATTGAGGAGAATACTAAAAAAAAAACCAAGAATTATCTCGAAAAAAATGTTTTAAAACCAAAGAAGACATTTCAAAAGATTGCATAAACTTTATTGAACATTACATCATACGCGAATTAATTATGTAAATAGAAAATAATTATTGAAAATAGAAAATAATTATTGAAAATAGAAAAAAAAAAAATAAAGCAAGGGATTCTCATTATTTCTTTAATTATATGTATTAAAGATATTGCTTCCGAGCTTACGAAGGTAACGGAAGCTATTTGATAGTTCTGAAGAACGAAAATATTTTATGCCTCCGATTTCAAAAATTCCAAGACAGAAATCCGTTTCAGAAATCAGCGAACATTTTTGGTTCCGTGTCTGTCAGACGCTCAATTTTTGCGCACCAAAATATCTTAAAAACTAAATGTCCGATTTTAATGAATTTTGTATGGGAGGTCATAATTAGCCCATTGTTGGTCCCATATAAGTTTTAAAGTGGGCTTGAAGATGACTCAAGGAGGGGTCGAAATATTGCAAAAGTGAGTTTTTAATTTTTAAAAGCTTTTATTTAACTTGCAATGTTTGTATGTATGTATGTATGTTCGGATCAAATCTTGCAACTGAATTTTAAAGCAGTTATCCTCAACCGATTGAATTGAAATTTTGCATACACGTTTAGTTTGGATGACAATGCATGGTTAGCTAAGTGACGTCATTCTAAATCCAATATGGTGGGCAGTTTTTTTTTAATTAAAATTTGTATTTCCTTTAGACCCTACTTTCAGTAAGACTTTTATATAGGTACAAGGAAATCAACCATCCTAACCATTATTCTTTAATATTAGTAAAATTAAAAAATAAATAGGTAAATTTTATTTAAGACAAAATAATATTAGTAAAGAAAAATAACGTAGCAATATGAACACACACGCTGTATATAAAACCTTTTCAATTTTATACATCACACTAAAGAGAGAAGGAGACATTTTCAATATACTAAAATTGAATACTGATACTGAAATTTAATCTAAAAAATTTAAATACGTTTTACACTTTATGTAAGTAAATATAGAACCGATACCAGTTAAGCAGGTTCCAAAAGAAATGTCAGCTTACTTATAAGCTGTTTTGAACAAGGCACATACCAAAACTTATATGATGAAAGAGAGGGGATAGGACTTTCTGCAACAAACTAAAGGGGGCATGGTTTCTTTAGACTAAAATTTAAATTCAAGGTACGTAATAAATGCACTTTAATGATCTTTATTTCACTTTAATATACATTCTGACAGACTGGCAACAATTATTAATAACTTAGAACAAGTTCGTAAATCGCATTAAAAGCAAACTAGAACAACGCTTATGAAGTCTTTCTTACAACTTAGATTGAATCAGTTTTAAGTTAGTAAAGAATTTAAGTTACAAATTAGACCTTTTGAAAGCTGCAGTTGTTACTTCTTTCTATTTTTTTCATTTGAGTATAAATTAATTATAGCATAAAGTAAATTATAAAGTTAAAATGTCATTTGGAAGTAACACATATAATTTCAACTATGTTTGTTGTAATATCTAAATATTAAAATTAATTTATTAAATTTTATTAAATAAAGTTCGTGAATTAGTAAACGAAGAAGTTATTAAATGCATCTACTTACTTAATACAATGGAATTAAAATTAGAAGTTTAGTGTAGAAGAGAAGAACAAAGAGTTCTATATGAAAATTAAGTCTTAAGAAGAAAATTAAGTCTTATGACTTAATTTTCTAAGCTTACCCAATTTAGAGTTTCATACTAAATTGAGTTTAATGCTATTGTTAGACTTAAATTCGACTGTTAAAACTTTGTTTTCTTACTGTACAAATTACTTTTTGTTTTAACTGAGATTTTGTGGTGACAATTCATTTCAATTCATTTATTATGTGACTATACATAATAAGAAAGTCACATAACAATATTGTCACGTCATATAGATAATATTTACTCTTAATATAGATACGTATCTACTCTTAATACAGATACGTATCTACTCTTAATATAGATACGTATCTACTCTAATAGCGATAGTTAGAGATCTTACACTTATCATGTTAACAAAAAGAAAAGAAAAAAAAGAGATTAAGACTGAGGGATTATAAATAGGTAGGTACTGGAAATAGTTTAGAAAATAACAAATAGTTCTAAAGAAACATTGATATAACTAATAATTAAATTACCTAATTAATTTATTGACTAAATAAATCAAAGAGGATTATACTCATTTATACCACTATAATTAAGCCCATATGGTCGTGCGGCATTGAACTTTGGGGTTGCACCAAGCGTTCCAACTGCAATCGTATCCAAACCATCCAATCTTAAGTCCTAAGAAGAATAACCAATGCTTCCTTTCTATGTTTCCAATCATATCCTCCACAGAGACCTTAAAGTCCCATTTATCCTCCTCTGGATACAAAATCTTCCATGACTCCATATCCCACCATCCTAATCCTTTAGTCCAAAACCTATCTTCTCCATCTATTCCACAAACCCCTCCTCAACGCCTAAAGAGGCAGTAACCGTGTGACTTACTAAACAATTAACATGTAATTAAAAAAAAAAAAAAAATCAAGGCATTAAATATTATGAGTACTATCGATGGATAATTTCTCATCTCGTCACATCACAAGTCACTGTAAATATTCTGTATTGCTTATAACTTATAACATGTACTGATGTAGTTGCAATAATCTAATAAACGCAAATAAAAAAGATTAAAAAGGAAGCGGGAGTGAAAATGTAAGAACAGCCTTCACAATTCATAAATATGCGAAGTTCAAGGTTTGATTGAGAGACATCCCAACAATTGAATACGGTGAGTAATATTCGAGGTGAAAGTGAACGGATCTCAAGCCATTAGATCATTTAGAATCGCTCTCAGATCAATATCCAAGTCGAGCAGACCTCCTCTTATGAAATGAAAGTAACTGCCTTAAAAAAAAACGAACAAATAAAGCAACCATATACAGTCTAACTGATCCTGACCCCGCCAGTCCGGACATCTGGAACGACCTCAATCATTTGGTAGGAAATAAACTCCCAACATTTTGAAATTTTATCTAAAGAATGATACATTATTTTTTATCCTAAATAAATTAGTAAGTTTATAACTAGCGGGTCTCGTGGCCGGCGCAAGCGCCAAGACCTATGTCCAGATAAAAACATCGGTTTTAATAGTTTTAACCAACTAAAAACTTATTTTTTACAGAAATTTTAAATCTGATTCTGTTTAATCCGAACTTTCGGTGATCCGGATAGGATCCCATCACGTCTGGCTTAGCGAGACTCAACTCTACATCGCTTTAATGTCTTCAAGTTTGGTCAAGACAGTGAAACAAACACATTTTCAGACAGACAGACTAAATTCCAAACGGCCGAGTTTCGAGTTATACACAATCTGAAATCTGATACTTCTTTAGATTGTTACTCCCCTGTGTTTTTTATAATATAAATGACTTTGACTAAATAACTACTGAGACAAAGGGATGTTTAGACCAATGTACTTTGGGACAAAGGAATATCACACTTCTGTTTCTATAAGGGGAGTAAGTAACAGTCTAAAGAAGAACATTCCGACCACCTTCTTTAGATTGTTACTCCCCTTTTTTGTAAGAGGAGCAACAATCTAAAGAAGTGCTAACAATCCCCCGCTCCGCACGGTCAATTATAGCCTATCATCCAAATTTCATTATAAAATCGGAAGAATAGTATGTAAGATATGTTCATAAAAATTGTGGACAGATACGAAACCAGAAATGTTACCTGATTTCTGAAACGGATTACTGTCTTTGGAATATTTTAAATAAGAGACGAAAATTTTTCGCTACGATCCCAATGCTTCCCGTTACCTTTGGTAAGCTCGAAATTCAAAAGTTTTCATCAAATCTATTAATTATTTTAATTCATTCTTTTCTTAACCTGACAAAAAAAAAAAAATCGCTTTAAGAAATAATGACTATTAATAGGGTCTTTATGTACATTGAGTGAGTTTATAAAAGGCAAGAGACCCTGATCATAGTGCCTGTTTGTTGTTATCTTTTGTTTTTTTGCTTTTTTATCGCTCTTTTCTATATACGAGAATACACAAAGAGGAAACTATATAAAGGCACAGGTGATAGCAAAGGGCAAATCAGGAGGTCAGACAAACTAACGATTGGGGTATTTTTAAGTTGATCCCGCGAGCAAAAGGGAAAGCACGGAAAGTGGGCTCAAAATTTAAGACCCACGGTTCGTTTTTTTAACAAAAGGCACAATTCCTTTTTGTTAAGTTTTCACTCGAACCATCCATCACTGAGACCACCCTGGTATTCATCAATGAGCGAGAGCGCTGAGTTATTCAATATATATAATTAAGTACAAAAAGAGATGTAATTCTTTTATATATATATCTATATATATATATATATATATATATATATATATATATATATATATATATATCTATATATATATATATCTATATATATATATATATATATATATATATATATATATATATATATATATATATATATATATAATGTATAGACTTTATTATACAAACATTTATTTTTTATTTTTTACAAAGTAAAAATAGACAACAAAATAACAATGACAGTATAATGACGTCATAAGACATTATGATAAAAAAAAATGACGTAATTTTTTTTTTAAAGAAAAAAAGTGTTATCATATCAAATACCATAAGATGAATTATCTAAAAAAAAAAAATAAATAAATAAAAATCATGACTAAATGAATGCGTGCATTTAGTTATGGGAAGAGAAAAAAAAAATCAAAAGAAATAAACAAGACAATTTGTAATCATTGTGCGCACATTTTCGAACAATGCACGCTTTGGCTACCTTCGTTTCCATCGTTATACCCAAAATGGTAAAAGAAGCGGTAATTGTTTAAAAAAAAAAAGAAGGATATTTATGGTCCTCACGATTTCAATAAATTTAAAAATAATTGTTATCGAGATAAATAAGGAATTGTACATTTTTAAAAAAAAAAATAAAATAAAAGAAAAGAAAAAAACTAACTATTTCACAAGGTAATGTCCTTAAAATAAATTAACATTCTAAAGCATTAAGATGTAGCTTATGGGAAGTTTTTTTAATATATTTTTTTTAATTTTAATTAATGTACCTATTTATGTATATTAATAAAAATTTAGCACGTACACAAAACAATGGATTAAAAACAACAAATTTAGTCCGTTAATTAATTAAAATACTCAGTATTTTTATAATTATTTTAAAAAAAATATTTATATGTATTTAAGTAATTTTTTTTTTTTAAATTGAAATTTATGGTCCACGTCAATTTAGATCATAAACTAAACAATAGATTAAAAACTACAAATTTAGTCCATTAATTAATATAGAGCATTATTTTTTTTTTTTAATTATTTAAGTTCGAGCTATACAATTCATTTCTTGATTTCGCCTCAAGGTATGATTTTTCTGAATATGTCAGACATATTTCCTCAAATCAAAATAAAAAACAACACTTTTTTAGACTCAGGAGACCTCAAAACGTGTAAATCTATCAAAATCTCAAAATCGGAATTAGCGGTGTCACAATACTTTCTCTATATATAACAAAGTAAAACCTAACTAATAAAAAGAACTTTAATACAGCAAAGTTTCAAGTTTTTATCTCTTTTGATTAAAAAGTTGGTATGGGACCGTACAGACTGACAGACAAAGAAACAAAACTATAAGGGTTTCTTATTTTTGGGGGGTTTTAACAACGAAACCCTAAAAAAAAGTTTTCCTATATACCGGGGAGACAACATTTTGTATATAATACATAATAATTGTCATAACTCCTTCCCATTATAAAGTATAGGACTTAAAAACTAAAGTGCTGAATTTAAAAATGGGTCGAATTAAAAATAAAAAGAGTATTAACTATAATAGACAAGAATAACTTTTTTATTTTTTTTTTTAAGAAATTAGTCTATTTTTAAATTGAGAACTGTGTTTTGTGACCTACATAATATTATAAGATGATAGTTATGACTATTAACATATTAAGACATAAGTACAACATATGTTTGTTGTTTGATAAAGCTCTAACCACATGAGTTGACTAACAAGTAAAAAAAGAATTAGACGTTGAGTAAGTTCAAAGGAAGGTATTATCGACCAGTGTGTGAGTGGCCTACTTACTGCCCCCAGGGGGCAGGGGGCCAGCTCCAAGGACAAGTCATACTGACCCAATTCTAACTAACAACAACCCTGTCTAAATAAACACACCCTGATACCTCCCCTCTCTCTCTTTTTTTAACCGCAAAAAGAGAGGAAATGAAATAAAAACAAAGACCTAACACAACGGAATTGATAAAAGTTTAGAACAGAAATTAAGTTTACATGGTAAACAAGGAAAATAACTACATGAATTTAAGCCCTACACGATCCAAGTTGACTTGGACCAAATCAGTTTTGACACTATTTTGACGCTACTTGGATCGTGTAAACAGGTTATCAAAGTCAACTTGGACATCCAAGTTGAGTTGGACGTTATTTGATCTAAGTAGACTTGGATGGCATCAACCATATGATTATGACAAGAAAGCTGTCAAAAATGAGAAAAGACGTGAAAAGTTTACGAATTTGTTTATAAGAAGGTTATTGACAACTTTTATTTCTTTTAAGTTTTTGTTTTTATTCCTTTGCTTCTAAATGATTTTTTTGATAAGTTCCCCTACCAGACCAAGAATACTTGGATCGTGTAAACACTGCATCAAAAAAATCAATTTTACTTTGACCAAATGGATTTGATCAAAATTACTTGGTCCAAGTCTACTTGGATTGTGTAAACCCGCCTTAAACACAATATTGTTATAATTAATTGATAATAATATAAAGGAATAGATCTAAGTTAAAATAGACTGTTAATACACATAGCTTCCTCGCATCCTATCACGTACTTTATTGATTTTATGCTTTTACAAGCCATTATTCTCTATTTTGTCTAATTGTTTCCCTCGTTTATTCTGTCAAAATTGTTTTGATTTTTGTACATGAAATAAGTATCAATTTAGCAAAAAAAAAAACAAAGAGCGCAGACGGTCCTAATTAATCTGGGGCTATCTGCGGGTTACTTTCGATAAACTTTAAGATTGATCGTGTATGTATAAGTCTAACATACACTATCAAACTTAAAGTTTATCGAACCTTGATCAAAGATCAAACTTCTTTGACAAGCAAGTTTATCAAGTAAAGTTTCACATCATCCAACTCACAAACTTCAACTATACACCGCCAAACTTACTCATGAATTTGGCTTGAAAAGCCAAGATTGATCGTATATGTGGGCCTTAAGTTAAACCCAAATTGCTTTTCTTTTATCACACATAGCATATATAAAAAAAATAAAAAATGTTTAAATTATAATAAAACTAATTTACATGAGGTGAAAGGTATAATAATTATTAAAAGTATATTGTAAAAATAACAGACTACTTTACAAATTTATAAGACAATTAATAAGTATAACTATATGATCCAAAAGATGCATAATTTACAAAGGTAATTATTTTAGTATAAAGTAATTAAACTTATGTCATTATACTTTGTAAATTTGACAGCTTAGATTGGACAACCTATCTGAGGGAACTGACTGACTATACTTATGCCATTATACTTTGTAAATTTGACAGCTCAGATTGGCCAAACTATCTGAGGGAACTGACTGACTATACTCATGCCATTATACTTTGTAAATTTGACAGCTCAGATTTGCCAACCTATCTAAGGGAAAAAAATAAAACCACTAGGTGGTTATCTTAAGGTTATCCAGAGATATTTTCGTTTGCCTAGTTGGCCCGACCTACTACCCGCCAAAATCTCGAGCTCTCATTGGCTCCCCTCACGTTTCTTTCGATTTTCTCGCTCTACCAGAATAACAAAGTATAAGGGCATGAGTATAGTTAGTTATAAGGTAATATTATATTTCTTTAAGATGCTCAAAAATGTATATTCGAGTATATCAATAAATATTACAGTAGAAGTCATGATATTAGTCAAATAAATTTACTTTTTAACATATTACACCAAACCAAGACGTTATCTCTTGTCCCAATATATTATATTATTACATTTATTTTGTAATCTGATAAGCGATGGTTTTAGAGATAAACTTTTGGACTCTTTTTATTTTATCATCAAAATGAATTGTTATCACTCCAGAAACTAACACAAAAACACAAGTTAAATCTGATTTATTCCTATATATTAGATAGCTATACATTATTATTACTTCTTATTTTTTTTTTTATAAATAGTCACTGTCAGTAGTGAGATGTTTGGAGTGATGAATATCAATTCTTATCTAATAGGATAATATACTGTGATTCTACGACCTAATCTCTTTTTTCTTATTTTCACAAAATATAATCAAATTGAAGAGAGGTTATGCAAAAGAATAGAACAAAACAAATAAAATAGACTGCCAATTAGTGTGGCACATAGCTTCCTCGCATCCTATAAGGTACTTTATTGTTATATTAACGTTATATTACTTAATAGTTTTATTGTTTATTATGTAATAACTTTTAATAGATTTTAGCGATCTTTAACACTTCATAGCGGTGTCGCTGTTGGTTATACTAAAAAAAATTGTATTTTGAAAAAAATGTTTGTCTCATTAAATAGATGAAGTTTGATTTTTTCCCCGACCTAAAATTCCAATTTTAATTTTGAAGTTCACGTTTACGCGAGCGTTGCGCGTGAACGCTTGCACGGATAACGATGTCCAACGAACTCGTCCTGGGCAATGGTAAAATGAACATGTCTACCAAATTTCATCAAATTCAGTCGACATTTACTCAAGTTATCGTCGCATGTTTCAGGATTCGCGGAATCACAGACCGAAAGACAGACAGACACGAGACCAAAAATGTTCTCTGATGTCTGAAACGGATTTCTGTCTTGGGAATTTTTAAAAATTGGGGTCATAAAACATTTTCTCAAAAGTGAACACAATGCTTCCGTTACCTTCGGTAAGCTCGGAAGCAATACTTACAAAGAATTATTTACAAAAAATGTTATATGTATTTCCCTTCAAGTCAAAACGAAGCTGCATGCATAACACCTTCTTAGTAGCATTAACTTTATTATAAAAACATTTTTTTAAAAATTGTTTTAGACATTTCGCGAATCACCTTGACCTCTCGGGACACGAAGCTGGGAAAGAACAACATAACGGTTTCAAAGTCTCACAATCGGTAAAAAGGAAAAAGACTCCTGAGGCATCACTGACGCCTAGAAGAGTAGGAGAAAATAACAGGCTGGCGTGGAGTTCCGTGACACGAAGTGGCGCGGAGGGGTGGCGACACATCAACTACATGATTATAAGAAACCCACAGACTAACTATACTATGATAGTTCTTAGATTTTGTCTTCTTCAAGTCCCGTTCATTTAAAAGATTTTTCTCGGTCATGAGAAATAAACTATACGTTTGAAAAAAAAAATCTTTCGATGGAAAAATTGAAAAAAAATAAAATAAAATAGTCTGCCAATTAGTGTGGCACATAGCTTGATAGCATCCTATTTCATATACTTTCATGATTTTATGCTATTATAACCGATATTAGTCAAGTGTATTTACCCCCCCCCCCCCCGTTTTTTTAAATCTGTCAAAACTGTTTTGGTTTTTTTTTACACGAATTAAAGTATCTATTTAGCACAATGAATCTGATGCTATCTGTGGGCAACTTTCGACAAACCATAGAAATTTCATCGAAAATTAGATGAGTACTTTTAAAGATGTAGGTGAAACTAAATGTATGTTTGTGAGCATGTGGAAAAGAAAGAAATGATCACAGAGGGTTGAAACTTATATGGGACCAACAATGAGCTAATTATGAATATTTGCTTATAAATTACTAAAGACACATCCACTAAACACATGGTGTCCAAATGGGTTTAATGTTTTTACTAAACACTCGCACTTGCACGAATCAAAGTGTAAATGGACCTTAAAACGTTGCATGTCGTGTCGAGTACTTCGGAAGTACCACAAAGAGGAAGGGATATGAAGGGTCAGGGTGTCATTGCCTTGACGTTGACGTGTTGCGCCTGTCTAAATAGTTCACTTTTACATTGTACGTACAAAAGACGTCTTAGTAAAAGTTTTTTTTTTTTTTTTTTTTTTCTTTTTCATTCTTACTGCCCTAGGGTCGTGTGTAGGACCTTGCCCAACGCTTCTAGGGCGTAGATAGGGCGGGGTTCTACCTGGCTTTCAATGAACCCTCCTGTCTAGCCGAGATTTTTTTGTCCCTGGCACAACCTTAGAAGGGCTCTGCACTCTATGACTAAAAGGTTTTCAACGCTACCCCTCCAACCCAAACAAAATCGTCCCTTTATAATTTAGGAATGAATAAATTCACCACGGTGCAGTGTCCTCTCCTCGGTGAAATCCTAGAAATGTACGGCACTGAATTCTCCAACTGCAAACTAGAAGACCCTTTTCTCACATAGAATTCAAAACTTCCATCAGCTTTAAATTGCTCCATACCTTCTCTACTCTTTGTAATCCTTTCATAGACTTAGCAGATAATAAATATATATACACACCTATACTTCATTGTTTAATCTAAATGCCTTCTTCTTTCAATCCTAAAGTCATGAAAAAAATAGACTGCCAATTGGTGTGGCACTTAGCTTCCTCGCATCCTATCCACGAACTTTATTGATTTTATGCTTTTAAAAGTCATTATTGTCAAATTGATATAATTGTTTCCCCCGTTTTTTTTAATCTGTCAAAATTGTTTAGATTTTTTACACGAATTAAAGGATCAATTTAGCAAAAGTTAAAGAGCGTAGACTGCTCAAATTAATCTGTGGCCATCTGCGGGTTACTTTCGATAAACTATAAAAGTTTCATTCAAATAAGATAAGTACTTAGTATAGGTAATTATTATTTTATTTTATTATATACTTAGTATAGTATAGGTGTAAATAAATTTATGTTTGTGCGCATGTAGAAGAAAAACAAATTGGCGCAGAAGGTTGAAACTTATATGGGACCAACAGTGGGCTAATTATGACCAACCACCCAAATTTCAAAAAAATTGAACCTGTAGTTTTTAAGATATGTTGGTTCGCAAAAATTGAACGACAGACCGACAGACCGACAGACAGACCGACAGACAGACCGACAGACAGACACGGAACCAAAAATGTTCCCTGATGTCTGAAACGGATTTCTGTCTTGGAATTTTTAAAATCGGAGACCTAAAATTTTTTCGTTCTTCGAAACGATCACATAGCTTCCGTTACCTTCGGTAAGCTCGGAAGCAAAAAATAAAAACTCGTCAACAAATGAATTCGGTCACAATACATACACCAAAGCAAGCGTTTTATTTTTCCCCCACCCAATCCTCCCCCCCCCCCCCCCCCCCTTTAGTAAAAACGCGCTTTATCATATAGAACCTTCGTCTTTTGTCGGTATTTCCATAAACGTGTGAGAAAACTCAACATGGTTTTTGTTGTTTAAATACAAAAAATGTGTTTAAAAACAAATAAAAAAAAGGTGTTATAACATATAATTCAACTTGAACCATCAAAGCTCATAAATATGCTTCAACTTTTGTGTATACCTAACCAAACAGCGTTCAATAAAAACAACATCACAACAGAAGAATGCCAGTTAGAAAAAAGAAAATAACAATGCAATTAATCCGCTTAAGAATTTCTTTGAATAAAATGAGAAATTCTTGCTTCGAAACAAGATTGAGTAAGGTGAAGTAAAGTAGACATAGGAAGGTACGCCCAAGGCTTATTATTGCACCACTTTTTTTTCCTTCGACAACGACACTACTTTCATTTTTCAAGCTTTAAGTGTCAAAACTAAACACATACTTTCATTATATCAAGAGGAACTAGTCGAGAATTATTATGACATAACTGACATTCTTCAGCACATACCCTCAAGCTGATCTATACCGCTTCCTTATAAATATAAGGTTAATAATAATGTTAATATAAATACTTCAATTATTATAATAATAGAATAAGCGCTATAGAATAGTTTAGAGCTAATATAATATTTACTGTGCAAGGAACTAACTCATTTAAAGCAGCGTTCAATATATATAATTGTTATAAATGCATTAATACATCATAGAAAATTAGTTGAGCTAAACTTACCCCATATAATAAACAAAACAATAGTAAAAAGAACAAAAACTGATCATTGAATATATAAATTATATTTGAATGGGTTATAATTTGACAAACCATCCAAATTTCTTACAAATAAAAACCAACAACGGGCTAATTATGATCTACTCAGTAAATTCTGACGAGTAGTTAAAAAAAACATGTTTGTTCACATAAAATGTTGAACGACAGACCGCCCTGACACGGGACCAAAAATGTTCCCAGATATCAGGAACGAATTTTTTTTTTTAAATTTTAGAAATCAGAGACGGAAAAAAAAGTTGTTCTAAAGAACGATCTCAATAATTCCAGTTACCTTCGGTAAGCTCGAAAGGAATACATTGAAAACAACAAAATACTACTCCATTATCGTAATTACCAGACAAAAATCTTCAAAATTTTCATTTATTTCTTGGGGTTCTCTATATACCAACAGTCTTCAATTTCCCCCTCCTTTCATGTAAATTATTTTTAGTTTTAAGAATGTATAATCAATGAAATATCAAACATATAAACTTAGCATCGCGTGGCTCTATCATTGAAGCGAGCGTAATGCAATAAATTTTAGATATTAAGGCTCTACCGCCCTTTGAGGTTAGGAAAAACAGTAAAATTAAAATTATACTGGTTCCAAGCAAGATATCAAAAATCTAATCACAGGCTTCATTCCAAATTTTAATTCTGCACAATTTGAGCCCTATTTATACTTCCTATGATAAATAGTATAGGCGCCATTTTAATACAACGAGTTTTATCGTTGTATTAAAATGGCGCCTGTACTGTTTATCATAGGAAGTTAAATTGGGCTCAAATTGTGCAGAATTAAAATTAGGAATGAAGCCTGTGATTAGATTTTTGATATCTTGCTTAGAACCAATAAAATTTCCAATTCTATGATTTTTCTAACCTTAAAGGGCGGTACTTAAGAATTTGAAGATGTTCAAAATAAAGATCAATTTGAAATAATAATTTTAATTAGCAAAACTCATGTAGATAATTCAAAACATCAAAAATTCCCATTCACTATGTTGGCGTAGGGAATTGTAACAATATATACTCTTTGTGAGCGTATCTCAGATTTTTTTTTTTTTTTTGTAATCTTATTATTTAAATAATTTTGATCCCATTAATAACTAAAATTCTCGAAACCCACTGAGGGTTCTATTCATAGTTAAGTGTTATAGTGATTCAGAGTTATGTTTGGCTCCATACTTCCGACGCATTACATAAATCTCTGTGTTAACAAGCCAGCCAAAAACCCCCCGCTGTATTACCAGATATGTATCGTCTTTATATGCCGAGGGAAACGACTAAACACTACACAAGGCTGATTTTACAGACTCCGTATCATATGGAACTATGTTTGTAGCTGGAGCCCCAACAGAGGGGGGCCTTGGATTGCCTCTTTTTAAAGCGACCCTGACATTTAACTTCTCTACACATAAAAGCATTTTCCTGCACTGCCAGTGCCAGGGGTACCCCCCGAAATAACAATTACACACACTCGCAGTGTAGTGACTCGGACCCCACACCCCTTCACGTACCTTCTCATGCACCGGAGCACGCCCATTAAACGAGAAATTTCCTAACCACCGAAAAACAACAACTGCCTATTACATCATCGACCTTCCTTCTCCATTAAAGAACAAGAATAAGAAAAAAAAATATATATAACAATATAATCCACTCAATCAAAAGTTCTGGCTAAAAAAGAACTAAATTTAAACATAAAATATGATTTAACGACACATAAAAAGTAGACTGCAAATTGGTGTGGCACATAGCTTCCTCGTATATATATCACGTACTTTATTGATTTTATGCTTTTGCCATAATTGTTTCCCCTGTTTTTATAATCTGTCAAAATTGCTTTGATTTTTTACAAGAATTAAAGTATCAATTATGCTAAAAAAAAAAGAGCGCAGACGGTTCAAATTAATCTGGGGCTATCTGCGGGTTAACTATAAAAGTTTCATACAAATCAGATAAGTACTTTTGAAGCTATAGGCGTAAATTAATGTGTATTTGTACGCATGTGGAAGAGAAACAAAGGAGCGTAGAAAGTTGATATATAGGACAAACAATGGACTAATTCTGATCTACCATACAAATTTCAATAAAATCAGATGAGTAGTTTTTAAGATATGTTGGTTCGCAAAAATAGAGCGACAGACCGACAGACAGACACGGAACCAAAAATGTTCCCTGATGTCTGAACATTTTCTTGTCTTGGATTTTTTTAAATCGGAAACATAACATATTTTCGTTTCCTTCGGTAAGTTCGAAAGCAATATTTCCTTGCTTATTGATTTTATGCTGTTATAACCTATTATTGTAAAAAATGTATTTAATTTTTCCCCTATAAAAAAATGCATTTTTTTTAAATCAGTCTTTTAAATCTCCGGAATTCAGTCACGGAACCAAACACTTCCCATGATGTCTGAAACAGATTTCTGTCTTGAAATCTTTGAAATAAGAGGCATATTAATAATATCATTCATTAGAACGATTACATAGCTTACGTCAACTTCGGTTAGGTTGACAGCAAAATTAATATAGTACGAATTAATTCAACCGCAGAGAAATAAAACTTACATTACATTTGCAAATAATTGCTGCAAAATGAAAACTTTACTACCTATTTCAAAGCTTAGTCTTTCAAGTTTTAACCTGGTATTTTTCGTCATATAATTTAGTATTTACAATTCACTATAAGTATTACGAAGTTTCTTACCACACCAATTATCTAGTAATCTACTCTTTAATAAGTAACGTTTTAAAAAGTTTACAGCCCTCCCACTCCTTTTTAAAACTTACAGTTTCCAATATAATCGATACCGGTCAATACTTGGCCAAGAAACACGTCTCATTGTTCGATAATAAAACAAGCTAAAAAGTTGTTTAACAACATGTGTAGAACTAGCATTTTTAAGAAATAAACATTTCTGGAAAAAGGTATTTCATTATCCTTATTATATAGGTCCTTTTATTAATTACTAGCCGAAAATTTACAAACATGTAGAAGAAGTGAATTAAGAACTTACGTAATACACGATTTTTGTTTAGTTAAAACTTATACGAATAACGCAATGGTTAAGTATCTGATATCCCAAACAATTATACACTCAAAATGAGTCAAAAGAGAGGACGTTATAATATCTTTGTGAAAAGCGATGCAAAATATGTCAAAAACAGTAGCTTTAAGCAGTTAGAATCGATTTCTTCGATTTTTCCTTAAAAAATAATTTTCTAAAAAAGTTACTATAATAAAGAAGAAAGAAAAGAATTTTGGGCGGAGAATCATTAAAAAAAAAAAAGAAAAAAAAGATTTTTAGATTTTTCGTGAAAATTAATTGGGCTACTAAAAAAAAAAAAAAACAACGCGTTTTAGGAGTCATAACAACGGAACGAGAATAATATGGTTTTTTGGGGAAAAAAAGCGACTGCGCGGAGATAGAAGCGGGGCAATGGAGGGGATAATTATTATGAATGAGCAGAAGCCTCGAAGAAGGAAGGGGAAAGAAAAGGAAACTGGGCGCTCCGACGATCGGGACTATTCGGCAGGCACCAGAGATGGGGGGGGGGGAATAATGACGATAAAAGAACGGGGGGGGGGGGGGGAGTAACATTGGAAGGAATAATATTATGTATAAGGAAGAGAGAAGAAAAGAATACGTCAAGATGGTGGGGGAAACGAAGGAACCGTTATAGAAGCGAGTAGGAACACCCCGAGGGGAACAAGCCTGGGTCCAACACAGGTAGAGCAGGTAGCAACACCATAATACAACAGACTAGTACATGAGTAGAAAAACTTGCACACAATACAACTAACTAACCCTTCATAAACAACCGTACCCAGTACACAGCCAATAAAATAATTTGTCAAATACTGAAAAAAAATCTTATTATAAACTTTAACTTAACCCTTCCTAGTAAGCAACTAGCAAAAAAAAACTTAAAGCTCCTCCGCACTCCGTTTTTTACCTCAATTCCATTCGAAGAAATAAACTTATTTTATTTCTTATTTGAACTTCGAAGAAGGAAAGTAATGTTGTCACTTTAACGATTTGTAAATGAACACAATTGTTTAGGAAAATTCAAATACATATAATAATATTTGCAAAATAGACTGCCAATTGGTGTGGCACAATTAAAGAGCGCAGACGGGTCAAATTAATCTGGTGCTATCTGCGAGATACTTAAGATAAACTAAAAAAATTTCATACAAATCAGATAAGAAGTTTTGAAGTTATTGGTGTAAATAAATGTATGTTTGTGCGCATGTGGAAGATAAAACAAATGAGCGCAGAAGGTTGAAACTTATATAGGACCAACAATGAGCTAATTATGACCAATACAAATTTCATTAAAATCGGAAGTTTAATTTTTAAGATATGTTGGTTCGCAAATATTGAACGACACACCGACAGGCAGACAAGGAACTGAAAATGTTCCCTGACGTCTGAAACGGATTTCAGTCGAGGAATTTTTGAAATCGGAGACATAAAATTTTTTTGTTCTTCAGAACGATCTGGTAGCTTCCGTTACCTTCGGTAAGCTCGGAAAAAAAATATGTTTACAAAATTAAACATTTTATAAAATGAGAAAAATTGCCATTATATTTATTATATGTGATTTCATGGGAATTTATCATTACTTTCAAAAAATAGTTTTCCAATTTGAACGGCATATAGTTTCATCGTAATTTAAAATTTGGATATATGTATTTAAATTCTCAGTGGGGTCATAATTTTTTTTTTTATGCAATATAAAATTTGTTCTCAGTCTAAGTTTAGATAATAATAGGTTTGTTCCAACCACACTTCAAACTGGTTTGGAACTGTCCGACGCATGCGCATCGGACCACATTTGAACGTTTTTTGCTAATGCACAATGCACATGCGTCGTACAGTTTGAAACTAGTTTGAGGTGTGGTTGGAACAAACCTAATATTAATTAATTAATAGTTTGGACTTTTTTATATTTCTTTTTCATAAATATAAATAAATAAAAAAAAAATAATAGAGCTAACTAGATTGTATAATAAACCAATATTGAAAATATTATGAAAAATAAAGTATTGTCCCCTCTTTATTATTAATTTGATTCATTTAAAATAATAATTGATAGTCACTATATCAAATTTAATTTCGGACACAAGTCACTGGCAACAACAATAAGAATTATTTTTACTTTCATTCCAACTTGAAAGAGAGCTTCAGAAGGAAAACGCCTACCTTTAATAGAAAACAAAAAAAAAAGTACAAGAGAGAAATATATAAAAACATAAAAGAACTTACTTACTCAAATTAAAAAAAAAAAAAAAAAACTCTCAAAAGGATAGAAAGGAAGATGAACGATTACTTTCGTTTTGAGGCCTTGCTCAAAAACTACAAGTGTATTTGTTTGAAAAAAAAAAAGAAAAGAAGAAAGGTCCATTAAACAAAATAAATTGGAAGCGAGTTTTATACAAAAATACACTAAAAGAAAATAAGAATTTAAAAATGCAGTATAGCGTTACAAAGGACAGAAAGCAGTGTTACCATCCCTTTCATTACTGGCAATAAAGCGAGAAAAATGCTTCTGTTTCTTTGCTTTCATTTTGTCAATTGTTGTAGGTACCAATTAAAATGTCTGCTAAAGCCCATTTTTTTTTATCATTTTTCTAAACAAAAAGAATTTATATACATAAAGATATAACTCCCAGGTCTTTAAACTTAGAATATAACGATGTTTTATTACCAAGAATTTTTGAAAGGATACTGACACCTGACTTGTAGCAACATTTTTTGTATAAAAAAATTAAATTAAATTTCTATTATTATTGTATATTCTGATGATATTTTTCACTGAAGTGAAAAGAAAAAAAGGTTTTTTATTTTGCAAAAAAAAAGGGAAACAAAATAAAAGTAAAAAGAATTAAACATTATCTAAATTGTATGTGAATTTATCAGTGTTAAATTACAAGGGAAGATACCGAGGATTTTGGGAAAACTTACTCGTAATGAATTGAGCAAGTAGAAGTAAATAGAATGCCAATTGGTGTGGCACATAGCTTCCTTAATTAATAATTTTTCAAGCCATTATTGTCTAATTTCTTTAATTGTTTCCCCTGTTTTTTTAATCTGTCAAAATGGTTTTGATGTTTTACTTGAATTAAAGTATCAATTAAGCAAAAGTTAAAGAGCGCAGACGGTTCAAAGTAATCTGGGGCTATCTGCGGGCTACTTTCGATAAACTATAAAAGTTTCATACAAATCAGATAAGTACTTTTGAAGCTATAGGTGTAAATTAATGTGTGTTTGTGCGCATGTGGAAGAGAAACAAATGAGCGTAGAAAGTTGAAACTTATATGGGACCAACAATGGGCAACTCATGATCTAACACCCAAATTTCATTAAAATTGGACGTGTAGTTTTTAAGATACGTTGATTCGCAAAAATTGAACGACAGACAGACACGGAACCAAAAATGATCCCTGATGACTCAAACGGATTTCTATCTTGGAATTTTTGAAATCGAAGACGTAAAAATGTTTCGTTCTTCAGAACGATCACATAGCTTCCCTTACCTTCGGTAAGCTCGGAAGCAAAATAATAAAGTTTTTTAAATTGTAAGTAATTTTATCAGTCTTAAAGCCGAGGGGAGATACCGAGGATTTTTATGGGAACTTACTTGTAAATAGATTAAGCTCTAAGAACGACTCAAATCGCTCAGTCAGTACCTAGTAGTGTACGACCACGGATTCGTCTCCCTTTGACTCGTAGACAATAACCAACAAGAGGCGAGAGTTCGCAAGTACGCTCTTGAATTCGGCTAGTCTTGCATCGTCTCAGCAAGAGTGTACTGCAGGCATAAGAGCAAAATTTACTACTTCATTAGCAAAGAAAAAAAGCAAATATATCACAGACAGATTTCCATCACATTATTCTACATATTGTACCCCTTTATGGCACTTTTTTACTTTAGCATCCCCCTTGGTTCTAAACAATAGTATGCCCTACAAAAGTCTGAAAGGTTATGTGCGTTTATCTCCCCAAGACATTGAGACTCCTGGGGCATATTTATATTTAATATTCCTTTATTTTAATAGTTAATTAGACTAAGGGATATAATCACAATTATATAAACAAGTGTGATATTCCTTTGTCCCAAGGTACATTGGAATAAATATCCCTTCGTCTTAATAGTAATTTAGACTAAGGAATATGCGCTACACTGTATATGCTCCTTTGTCTAAATAACTATTAACACAAAGGGATATAGAGGGGTGCTAAAGTAAATAATTACAAGATAAAAAGAACTTTTTATATACTATGTTTTTAAATTTTTTTTCAGAAATCATAAATTTAAAACCCGTCAAAATGAAGATTGTAAACATGGGTCATGTCAAAACAAATAAAAAAAAACTTGAGGATTTTTTCCGAACTAACTTTCCATACAGCAAAATTTGCTGAAAACCAATTAAATTCTTCTCAAAGATGGCTAAAAGTATTAAAATAATGCATTGTCATCGTGTTCTGAGATATTCGGGAAGTTTGTTAGAAATCGATTGCCAGATTTGTACCGGACAAACAAACAAGAAAGCAAGCTAATAAAAACGTAGTAAAAAGTACCGTATTTATTAACGTAATTATTATTAAATTCAATTACAATTAAAAAAGTATTAGCTAGCATAGGCAAATGATTATCGCATCCGCTTACTTCTGGATAACACATAGCGATCCCCAAATATTCATACTCCTAACCTAAAGCAAATGTTTATATCGCATTATACCTCAGGACCTACGTAGTATCATTGATATATCTGGTGTCCACGATAAGTGAGACATGTTTCATATTAACAATCTTATCGAAACCATTCATTTAGTAGCTGATTTCACGCTGTCCCGGAATTACCTAGAGTTTTCATCATGTTGTGAAAAACAATGAATTTAATTCATATTTTTTTCGAGGCTTATCATAATTAAAATTTGATGTAATAATTTGAAAATTAAGTTGTAAATAAGTCAAGATTTTTCTTTGTTTAAATAGTACTGTTACAACTACACCCCTCCCCCCCTTTTTTAATAAATAAATATTCATTTTTTAAGTTTTAGGTAGTATTCATGCTACGGAAAGTTTAAAATTTTAATTTAAATCAAATTATAATTATTATTAACAAAGGGAGACAGACAGAGAAAAATGTAGTGTAGCTTAATTGGTAAAGCACTATACTGAAAATATAGAGGCCCGTGGTTCAAGTCCCGGCGCTGGAGTCAATTTGTCTCTGTCTGTCTCTCTTTGTTAATAATAATTATAAATTTGGTTTAAATTAAAATTTAAACTCTCCGTAGTATGAATACATACTACCTAAAACTTAAAAATGAAATTTCTAATTGATTGTACAAGGTACAGGTACTAAATGGGTACTTTATAATTATAAGCGATACTTCTCGGTCTAGTTCTATTGTCGTTAATGTTGACTTCTAGACTTGTGGAAAATTGAAAGCTTAATTCAGGACTAGGTATCGTTACTGACAGAGGAAATTATTCTCCAGAGAAGCTCAGTTGGTAGAGCGCTATACTGGAAATATAGAGATCCGTGGTTCAAGTCCCAGACCTGGAGTCTATTTTTCTCTGTCTGTCTCCCGTAGTTAATAATAATTATAATTTGATTGAAATAAATATTCTAAATCAAACAACTTCCATTCGTAATCCACAGAATGTACAATTTGTATGCTTGAGTCTATTATGTTTTGTTTTTCTTTATGCTTTATATATTTTACCATACTAAAGCCACTTTATGTTTTTCTTGTTCATCAAAAGCCCAAACAATTAATTAAAACAAAGAATTAAAATTATTATAAAAAAAAACAGGTTTAAAATAATTTTATTAGTTGTCAGTTCTTTAGTAATTTTAATCTAAACAAATGATCTTAATATCATTTTTATAATTTAAATTATCATATGAATAAATCTAAATGCTAATGCATTGTATAATCTAAACTAGTTTTACAATTTAATTATTTTAAATATTAATTAACTAATTTATCAAAAATCTTGCGAGTTATCAACCGTAAACATTTAATAACAATACCAAACCAACTGAGTCTCAAAAGAAAACTTCACACGCAATAAACAAAATCAAGATGAACAATTAAATAAACAAATAACAATTATATTTTAAAAGGGAAGAGAAGAGGGGGAGGAAAGATGAGCCAAACGTAAAAAATGAATTGAATTATCTAAAATCTCAAAGGAAAAAAATTAATTAAAAATAAACTCGCATGTAATTTTTTCAAAGGATTAATTCACTTTTTTATGAAATACATTCATAATTAAACTCACAATGATACATTAACCTACAGTAATAAAATTAACCTACAAGTTAAATAAATGTTTACATAACAATAATGGTTGAAGTTTTATTGTTAATTTTATGTTTAACTTTTATAATATTTAATAGTGTATGTTTCTGCGATCAGAGTCTAAAGGTACGGGATTTATAACTAGCGCATCTTCACGCGAGATTCATCTAATCTATCTATGGCCTTCTTTTAGCGGATACAAAAAAAGTTGGTTCCAAACCACCTTTTTAGTAAAGCCGCTTCAAAACCTGCATGAAACCTTCACTTCAATAAGTCCTCTTTTAATTTTTTATGTTTTCTTTTTTTGTTTTTAATTTAAACCCATTCTTTTAAAAACGAGTTCATGATTACTTATCCCAGATTTTCCCATTTATTAGTTTTCCGTAGGTTCACTTAATTACAGTTGAACATTTCATCGAAATATATCATAAAAATAACTTCTCCTCGGCGGGGAATCGAACCCGGCCTCTCTTTGTCCGCGTTTAAAGCTATTTTCTCAAGAACTAAATTTTTCCTGGGAAAACGGCTTATATCGTTAGATTCGCGTTTAAATGGACTACATTGTAGACTATTTTAATCAAAATCGTCGGAACCGTTTTCGAGAAATAATATTTTATTTTCATATTTTATCAGAGTTTATGGGGGGTAGCTCCCCCAAATTAGGAGCTAAAATTCATTACTCGACTTCGCCTCGGGGTACGATTTTTCAGAACATGTATGCCAAATTTCGTCAAAGTCGGCTCAGTAGTTAAGGCTCCAGGCGCCTGCACAGACGACAGACAGACATTTTTTAAAAACCACTGCTTCGGACTCAGGGGACCTTAAAACGTGTAAATCCATCAAAATCTCAAAATCGAATTTTCGCGCCATCACAATACTTTCTCTTTATATGAGAAAGTAAAAAAAGAAGTTTTATTGCTAAACCATTATAACATATAAATATGCAAAATATATTTAGAATAGTTACAACCATAACGGAGAAACCATGTGAAAACCAATTGCAAGGTCCGAGTAATTGTATATTGTGCTTTGACAAAATAACTGACTAAATCCCGACCAAGAAGTCATAGCACTCAAGAAAACTGAAAACTTAGCTTGGTTTAAAATCGCAAACTCCCGAGTATTGCCGACGTTGGTACAGTCTGGTGCTAATTAATCAAAATTACCCAAGAACAACAACACTTGCGCACTCCTAAGATTTATTATAAGTTTAAATCTATTCCATATAAATATCGTTATATATTATAACATATCATACTAAATAATTCTCAGGAATATATAATGTAGCAGGCAAAATGCGTTGTTCTATAGAGCTTTATATATGTTTTTATTTGTCCTATTTGCAGCAGTTAGCTTAAAGTGAGTACCTGGATGGCTCCATTGGTTTATTGAAATAAGCAGAACAAGTCTACAGGGTATCGAACCTGATTATATTTGTGTTAGGGGTATAATATATTTGTGTTTAGACTTAAGCGACAGCTATGGTGGACACACCGTTCTAAGCCTCTACCCCAGGCTAATCCCTAGTATATTTTGTGTTTGCTGAGAATATGAGATTTAGCAAAAAAAAAAGGCTTAAACCTAAATACAGGTACACAAATATTAATAAACACGTTTCCATGTACTTAGTTGTCGATTATCAAACTCGAGTCCTATTTAGTATACTTTAATTATTTTATGCTTTTACCACCTATTATTGCCAAATTTATTTGTTTATACCCCCCTCCCGTTTATTTTAAATCTGTCAAAAATGTATTGATTTTGTTACATAAAGTAAAGTATCAATTTAGCAAAGAAATTTAGTTGAAATGAATCTGGGGCTGCCTACGGGCTACTTTTTTTCACAAACCATCTAAATTTCGTAATAATCAGATAAGTACTTTTGAAGATATAGGTGTAAATAAATGTATGTTCAGCGCATGTGGAGGAGAAACAAATGAACGCAAAAGATTGAAACTTATATGGGACTAACAATGGGCTAATAATAGGTTTGTTCCAAACACACCTCAAACTAGTTTCAAACTGTACGACGCATGTGCATTAGTAATAAAGGTTCAAATGTGGTCCGATGCGCATGCGTCGGACAGTTCCAAACCAGTTTGAAGTGTGGTTGGAACAAACCTAATGACTACAACCATCCAAATTTCATTAGAATCCGACGAATATTTGTTAAGATATGTTAGTTTGCAAAAATTTAACTAGCGACAGACAGACTGACTCGGAACCAAAAATGCTCCTTGATGTCTGAAACGGATTCCGGTCTTTGGAGTTTCTAAAATCGGGGACGTTAAAGAATTATTTGTTTTTCAGAAAAATCTTAAAGCTTCCGATACCAACTTCGGTATGCTCAGAAGCAAAATAGAAATTTTGATTATTACTAAAAGAAATGATAAAATAAATTATTATTAAATATCGAGAACACGAGTCTACCTAACTTTTTTATAAAATCAGTAAACCACAGTTAAAATAATACAAAGTCTTTTGAATTTGAACAATTTATTTATATTACAAAGAATGAAATAATGTACTGGATTCTGTATAACTTCACCTGCATTTTAAAGCTATTACCAAATATAGTTTTGTTTAACTTTGACTGCTCTTTAGTGGGATTGATAAAAACAACCGAAGGCAATAATGAGGCCTAATAATTTTTAGGAAGTTAAACATAAACCAAAAGGGCGTTGCAAGTATTAAATGTGTCCAAAAAAAAAAGAATTAAAAAAAAAAAAATAGCTTTGAATTTCCTAAATAACTGATTATCCACAAATAAATACTACTTGATACCTAATAAAGATTAATTAGCTTATAGATGAAAATTAATAATTCTCTTCAAAATTCGGTATAACTTATAAAAAGTCCAGTCATACACCATGACTTAATGAGCGAATTTTCAAAGAAATCTGCGTTATATTGGCTTATGATAATATAGGAAAATTTTGGTTTAGAATTTGCACGGGTGAAAAAAAAAAATTGGTACACAGGGGTAAGGGGTACAAAAGTCAAAATAGAATTTACCCTTCAAGATGCATGTCGTTGGAAAGCTCTTTAAGAGTACAGTAATTGTTGTTATTTACACTTTTATCATATTTTCACATAAAAGGGGGGTAAAATGGAAAAAACACGTTTTTTGACCCTAAATGGTCAAAATTTGCCCCTAAATGGACTCCAAAAATTCTGGCCAATGAACTCATCCTTTCTTTTGATATTATTGACATTTTAAAATTTGTTTGAATTTTTTAAGTGCATCCTAAGGGGAGATATCGTCTGGAGTGACATATATATACATACATATATACATATATACATACATACATAAAAAAAAGTGTTAAATTTTAGGAATCGATTCAGAATGGTCTAAAACGTATTTCCATGGAAAAAATTTTCAAAATTTTCGCTAAAAGGAATCTTAATTATATACTGCAACAACCTTAAAGGTTTCTTTAAAAAAAATAAATAAATAAAAAAAGAAAATAAATAAAATAAAATATTCTATTGAGTATCGACAGCGAAATGTATTCAATAAATTAAATAATTAAGATATTTCAAGAGCCTCTGCACAGACAGAAATGTTATACCACTTTTGTGGACTTGGGAGACACCTCAAAACTTCTAAATTCACATCAAAATTCAAAATCGAAATTTCGCGCCGTCACAATACTTCAGTAAAAGTCTCAGTCAAAATAACCAATTATTTGTTAAACGCCACAGTCAGGTATAGAATGTACTAATATATTTTACAAACTTAAAATTAAATTTATCTAGTGTAATTATAAACTCTTATATGAGAAAGTTTGTCTGAGTTGTCTCGGACCGATTTTTAAAATTCACTATTGATTAACAAAATTATTTGTTTTTTTTATAAACGCGTTTATTAATAATTAATATACAATGTTGTGTAACTTCCTACTTATAACCTCTCTAGTTAAAATTAGTAAAAGAAATAAGTAACTACGACGGACAAAGTATGGCTGCTGTTTTTATTTTATTTTATTATTTTTTTTTTGAAATCTCTAGTGATTAATTATTATTATAATAGTAGTTAGCTGCTACTAACAAGTACAATAGGGGCTGAGTTTGGGGCCGAGGCCGGGCTAGATGTACGATGTATTATTAAAAGCTCCAACAGCCGGTACGTACTGATACTATTTATTGCGCGTTACTCAAGTAGCATTTAATAGAAAAATCAAAAGGTTAATTATAAAAGCAGATAATGTCCAGAGTAAAAGTAAATTAAATCAATGTCTGGGGGGGTTTGTATTTATTTATCACACTATGTACTTTCAGAATAACTATAATTTTACTTTCCTTTATTAGATATCTTAAATATGAATTATAGATCGTATAATAAGAGACGTCATTCAATAGATATATATACAATCTAGTGAAATTATTTCAAAATTCTCAAGATAATAATACTAATAACTTATCTGCGATTTAATATTCTTCATTTAAATTTATTTTACACATTTTTTTTTTTCTGATGTATACATATTATGTAATGTGATATGTTTACATTTATTTCTATGAAGTTAGTGATTGGGAAAAGGTATTATTTAACTGCAATATAGATAGGTTTATTTATAATAATACATGTAAAACGTTGGTTTTATTATTTCATAAGTCCTTATAAAATCATTTTGTAACCAATAATATAATTTTATATTATTAATAAGGACCAATGATATTGTTTTATATTATTCATAAGTACCAATAATATTATTTCATATAGAGAACAAAAAAATTCTAGCCTAGTAGGTAGAGAAGGAATAATTTCAAGATAAAAAGAACTTTTTATACACTACGTTTTTAAATTTTATGTTGAATCGTGTGTAATGTTGATAATATAATTGTTATTGTTATATAATATATAATAGTTAGTGAAAAAAAAATAGTTCCGAATTTATTTACTTCACATAAATGACAACTATCTAGAGAGCTGATCTTAAACCTTTAAAAGGACAAATCTTTGTACAACGGATCTCCCCAACACCAAATCTAAACCGTGCCATCGATATATTTGAAATAATATAATCGATACTTCCTGTTTTGCTGTCATTCAATGTTTATCTATTACAAATTTGAAACCCGTCAAAATGAAGATTGCGTAAATATGGGACATGGCAAAACAAATATAATAACTCGCGGATTTTTTCCGAACTAACTTTCCGTACATCAAAATTTGCTGAAAACCAATTAAACTCTGCTGAAAGATGGCTAAAAGTATTAAAATAATGCATTGTCATCGTGTTCTGAGCTATGCTAAAAGTTTCAAATGTCTAGCTATTTGGGAAGTTAGTTAGAAATCGATTGCCAGATTTGTACCGGACAAACAAACAAACAAGAAAGCAAGCTAATAAAAATGTAGTAAAATATATTGTATTTATTGATTTAGCAATACTTATCGAGTTATTTATGGGTCAGAATATAATATTAAGGGTAAACCTGCCTTATCAGGCTTCCTTGTACGTAATGGTGTGATTGTAACAGGGTTAGTTAAAATTGCTCTTTACAATTTGAGACAATTTTTAAAATGAATCAAACCAATCGAAATATTTCTAATTAAACCATTTGTTTTATTGGATAAGCTCTAACCAACTCTTCATAAAGCTTCTAACAATGTTTAATGGTCAATAAAAATAAATGATAAAATCTATCAATTAATAAAATAATCTACCAATTAGTGTGGCACATAGCTTCCTCGCATCCTGTTATGTACTTTATTGACTTTATGCTTTTAAAAGCCATATTGTCTAATTTATTTAAGTGTTTCCCCAGTTTTTCATATATTTTAATTGTTTTGATTTGTAACATGAACTAAAGTATCAATTAAGCAAAAGTTAAAGAGCGGAGACGGTTGAATTTAATCTGGTGCTATCCTTGGTCTACTTTCGACGAACCATCCAAATTTCATAATAATCATTTGAGCACATATGAAGATATAGGTGTAAATACATGTATCTTTATGCGCAAGTTGAAGAGAAACAAATGGGACAAAAAATTTTAATTTCATTAAAATCAGACGAGTAGTTTTTATGATATATGTTGGTTCGTAAAAATTGAGCTACAGACAGACCGACAAATAAACACGGAACCAAAAATGTTCCCGGATGTCTGAAACGGATTTCTGTCTTGGAATTTTTGAAATCGTAAACATAAAATATTTACGTTCTTCAGAACGATCACATAGCTTCCGTTACCTTCGGAAAGCTCGGAAGACAAAATATTTGGAAAATAGAATTGCGGATGACGATAATCCAGTTAATATAGTTGTATACAACCTGTCAAAGGACCAGGACATAGGATCTTTGACAGGTCTAGTCTCTCCCCGGACTGATGTACCACTAAGTATATACCTCTACCTCCAGATGTGCTAAACTAAAAGAGTACCGAATAAGGAACAGTTCAATATACTTAAATACGTCTGTTCATAAAATTACAATATCTACCCCCACCTTGCACTGTTAGTTTGTAAAATATCTAGCTTAGTAGAGAATTTACTCTTAGGTACTATGTTAACACACAACGCTGAAAATGTTATAAGTCGAAACGCGATTGTGTAAGTTAAGTATGTTAGAATTGAGGTGACAATATTATTGTGTTACTTTCTACCAACATCGCTAGTCATAGTCTAACTGCTCTTTGAGAATATAATCAGAGCAGTGTTATCAATTTATTATAAAATAAACAGGTCAAGTGTGTGCTGGTCAGCACACAGCGAGGGTCCGTAGGCCACACTATATAGTGTTTAACTGTAAAGTGTATAAACAGTGTTTTTTAAAAATGCTAAAAAGCTAACTTTGAACCATTTTAAGGGTCTGATATTCTCAAAACACACTCTGATAAAGTATTTTATTGCCACTGAACCGGACTACAACCATATAAATACATCGAAAAGACCATAATTATAAAAAAAAAACGTATTTTGTCAATAAAAAATAAAAAAATATTTTGTTCGAAATTTTCATTCCGAAAGTGGTATCTTTACTTTTGGTCTAAGAATGTTCAGGAATTTTTTCAGATTTTTTGCACTTCACATAAGCGAGATAGAGGGGGGGGGGGGGACACGTTTCACACCCACTTCCAACTTGCCTACGCTCGCCCTATCAAAGTTATATCCAAAGAATTATATATTTTTGTAATCAGCTCGACGTACCCTTTCATATGATACCCCTCACGGTGTCCAAAAAAAAAAATTTTAACCCCTTAAGTGTTTTTACCCTAATTTTTTTGAAAAATATTTTTTTTTAAGTCGCTATATTTTTAAAATATTTGGGCAGGTACAAGACACATACATGCCAAATTTCAAAGTGATCGGACGAAAAGTGTAGCCGTGAGAGCACGCGAGGGGACGGACGGACAGACACACGCAGGAAAATATAAGGGTCCTTGGTTTTGCCTACGGACCCTAATTACCTAAAATAAAATTATTTGTTCAATTAACCATGAATTCTATAACGTAACAATGCTAATATGACTTTTGCTGTATCTTTTTTATTGCTTCCGAGCATACCGAAGTTAATGGAAACTATATGATCGTTCAGAAGAACGAAAAAATTTAAGGTCTCCGATTTCAAAAATTCCAGAACAAAAAATCTGCTTCAGACATCAGGGAACATTTTTGGTTCCGTGTCGGTCTGTCGTTTAATTTTTGCTAACCAACATATCTTAAAAACTACTCGTCCGATTTTAATGGAATTAAGATGGTAGGTCAATTTGGTCCTACAGTAAAAATACTTGTTTATATGTTGCCAACATAAGAATAAGAATTCATCCAAATTAAAAAGGTTATAGGCAACACTGGTTTTAATGTATCCTGCTTATTAATTTTAGATAAAAAAATATGGGGGTGTAACGAATTTAAACTGTATTTTTAAAGTGTAACTTCTTTGGCGGCGGTAGAGTGAATTTTTTCATATAGTGAAATCGTGTAACGAAGTTTGCGATTCGAAACTCGTCCAAGTCTAACATTTTTACAGATTAATTGTATTATATCTATTTAAAGACCAGCAAATCAAAATATACATTTATTTTTATTGGAATAAATGTGGTTGCCTTAACGTAGCAATATTTTTTTTTTTTCAATTAAATTTCCCATAACCATTTATTAATCCTGAAATAATAAATTCGTCAAAAAAATGAAAGAGATCAATGCATTCTAGAACTTAAGTTTCACTTCTAATGCGTGAGAGCCTCACACATATATTTTTTTTTTAAATCTATATATTATAGCAATGAAACGAACTTAAAACTGCGTATTTTTTTTAATGTATGTAAACGAGATTTTAGAAGTAAGTCAGATTTTACTAATATACGTAGTATTACCTGTATGTTGTACGTTATGCATTAGACGTATCGCGGAATGTTATATAAGATATGTATAGGGCTTAATAGAACCGGCACTGTTAGATTTACGTAAGAGGGGTTTTTTTTTTTTTTTTTTTTTTTTTTTTTATCAATAGCTTATTTAAGGTAATGAAGACTTACGATGGTAGTTGAATGGGCGGTGGTGGCGAGTCTTGGAAAAAATCTAATGGAGACTCTGCCTGGGGTCCATGGAGTGAAGACGAGGGTACGGTGTGGAAATCCAGGGCCGCCATCCACCAGGCCCGGACAAGAGTACGGGCACTAACACTGGACACTAAGCAAACAAATGTTATAAACAATCCGCAAGTCACAGCGATCACAAGATATAACCGGCTCAAGCACACGAGTACACCGGTCCCACACCAGTTACCGACTAAAGATCAGTAGTTAAATAGAACAACTAAAAACCAAGTACAGTACTAATAAACAGTATTCAATACTAATTAAGAACGCGTCACTTCCGGCTTTACCAAGTATATTATAATCTAAGTTTTTTTTAATTAAAAATAATAGAATTTTCTCAAAGCCGATTCAATGGATAAAAGCGACGGAAAAACGGACCAACGAACCTCACTCTAGCGAAGCGGACACAAGACTAAGCTCCCCCACCACCACTACCTACTCCACGTATACACACACTCACATACCCAGCTAGCAAAGAGGGGGGTGGGTGGGGGAAACGGGGTCAGTGGGACAGTGCGCGCGCAACTTATGCAACCTACACTACCACACGCACAACCAAGCCTTCGCCCAAAAAACCTATCTCAATCCACACAATATAATTGTATTAAGTAAACAACAATAATAGAATACAAACACACGAATATACATCTCTTCCTTGTTAACCTTCGTACACAGAACCTGTCAATTATTTATTATTAGCTTTAATTTCGTTTATTAATAGAAACGGATATAAATATCAATATAACTTTCTTCCTTGCCTTACCTATCACAAATAAACAGCTATGTCTTATTATAGACATTATATAATACATAAAACCCACTCCATTTTTATAAAAAAAAAAATCTAATGTTATTAATACATTTATAATATAACTTATTCAAATTATTAGATGCAGTATTTTATTTTTTTAAAAATACAATTTTTTTATATATTTAATCACACATTTAGCTACAACTACAAACTTAAATAAGTAAGTTTTGCTTCCGAGCTTAGGGCTCAATCACACTGGGATTCCGGAATGCGATTCACGAATGCGATTCGTGTATGAGATTCAAAAAAGTATCAAGATTCAGTATTTCGGCGGCTACATACACACACATATACACTAACATATATATGAATTTAATTTTTAAATAATTAATTATATTATATTTATTATTATATTCATAATTAACCTATTTTATTTAAAGTAAATAAAAATATATTCAATAATATATTACATTGATTTATTAATATATTTATATAATTAAAATATTTTATGCAACGTAAATAAAATTATTTATAATAAAATATTATAATTAATGATATTACACTAATTATTGTGAATTTATAATTAAAATATTTTATTCAAAGAAAATAAATAGCAAGAGGATTGAAGCAGAATGCGATTCAGAATCGCCTAGTCTGAATGGGCCCATATAGCGCAATGTATCATGAGCCGCTTTCTAAGAAGAATTCTAAAAAGAATCGAGGCGGCTCACGGGGACGGGATACTCGATTTGAGAATCTCATACGAATCGCATACCGGAATCGTAGTCTGAATGGACATAAGCAAAATACATAGGCCGGCTGGTATCATTAGAATCTTCGATTCGTGAATCGTATTCCGGAATCTCTAGTGTGAATGAGGCCTCACTGAAGGTAACGGCTATGTGATCGTTCTGAAGAACGAAAATATTTTATATCTCCGATTTCAAACATCCCTATCAAGATAGCATCATCAGAAATCTGACATCAGGGAACATTTTTGGTCTGTGTGTCTGTCGGTCGTTCAATTTTTGCGAATTAACACATCTTAAAAGCTATTCGTCCGATTTTAATGAAACTTGGATGTTAGGTCATAATTATCCTATCGTTAGTCCCATAGAAGTTTCAACTTTCTGCGCTCTTTTATTTCTCTTCCACGTGCGCACAAACATACATTTATTTACACTTTTATCTTCAAAAGTACTCATACTCATATGTTTTTTAAGAAATTTGTATGGTTTGTCAAAAGTAGCCTGCAGATAGCACCAGATTAATATAAACCCTAGATATATAGAGATCCCTAGATATATACTGCCCTGCTAAGCGAAAATGTCGTATCTACATTTTTTGCCAAAAATGAGGTTATGTCATTTTTAGGGTTTTGGGGGGTGGTTTTTGCTGTTTTTGATGGTCCCGAAGCCGTATCTCCGTCCTAAATAAGAGAAACAAAAGGTTTTGTAGATACGACATTGTGAGAAAGAGGTAATATACTAAGCGAAATTGCCGTAAGTGAATATTAAGAAGCTAAAACGCCGTATCTGACAGTAGATACGACATTATCGCTTCGTATAATACAGTTACGACTTTTTCGCTTCTGATTAGGTAGATAAGGCATTTTTGCTTCTGATAATCCCTGTTGTAACCGATAGTTTTTAGATGTTTTATGCAGTATCTAGCCAAAGACAGAAAGGGATGGATGTCTTTGTCTTAACAAAGACACGTGTATTATTGTTTTTTTTAGAAGTGATTTAATTTAAAAGAATGTTGTTAAGGAGATGGAGCTGAACGATTTCTTGAGCAGGTAGGATTTGTTATCGCAGTAAAAAAAAAAAAAAAAAAAAAATGTTAATCGTCAGTTTGTGACATCGTTCAAGTCAAAGCAAGGAAGAGGCAGTTCGACATATTTTATAAAAATTATTTTGATGGGCCACAGCGGAGTATACATTTTTTTAAAAAAAATATTTTGAGAAGAGGCTCCCTGACTCCAAAAGACATTCAAAACCACGAGGAACAACAGAACCAAGAAAAGAAGAAGAATTTTAAAACTTATTATCAGCGAAAATGCATCTATTATTCCTTTAAATAGACTTCATTTCTGGAGGAACTTACGAACATCTTTGATAGAAATTAGCGCTGATATTGAAACACAATTTTTATAATTTGAAACTTACATTTTGATGATATTAACATAAAATTTTAATATTTTTTGATCATTCATTGTACTATTTTTTTATTAACTGTTTTATATACAGCAGAGATTATTATAATGGCAGTTAATATTTTTACTAATTGATAATTAATCCATTAATAAGTCACTAATTTAATTAAACTCAAAAGCCTTATTTTGATTACTTAGTAACTGAATTATAAATTAAACCAAAAGTCCTTTAAATAGTGATTACATATATTTATATTCATTTGCGGCATTTTTGCTTAGTATAATATAGATACGGCAAATTGGCTTATGAATTTCACTCTCCCCAACTGTTATAATTAGTTTATAAAAACCTTATCTACAGGTATTTCAATATATCTTATTGCCCTAACAAATGTATTTTATTAATTTATGTAAAACCAACATAGCTCTAAAGAAGATAAAATTCTGAATCTATTGATATCACTTAATAAACAATAGAACAAATACTATGAGAGTAACGAGGCTTCAAACTTTGAAATGTTTAATGTCAATTATCTCAAAACTTTTTTTTCCAAAAATCCTGTAGATACGACATTTTCGCTTAGCAGGGCAGTATAGATAACCCTAGATTAATATAAACCAACTGCGCTCTTTAATTTTTCCTAAATTGATACTTCAATAATTCATGTAAAAAAAAAGTCAAATACTTTTGACAGATTTAAAAAAAATGTGCCAAATTTTAAAAAAGGGGTAAACAAATAAATCAATTAGACAATAATGGATTGTAAAAGCATAAAATTAATAAAGTACGTAATACGATACGAGTATTATGTGTCACTCTAATTGGCAGACTATTTGCTATAGAGAAACTATATTTTAAAAAAAATCAATTTAATGTACAATAAAATGTATTCGAAAGCATTAGAATTAATTAGGCTAAACATATTATAATAATTGGGTAAGGAGTACTATCACTGCTTTGATAGCACTATCACTGGGAGTACTATCACTGCTGGATAGCATTATCACTGGGAGTACTATCACTGCTGGATAGCATTATCACTGGGAGTACTATCACAGCTGGGTTGCCTCTTCGCCTTCACATTAGATAAACTATGAAGTTTTTAAATTTCATCATTATTACCAATATAATGGCAGCACAAATTGCAAGTAATCTATGTTTATCTGCGATTGATACGAAATATAAACATTATATCTCTGTTTAGATGCGTAGAAAGTGATTATTTACGTACTTGTATTCATTGCGCATGCGCGTCTCATAGTTCTGAAGAATTCATCTTCTTTACCACGCTAGTGCGGTACAGAAGAGGAATTCTTCAGCTTTACGCACGATTTGCGAGTTCGTTTACATTTAACAAAACTAATTTGCTATTCTTTTATTAAAGTAACTGTTTATATCGAGTTTTTAGTGAAAAACAATGAATGAATCAAGTGGCTTTGACGAAAATGTAGAGAATAATACTCCAGAAATAATTAATTCGGCAAAAAATACAACTAATGAATTAATGCCATCTTTATCAAGAGAGAGGTACGAACTTACATACAGCAAGTTTATTTGTTTCTGTATTTATTATTTAAATCTAACAATCGTAGATAAAGTACGATACGCAACTCGTGCGAAAACGGCATTTTGCATTGCTCGTGTGGTTTTACCACCCTCGCTATCGCTCGGGTGCAAACTCCACACTCGTGTGCAAAATGCTACTTTCCGCACTAGACGCGTAATGTACTATTATCTACTATTGTTTGGAGTGAAGTAGTAACAGTTAAATGCGCTCTACATCACTATAGCGTTCAACAATTAGTGTTCAATTTTCTTAAAATAGTGTGGCAAATAGCTTACTTTTCTTCCTACTTCGCATACTTTAATGATTTTATTCTTTAAACCCGATTTTAGTCAAATGTATTTAATTTCCCCCCCCCCCCCCGTTTATTTTAATGATTTTGATTTTTTACACGAATTAAAGAATTTAGCAAACTTTAAAGAGCGCAGACGGTTCAAATTAATCTGGGATTATATATGCAGGCTACTTCTGATAAACCATCCCAATTCCATAAAAATAAAATGAGTAATTTTGAAGAAATAGGTGTAAATAAATGTATGTATGTGTCATGTGTCCATGTGGGAGAGAAACAAATAAGGGAAGAAGGTTAAAAACCCATATGGGACCAACAAAAGGCAAATTATGACCTACTATCTAAATTTCATTAAAATCGGACGAGTAGTTTTTAAGATATGTTGGTTCGCAAAAATTGAGCGACAGACAGACACGGCGCAAAAAAATGTTCCCTGATCTCTGAAATGGATTTCCATCTTGGAATTTTTTAAATCGGAGACATAAAAAAAGGTTCGTTCTTCAGAACGATCACATAGCTTCAGTTACCATCGGTAAACACGAAAGCAAAGGTAAGGTCAGCAGAATTTTTTTGACTTTAGAATCGTTAATGTTTATTTATTTAAATGCCCAATATATATTTGAATTTGTTAGGGCGAAAAACCCCAAAAACCATTTTTTTTCGGACTTTAGGCGCATTTTACGGGAAAACTGTAAATAGAAGGAGAAATGTGGATTTCAGATTTGGATATAGCTCATAAAAATATGTACTTCAGTATAAATTACATTTCAATTCTGGTACTATTTTGTTTTGCAGAAATGTGTAATTATTATTTAAAAAAAGTGTATTTTTCTAAACTGCAATTTACCCACTAAAGGATTAATAAAATGTATTCAACGACGAATCATGTAACATAGATTAAATAGGTTTATTAAATTGTAGTGCAGAGATATAAAACGTGTCTTATATAAGTATATTAGTTCATTGTATGTGTTACTATAAAAAAAGCTTTAGTTGGTTTCGCGTGGTAATAAAAAAAAGAAAATGCAATGAAAGGAGGAAGATAAAAAAAAGAGTTCTGTACTGTACTGTCAAGTTTACTGTGACTTCCTTGTTTAGTAAACAATGGAGGACGTAGCTGAGGAGGCCTGTTAACTGGTTATAGTGGTAGTAAATAGTTAAAGTGTGATAGTGGAGAGAGAGAAACGGAAAGGCCGTGACATTAACATCTAGTTTCAGCGTCTTGTAATACCTCGGCGCTATTGCCTTGGCTTCTATATAGAGATAAGATGATACTCCAGTAATCAAACCAGCTTCATTACAATATCAACTTGAACACTAACTTTGATAGTCAAACAAAGTAACTACCGACTCTAGTTAGAGCTAATAAACGTACTGCTGTAATAAGTCTAGATATATTTAGAGCTATTAAAGAAGTCTCAAAAGAGAATCATTAAAGCAAAAAGAGCGACTTTATAGATGCATCTTAATCTCGTACTGATCCAATTCCAAAACCCAGGCCATTAGTATAAAACTTTCAAAAATGTTGAACATAATGGAAATACAAAAGCATTAGAATGAATTTTATGGTTACATTCTTTATTTTTGGAACGAAGTTCCTTATCGCATGTTACAGAGTCGACCGTCACGAAATCGGTGACGATAACTTCAGTAAAAATCGGTCCGAGAAAAATCAGACAAACTTTCTCATAAACGAGTTCATAATTATTTAGCCCTGTGTTTTCCATTTATTAGTTTTCGTATACATTTAATTATTATTGAACATTTAATCAAAATTTATCATAAAAATAACATCTTCTGGCCGGGGAATCGAACCCGGGCTCTCTCCCTCCGCGTTTTAAGCTTTTTTGTCAGGAACTAGATTTTTCCCGGGAAAACGGCTCATATCGTTAGATTCGTATTTAAATGGGCTACATTTTAGAATTTTTTAATCAAAATCGTCGGAACCGTTTTCGAGAAATATTTTGTTTCACGTTTTTGCGGAGTTTTTGAGGGGTAGCGCCCCAAATTTGGAGCTAAAATTAGTTTCTCGATTTCGCCTCGGGCTATAATTTTTCTGAACATGTATGCCAAAATCGGCCCCAGTAGTTTAGACTCCAGGCGTCTGCACAGGCAGACGACAGACAGACATTTTTTAAAAACCACTTTTTTGGACTCAGGGGACCTCACAACGTGTAAAACCATCAAAATCTCAAAAATCGAATTTTTCATCACAATACTTTCTCTTTATATGAGAAAGTAAAAATTGACCGATTTGATGAACCTTTGTACACATGTTCATTTTACAAATGCCCAGGACGAGTTCGTCCTCAGCTCGTAGTAACATGCCAGGATCATATTGGACACTTTTTATGCCTTTAAACGGGAAAATGTGCTCATCGACATTAATAGATTTTAGTGTTATGTAATTATGATGATTACTTTTGATTATATTCCATGATCACATTGGACATTTTTTATGCATTTATCGCTCAGTGACATGGTAGATTTTAGAGTTATGTAATTATGATGATTACTTTTGGTTATATTCCATGATCACATTGGACATTTTTTATGCATTTATCGCTCAGTGACATGGTAGATTTTAGTGTTGTGTAATTATGATGATTACTTTTGATTATATTCCATGATCACATTGGACATTTTTTATGCATTTATCGCTCAGTGACATGGTAGATTTTAGTGTTATGTAATTATGATGATTACTTTTGGTTATATTCCATGATCACATTGGACATTTTTTATGCATTTATCGCTCAGTGACATGGTAGATTTTAGTGTCATGTAATTATGATGATTACTTTTGGTTATATTCCAGGATCATATTGGACATTTTTTATGCTTTTATCACTCAGTGACATGGATAGATTTTAGTAATTTGTAGTTATGATGATTACCTACTTTTTGTTATATTCCAGGATCATCTTGGACATTTTTTATGCATTTATCGCTCAGTGACATAGATAGATTTTAGTGTTATGTAATTATGAATATTTCTTTTGCTTACAATCCAGGATCATCTTGGACATTTTTTATCACTCAGGGACATTGATGGATTTTAGTGCAATGAAATTATGATGATTACTTTTGGTAATATTCCAGGATCATATTGGACATTTCTTCAGCATAACGTTTATTTAGGTAATAAAAAAAAAAGGATTGAAACAAATTTTACATACAAAGGAACTAGTAGGCAGATAAAGAGAGCGTGATCTCTTTCTTCTTTTATCAAGGCAACTTTAAAATAGCTTCTTTATAAAATAATAGCTTCCTTTGTTGACAGATAAAAGAAGTATAAACCACAATTTAACTGTCAAACGAATAATTACCGCATTAGATATACATCACAACATTGGAATTCTTTTATATTTAATAGTAATTATACAATAATTGATGTAATTACTTTTATTCACGCGAAACTATATACTTCACTCTTTTTTAGTTAACAATAATAAAAAGTAAAATAAATAAACTTTATAATTGATTGGGATCTACATCGCGAGAATTTTATAGTACCTATTTCTTTATGGAGTATAAAAGAACATTATATATTTTATGAATTATATACTGCAAGAGTTTTTTTTCTACATTCTTTCATAACTAATAAATAATATAAATGTTTTGAACTCACATTGTAAGTTTTTATAATTTTTTTTTTAAATATCTTGAAGTAAAACTTTAGAAAACCAATAACATAGACTATTGAATGAATAATTTATGTAGTTTTTTCTTTGTTTGAATCAGTAATTATTTATGAGTAGAATATAATTAAGCAAAGGAACAAATAGCCTTATATTGGAATCAGTCGCTTTTAGTCTCTCTTAAGAGAGCTTTAGTCGCTCCTAAGGGAACATCAATGAGAGAGAGCTCCTAAGAGAGCTTTAGTCACTCCTAAGAGAGCTTTAGTCACTCCTAAGAGAGCTTTAGTCACTCCTAAGAGAGCTTTAGTCACTCCTAAGAGAGCTTTAGTCACTCCTAAGAGAGCTTTAGTCACTCCTAAGAGAGCTTTAGTCACTCCTAAGAGAGCTTCCATGAGAGAGAGAGAGATCCTAAGTGATCTCTTCATCTTGTAATGAGGAAGTTGCCAAAAACACGTTTGTTAATAATTACTGAAGAATTAATTATTATTAATATTATTAATATTATTATTATTATTATTATTATTATTATTTTCTTTTGGGTTTTAGTCCCGATCAACTGCCAGGGTTATTACAGGACGGGGGTTATCCGGCCACTTTACTCATCTAATCGATCGAGATCTAATCAGTGTGAAACATGTCTTACCCCGCTGGGATTCGAACTCACAGCCGGGGTTTAGACCTTAGTTTCAGAGTCGAGTGCGCTAACCCCTCGGCTACTATTAATTAATTATTAAATTAATAATTAAATTATTAAATTAATAATTAATTATTAAATTAATAATTAAATTATTAAATTAATAATTTTAATTATTAATTTAATAATTAATTATTAATAATAATTAATATTATTAATTATTATTAATAAATGTTGAATTCACCCCTCTAGTCATAATATTAACCATATTAATTGAAAAACAGAATAATGAAATCAATTTATTTATTATTAAAAAAGTGAATAATTTCTTTATCTACCTTAAAACATTAAAATTGACATTACTTATCAAGTGGCGCCTAAACATGGAAAAAATATATTTTTTTTATATTAAATAAAAAAAATAAAAAAAACTTACATAATGACATCAAGCAATAAATCATTCTCTTGTTCAACTATATCTAAGTCTGGTCATGGTCATTACCTGTAAACAATAAACACAAAAAAATTAATAATAATAATAATAAAAGAATAAATTATGTATATATATATATATATATATATATATATATATATATATATATATATATATATATATATATATATATATATATATATATATATATAATGTAAATAAAATATATAATTTATATATACCATATATATATATATATATATATATATATATATATATATATATATATATATATATATATATATATATATATATTAAAAAGTACATAAGTGAAGAGAAAAAACAACACGACTTAATTTATGATCATCCATCTAACCCGAACTTGTAATTAAATGTAAATTAAAAATACCAATTATATATGTACATATATATACATTATATATATATATATATATATATATATATATATATATATATATATATATATATATATATATATATATATATAAACTTTAAAACTTTCATAGCCATTTAAGTGTCATTAAAGAGGTCCAGTGTGTTACTAAGTTAAGTTTAATCGTGTAAGTTGGACTTTTAAATATATTAAGAAAAAATTATACTATGGGAATAGGTTGGTTGTTTTTTTTATAACTATTATTTGAAACACAGTATTTGGGGAGGTTGGGCAAGGTGTGGCGCAGTTGCCCTTGGGTGCGACAAGTAATTACACTCACACTCCTTCACTAAGAGCTTGTAAATACACAAAGATTGTTTTCTAATACAGACTCATAAAAGACGACGACTAACACAAGATCCGGATTTATTTTAAAGCTGACCAACATTTTTTTTTTTTAATTTGATTTATTTATGAACCAGTAACGAAGTTTTAAAGTTTTTATTTTTTTTCAATTTTTACTTTTGCCAGTTTAAGAGGAGAAAGTAAATGTTATAATTAATACAATATAACTTCCGATTTAAATGAAAAGAGAGAAATATTGCTTCCGAGCTTACCAAAGGTAACGGAAGCGATGTGAAGAATTAATTTTATCTACTCACGGCAGCAAAATTAAGCATTGTTGTACTGTTTTCAATCTGCAAAATGCCATTTTTCTTGATTCTTTTGTAACATGTCAAAAAAACACGCAGAAAAATAATAAAGAGTCAGCAAAATATCAAAGTGTCAGAAAAAAGTTCATAGTGTCAGCAAAATAACAAACAGGCTGTAACATTTACACTAAATTTTACTACAAAAAAAAAGGTTACTACATCGCATGTTATAAACACTCCCACATTGTTAATTTTTTTATATTTAAGCGTATTATTCTGCTTAATATTTATATCTTTTTTGAACATAACCAATAATTATAGTAATAAAACAAATTTTATTATTTAACAGTTGTTATTTTAAAATATCGCTAAAAAATTGAGATAATAAATAGCTATTAATAAAAAAAAGTGGCAATACTGATTGTGTTTTGCCTTTGTTTTGTTTTCTTGAGGACTCAAACTTTCATTTTTTTACAACTTTAATTTCTTTAAATCTTTTATATATTAAAAAGGGAATATAATAATTAGTGTAATTTTTCTGCCGTTAGTAGATAAAATATTGTATGTAACTATGCAGCAAAGGAAATTACATAAATAGCTTCGGTTACACTTTAGCAGGTAATTAACATTTTCCTGCCACGGCTTCCCCTCTGCTGCAAATTTGTTTAGCCTATCCTTGCCTTCGGCTCGGAATTAACACTTAAAAAAACTTGTCAGCAAAATTCCATTTTGCTGCCTAGTTACATAAATAACTATTATGTCTCTGATTTATAAAAATCCAAGACAGAAATCCGTTTCAGACATCAGGGAACATTTTTGGTTCCGTGTCTGTCTGTCGGTCTGTTTTACGGGAGGAGGTGTGTCATAATTGCTGTGGCTAATTGGCAGAATATTTTTAATATGTATAATTTTAATTCTTTTTAAAAAAAAAAATAAGAATTTAGCTTTTAAAGAAAGTGGTATTTCTTTGTAATTATAAACTTTTTACAGTCCGCACTTGGTATTATTAGAGGATTAATAAAAACTTTTAAGAGACTCAAGTTATAGTAAACTCGCTTGGATATTAAATGACTGGGAAATGAAATAATTAATTTATATTTTGAGAAAGGGAGTAAGATAGATGAAATGCTGTCGGTTCTAACTCGAGTAACATATATAAGGTTAAGAGGTCAATAAGCTGCGGAATGCATTTTTATCGGTCTCCCGTCTCCCTCCTTCTCCAGTATTATTCTAAAATTATACTATTCCTTCTTTTCAAAAAAAAAAAAAATAACAGCTAGGATTACAAACCTCCTAAAATAACAGCTAGGATTACAAACCTCCCATTTTTAATTCCCCGTTATACTTTTCTGAGTTTTTAAGCTAAAAGTAACGTAACGTTTTTGACTTATGTTCCATAGCCTAAACATGAAAATGTCAAAAAGGAGCGAAAAGTGTGTCGCTCTTAAAAATATAGAACTAGGAAGTTAGGATCTTAGAGGAGGTAACTTGGTTTTAACTCTTTACTTTCTCATATAAAGAGAAAGTATTGAGATGGGGCGCAAATTTGATTTTTAGATTTCGTCAGATTTACACGATTTGAGCTCCACTAAGTCCAAAAAAGTGGTTTTTAAAAAATGTCTGTTTGTCGTCTGACGTCCGGGCAGACACGTGGAGCCTAAACTACTGGGCCGATTTGATGAAATTTGGCAGACATGTTCAGAAAAATCGAGAAATGAAGAGCGAAATCGAGAAATGAATTACAGCTCCTAATTTGGGTGCGCTGCTGCCCGCCCCCCACAACCTCTGATGAAATTATAATTTCTTGAAAACAGTTCCAACAATTGTTATAACAAAAAATTCTAAGATGTAGTCCATTTAAATGCGAATAACGATATAAGCCGTTTTCCCGGGAAAAATCTAATTCCTGAGAAAATTATTCGCTATAATTCGATTTAAACTCGGACAGAGAGAGGCCGGGTTCGATTCCCCGCTGAGGAGAAGTTATTTTTTATGAAAAATTTTAATTTAATGTCTAATAATAATTAAATTTACCTACTAAAACTCGAAAACTAATAAAATGGAAAACACTGAGCTACGTAATTATGAACTCGTATGTGAAAAAGATTGTCTGAGTTGTCTCGAACCGATTTTGTAGTACTATTCTTGGCACTATTTTTTTAGATCGTTACTCCACTATAGACATAGACTAAATAACTAAAGATAAAGGGATGTGTAGTCCAATGTACTTTGGGACAAAGGAATATCACACTTCTGTTTTGATAAGGGAACAGTCTAAAGAAGAACATTCCATACACCTTCTTTAGATTATTACTGCCCTCTGTTCTTTTTATGAGAGGAGTAACAATCTAAAGAAGTGCCCTTTTTTTCGCCAATAGAAGCGCTCAAGTGAAATATTTTCTAAATTTTACATAAAATGATATCAGAGCTCCTAGCGGACCAAAACGGAATTGCTGCTATTCCGGAAAACTACTGCATATCAAAACAAGGCGACAGTATTCAAATTATTTTACAACTTCAGATAGACAACTACTATTTTTAATGTTTGTTTTATTTTAATCTATTTAATGATTTTCACAGAAAAACCAGTGGGCTAAATCAAATTTTCAATATTACAAAGGTTATTAACGTTATTGTTTTCAAAAAAATGTGAATAGAAAGAATGTAAAAGACTAAATTAGTAAAAAAAAAAAAAACATGTTCAACATTTTCAAAAAAAAACAAAAAAAAAAACATTTAAACCCAAAAATTTAACATTTTGACCGATTCTCACAATTTGTTTCTTCTAACCATAAGAACAACACGGCGAAAAAACATAGTCACTCGAACTAATATATTTTTTTATAAATTAAAATTTAATTAACTTAATGATTTATTTAAGACGTGTCATTATTAATCTCATAGAAAAAAATATGAAATAACTTACTGCAGAACAGATTAAGCCAAAAGATTTATATTATTTAGTAAATAAATTATTCTTATTTCTTTTGTTACATTTATTTTTCTCTCCAAAAATAGCCTTATTATTACATCTAGGTCCCCCTGAATAAGACAGGTCATCGATTTATTCAATACAAGTTCTAACCAACGCATATTTTAATGATGAAACTAAATATAAAAACTTCCCAAGAAAAAAAAAAAAATAATAAATAATGTTAAAACTTTAGCATCTTGGATATAAAATTAATTTATTTTTCCCATTTGTATGCATTAAAGTCTTTGCAGGAGTTCACTAGCATTAATAATAAGTAAAATAAATCAATCTATGAGACCTCTACTTTCGGTTTTAGCACATGAAACAAGAAAACTCTCAATAATATAGGAGGGACATTAAATAGGGCATATATATATATATATATATATATATATATATATATATATATATATATATATAAACATGTTAACATGTTACTTAAATTATCAATACTCTAAATAATCAACTTAGTTTAAATTTGTAAATTGCTATTTTTGAAGGGCATTTGTTTTCTTTGTATAGAATAGTGGTAAAAGCTAATTTTAATTTCTGAATATGACTAGAGGTTATAATAAAAAATAAAATAACAATATTGTCACCACAATTATATAACACAATAATAAAGGGTGTGTACTATCAATAATATATAAAATCAAACCAATATCAAAAATATAAATAAACAGGTCAAGTGTGTGCTAGTCAGCACACAGCGAGGGTCCGTAGGCCACACTGTATAGTTTAAGGAGCACCCTATTGATGGTGTTTTTTAAAATGCTAAAAAGCTTACTTTGAACTATCCTATGGGTCTGATATTCTCAAAACACATAAACAAACTTCCGATAAAGTATTTTTTTGACACTGAACCGGACTACAACCATATAAATACATCGAAAAGACCATAATTATAAAAAAACGTATTTTGTCAATAAAAAATAAAATAATTCAGTAATTTTTTCAGATTTTTTGCACTTCACATAAGCGAGATAGGGGGGAGGGGGGGACACGTTTCACACCCACTTCAAACTTTCCTACGCTCGCCCTATCAAAGTTATAACCAAACAGTTATATATTTTTGTAATCAACTCGACGTACCCTTTCATATGATACCCCTCCTCACGGTGTCGAAAAAAATGTAAAATTTTTAACCCTTAAGTTTTTTTACTCTAATTTTTTTGAAAAATATTTTTTTTAGGTCGCTATATTTTTAAAATATGTGGGTAGGTACAATACACATACATGCCAAATTTCAAAGTGATCGGACGAAAGGTGTAGCCGTGAGAGCATGCGACAGGACGGACGGACAGACACACGCAGGAAAATATAAGGGTCCTTGGGTTTGCCTACGGACCCTAAAAATAAACCACAATATTATATAAAATTGTGGTGACAATGTTGTTGTGTTACTTTTTATTAACCTCTCTATAGTCATAATTATGAAGTGCTACCACAAAATCTCAGTCAAAACAACCAAATATGTTAATTCCTTAAATTTATTTTACGTTTTGTTTCAACATTAAGTGGGCAGTAGGCAGTAGTTAACCAATTTGAAGTTATAAAAAAATGTTCTGTGATCAAAGCTGGAGCAATTGTAAATAAAATTTTAGGTATGTTTCCCGTAGTTAATAATAATTATAATTTGATTTAAATTAAAATTTAATCTTTCTGTAGTATGAATACTACAAAAATGGTAAAATATGAATTTCTAATTGATTGTACTAGGTACAGGTACTAATTGGATACTTTATAATTATAAGCGTTATTTCTCGGTCTAGTTCTATGTCATTAATGTTGACTTCTAAGACTTATGTGGAAAATTGAAAGCTTAAATTCGGGACAAGGTATCATTAACGTCAGAGAAACTCGTTCTCCTGCGTAGCTTAGTTGGTAGAGCGCTATACTGGAAATATAGAGGCCCGTGGTTCAAATCCCGGCGCTGGAGTGTATTTTTCTCTGTCTGTTTCCCGTAGTTAATAATAATTATAATTTGATTTAAATTAAAATTTAATCTTTCTGTAGTATGAATACTACCAAAATGGTAAAATAGGGTATTTTTGAAGTGAAACTTGTTTAGCCGCGATAGAGTAAATTTGTAAAATTGATGAAACGACATCGAGAAACGAAGTTCACGTTTCGAGACTCGTCCAAGTGAAATATTTTTGAAGTGAAATTAACGAAATTGCAAGTTTTTGCTTTAAGACTCACCTGAGATAGATATTTTAATCGATTGCCGACATGGGCCGGCAGTTGATTTATCTGTAAAAAAAATCTTCTCTCTGGACGAGTCTCGAACCCCTGATCACTGAGTTAAGAATCACACTTGCAAACCACTACACCACGGGAGTAGTTGATTTATTTAGAACACAGAATTGGAATAAGGGTATTATTACATACATTTTAACAATTAATATGTATATTAATGTTGTTTTCATGTTTTTTCTTCATTATTAGCTAACTAACATTATATGAAAATATTTTATAAATTTAAATTATGTTTCTTTGAGAAGTTATCTGACTATGGCGGCATTATAAACTCTTGTTTATAAATAAGTAGGTTGCGTATTTAATAAATGATTTATATAATATGCATTACTTAAATAAGGTTTATTGTGCTATTTCATATGTTTAATCTGTTTCTAGAACTAAGTTTCACTTCTAATGCGTGTGAGTCTCAAAGCTATGAAAAATAAATTAGCGTTGTTACAAGTAACTATAACTAACAACCAAGTAAATACTTAGGACTTAAAATAGAAAATATAAATAGAAGAAAATATAGCAGGAATAAATAATATATGAGAAAATTAAAGGCTAAAAAGACGATAAACGAATTTAAAAGTTTGTAGGTACATTACTTATTTTATAAAGATGATTTTATTTTAAACACAACTTAACTTAAAGAGAGGACGGAGTTAGGATATTGCAACAAGTTATAATAACGATGGTAAAATTGCGGAGAGAGAAACCTGTTAATTTAATATTACACAAGAAGGCTTTGTCTTCAAGAAAGACAAGGGTCAACGCTGTGATGCAACAGTTTCACAGTGGCCGACACCAAACCTCGATTTAGTTTACTTACAGAAATACAACGATATATACAAGAGCATAATTCTCCATAACATTTACCAATTTACTGAAATTCAATTTGTTAATTAAAGACTAGTTCTCTTAAATTGTACCGGTAGAAACTTTGATTTTGAAAGCTCTAGGTTTCTACGCATTTTATCGTTTATACTAACATCAGAATTAAAACCCAAGTTTAAAGAAGAAACCTTTTAACTTCATACTCCCACAAACACCAAATGGAAAAACGTTCATCCCTTTTGATTTTCTTTACATAAGAGCCAAATTCAAAGTATGCATTCGACATCCATCGTTGCATATCTACTACTAATTGAACTTTCTATTTTTTGGAATTTTGGTTTAACATGGAGCTTATTACATGGATATGTTTAATGATAGGGCTTCTAGCAGATACAAGAATTGGCTAAACTGAAGGAGATGATACGGTCGAGAATCGCTTGGCGGCACAACTTTGCTTAATTTATACACTTAAGAGACTATTATACCTTTGTCAAACGGTACATTTGTATGATTTAAACATTTGAGAAATAATATATGTATGATTTGTACATAGTATAGAGGTGATAGCCCTTTGTAAAAAAAAATGTTGGAGTCAGGCCCCGCCATCTTTTCTTTAAACCGCCTATATTCTTCACTTTTACCCAAGAATCTTTAAACCAAAACTGACTATTTTAAAAGCCCTATTTCATACATAACTCCTCTATAAAAGTTTGATCTAATGTATTTTTCAATAATAAAATACTTAAAACCTTAAGATATATTTGTTAACATGGTTGTTTTAGCTTTGAGGACAGAAGAAATTTCCGGCACACAAAAAACAACATGGAAAATGTGACGCTTTTAAATATCGTGGCAGGAAGTAAGGATTTAACAGGAGGTCGATAGGTTTTCATTTATAGTACAATATTTTGACTATAGGTGAGCTGAAGTTTCAATAAACGACATGAAAAATGTGACGCTCTTAAATATCGTGCCAGGAAGTTAGAATATAATAGGAGGTAGATTGGTTTCCACTTGTATTCATTGTAGTACTATAAGGAAGGATATGAGAGCTCCTAGCGGACCAAATGGTAATCAAAATGGATTAATGTTTCATAATTTCACACTTTTTTTTAAAATGTTTCGTTTATTGCAACATTATAATAATCACACCTTAAGATCCATACACTATATCAATTAGACAAATATATACTGATTTTATCCACTTCACGGAAAAACATTGAAATATCGATATTTGGATTCAACGCCAAAAAACGCATCCATGATGCATAATCCTAGTGAAAAGTAAACTTCTTGACAACTTAACTGTTGTAAAAAAAATTAAATTGTGTTAGCAGGACTGCTATACAATATTTTGGTAAGACTGCAGTTATCCAGCCACCTAAGAAAAAAAGGTTAGAAAATTAGGGGGCCCTCATCGAATGTACGTTTAGACAAAGGGATATCATATCTAAAATGTATTAATTATATAGATATAATCTTTCAAATGTATAAATCTTAGAAATAAACTCTTTTGACAGAGGGATATAATCTCTTAAGTGTATAAATCAAGCGAAATTTTGCTGCCAAGCGATTCTCGACTGTATGGATAACTGCAGATTAGCCAATATATTTCCTGGACTTCTAAACACAGTTCTAGTCAAGATGTGAGATGACCAGGGGCGGTCCTAGGGGTAAGTTTTGGGGGGGGTAATCAATATCATTGTCCTTATTTCCCCTCTTCTCCTCAAAATAATTAGAAAACTACGATAGACGATCTTATACATTTAGAACCCAAAATATCAAGCCCCCCCCCCCCCCCCCCGAATAAACTTGAAGTATTGCATAAGCTCCATAAAAAACCCCTCTAAAACCAGAAAGGGGACATTAGCTCTTTAAAAAAACTGATTCCTAGTATAGCTACTCTTACAAATATAATAAGAAACAAACAGTTATGAAATAAAAAAAAATTATTGAACATTATAATAACCTTTGCAGATAATAAAAAAAAGATCATAAACACAATATTCTAAGATTAAAAAAAAAGTAGATTAATACTTGTGGATTTTCCACCCTTTTGATAAATTCATTAGCTTTCTGTACTGCTTCTTTATGGTATAAGTGGTTATTATGAACTTCCAAATCCCCATCTTTGTCAAGCAGTTTTGAATATTTTGTTAATGGATTTTTAACCAATTTATTTAAAGGCGTGCTTTTATTAACGCCGCCTAATTTACTAGAAAAAAATACGCAATATTTACATAGAATACCATTTAAAATTCTTGAATATGTTAACCACTGATAATTGTTGAAATGTTTTTGCTCTAAATAGCACTTAACGTCATTTCCTTTTTTATTGTGAATCGAAAATTGAAATGTAAAGTCAGCATTAGGCTTCCAAGCTAGTTCAATTATATTTTTTAAATCAAAGTCCGTTAAATTTTTAAATTCATTATTAATGTAATGTCCTATATCTATATTATTACCTTGTACTATTTGCTTGGAGGAGAAAGAATTGGAATCATTTTGTAGAGTTGAATCCTCACTCATATTCATATTCACATTTCTCACTTTAGTGTCACTGTAATTGTTTATATCTGTTGAAGTTGGAATAATCGAGCAGCGTGGACGGAGTATTTATCCATAATTTACGAACACAATTAAATCGCGCAATTAAACAAAAATTAGCAATAAAACAACAACAAATTAGCAAAAATTTTCAACAAAGAAATAATTTTAACAAAAAGAACTACAATAAATAAAATATTTAGACGTTTTAAATGTAAGGGTGAAATAATTAAATAGGTCTGAACAGTGATAAGTCAAAGATAGAACTAAAATAAAAATAAATTATTGTAAGAGAGATATAGAGGGGGTAGGGGGTTAATACAAACAAGTCACATATACATATATACCACTACTTATAATGGTATAACTCTTTAACTATCGGATTCGGTGCTTTCATCTCGAGTCGGTCTTTAAGTCTCATCAAAGTACCCGAATGCTCCACTCCCTATCACCTAGTAGCTGCTTATCTACACTTTCAGCAATGTCCCCTTTTTTTCTTTAGTATTGTATTAGATTATTAAAAGATAATACAAAATATATATTATTTAGAAATATAACTTTGTTATCTGTTATCTTTAAGTCATTTGGTGTTTTCTTTGAGGTTTTTTTTTATTTCTCCAAAAATCCTGGGGGGGGTAATTACCCCCATTACCCCCCCCGTGGGACCGCCCTTGGAGATGACTGGACTTATCTCATCGCCAATTTCAATAGTAGTGTACTCTGGGCTGAATTACTTTAATCCGGCCCAGTCCCCATCTGGCTCAGATTTCATTTGCAAGACTCCTCTGGAGGACCCCCCCTAAATACTTGGGCGCATAGACGTTGTTACTGTCATTCAACCATTTGGCCCTGCGAAACTTTATTTTCCCCCTTTTGTAATTTAATTTCGGGTGATTTCCTAGATAAATTAGGGGCGGAAGATTCGCATTCTACTCTCCTTTAGATTTTCTAAGGAAATCAATATCAACTAATATTTTACAATTGTTTGCGTTTTTTTTTTGTTGTTTTCTTTTTCATGGCAACAGCTTAGAAAAACAATAAAAAAAACAAAAAAACTTTGGAATTGGATTTGTTTTAAAATATTAGTAGATAGTAAAAAACAAAAAAAAAAAAAAAAAAAAAAAACCAGATTATTCTGAACTTTGTAAGCTTATTACTTAAACATACTAAGTTTTAAACTTTCCTTACATACTTTTATATAAAATAAAAATATAAACATTATAGTGTCTGACTAACATAAAGCTAGAATTTTGTGTACAAGATAATCTTTTGGCGCCTTTTAACTTTTAAGGCTATATGGACGGCTAAGTTCGTCTGCGGGACATAGCTTGGCAATAGGCATTTGATGCGATACAACTTCATTCAACTCAAAAATCCTTATAAAAATATATTTATATCGTGCTTTAAGAAGACAAAAGTTGTTTAATATACATATACGAGTATGTACGAGCATTGTATCAAAAAATATACATAATTTAATGATGCAAAAGGGCTAAGCAATATGTTATCTACTATTGATACGAAACATAAACATTTCATCTCTGTTTAGATGCGTAGAAAGTGATTCTTTTAGTAGTTGTATTCATTGCGCATGTTCATAATTCTTCACCTTAACGCACGATTAGCGTGTTTGTTTCCATTTAACAAAACTAATTTGCTGTTTGTTTAATTAAATTAACATTTTATATCGAGTTTATAGTAAAAAACAATGAGCGATTTAAGTGATTATGACAAAAAATGAGGAGAATAATACTCCTCCCAAAATAATTAATTCGGCACAAAATACAACTAATGTATTAATGCCATCTTTATCAAAAGAGAAATACGAACTTACATACAGGAAGTTTCTTAAATATGTTTTTCTGTATTTATTATTAAAATCCAACAATCGTAGATAAAGTACGGTACGCAACTCGTGCGAAAACTGCCATTTTACTTTGCTCGTGTGGTTTTACTAACCTCGCTCTCACTCGGGTGCAAACTCTACACTCGCATGCAAAATGCTACTTTCCGCACTTAACACATAATGTACTATTACTACAACATGCAACTCTAATTACTAGAAAAGAAAACAATACAGCAATTTGCATAGAAATTAGCAAAAACTTAATGAATAGATGTAATAATAATGTTTAAAACGCCAAGAGAACGCTAATAAAATGAAATAACCAAGGGAATCCAGCAGTCAAAATCGTTTATTATTTAAAAAAACTTGTTATGACAATTGTGGTTTGATAAAAATGACCTGATATTATTTCAGGAGGTTTAAGTAACGCAAGCCCACAGGGCAGCGGTTACCTTGAACAGTTTTTTTTTTTTTTTTATCTCTTTTCGCAACTACCCATTTTAGAAGGTGGTGCCTTTGACCCTGAAAACGAGGCAGTAGTACTCTGATATCCATCTTGAAAAAGTATCCCGACCAGGTTTAGGTCTAAGAAGTCATATAACTTCACTAGTTGCAAGTTTAGGTCGTGCTTGACTTACCCGAGCGTAACTAAGTACCACACAGTAACAAGTAGGTTTGAAACTTGACGCGTGCCTAAACAATCTACTAATAGAGATTCACAGGCCTTTACAATTCCACCACACCAGATCCACTAACCAGAGTTAATTAACCTATAAAACAACCAACTATTAAAAAAAATAAGTGTGGTGCCGCGTCGCGTTCATATTTTACGATTTTGGTAGTATTCATACTACGGAACGATTAAATTTTAATTTAAATCAAATTATCCCCGCGCTGGAGTCTATTTTTCTCTGTCTGTTTCCCGTAGTTAATAATAATTATAATTTGATCTAAATTACATTTTTCCATTAAATATAAGTTATAAAATCACACTGCTAAGTACGCATACATTGCTAACTACTTATACATGGCGGAGTTAGAAAAGACACAAAATTAAAAGTAACGAACTGTTTGTACCTGGCAGAGTTAAGGCAAAATTAAAAGAAAATCATTATTTGCATAATTAAAGTAAGCGTCTTACTATAAATATATAATTTAAATCAAATTATAATTATTATTAACTACGGGAAACAGACAGAAAAAAATACACTCCAGCGCCGGGATCGTAAAATATTAATTATAAATGTATATTAAACATAAGAAAAAAGTTGATCATGATGAGTTTATAGTGAAAGAGTATGTTTGTTAAAGGAGTTTGGATTGAAATAGGACTGTTTTCTACCTACCCGGCCAATTAATTTAAAATATATCTCTTCCCTACTCTACAGCTTCTGCTTGCATCAGGGTGAAATTTTATATGATTATATTTTATTTATTTACAAAACAAAAGTGACATTTTTGACATATATAACAAAAATAATCAAAACAAGTCAAGTAACAGGCTTCCTTAATAACACTTTTTCCCGTCTTTTAAAACTTACGTTTACGCGAGCGTTGCGCGTGAACGCCTGGGCGGATAACGTTTTCCGACGAACTCAGCCTGGGCATTGGTAAAATGAACATGAGAACCAAATTTCATCTAACTCGGTGAGCTTTTACTCAAGTTATCGTCATCTGTAGATTTCGTGACGGATTTTGCGTGACGGTGATTTTGTGACGGTTATTTTGTGACGGGGATTTTGGTCGTATTTTCGGATTCACTCCCGGGCTCCAGAACGTGCCATAAGGAACTTCGTTCCAAAATGAATTATAAAAAATAAAATAGTTGAGTGTGAAATCTCACGTAAAAAAGAGTTTCGTGGGTATTGTTCCACAAGTGTTATATATTTTTGTAATCTACTCTTCAATACCTTTCATTTGATACCCCACTCAAAATTTTAAAAACATATTTTTTTCGCCCGACGTGAATTATCCGCCATTTTGAATTTGAAGAGCTGATAATTTTGAGTTCGCCATATTTTTCCTGTGTGCGCGTCAAAACGATCTTTAATACTGGAAAGTTTCATGTTTTTATCTCTTTTTATTCAAAAGTTATTAGAAACGTACAGAGAGACAGACAGACACAGGAACGAAACTATAAGGGGTTTTTTTTTTTTTGGTTTTACAAACGAAACCCTAAAAACAGCTTTATTGGCACTAGAGTGCGCTGAAGAGGTCGGATCAGAAAACAACCTATCTGCGTCACTTCTAGCCCAACAAGAAAAGCCAGTTAGTTTTAGGTTTCTGCACTAAGTACAAAAAAAAACCTTATATAACGGCTCTGTCTGTCTGTCTGTCCGCTGCCATGTTTCAATTCATAAACTACTATAGCTAGGAACATGAAATTCGGCACACAGGTGCATCTCAGCATTTGTGACAACTGGACACTTTTTCGATTTTTCACAATTAATATTTTCAAGATGGCGGCCAATATGGCGGGCGACTAAAAAAGGTTTTTAGTCACCACGACATGTTATACATCAATTTAAAGGTATTGAAGAGTAGAAAAAGAATGTGCAACTATTTCACTCAATAATTTTAACTTAATCGTACAGAAACCGGCGATTATCGCCTCACGTACTTATGTGAAGCGAGCCTTACTTGTTTCTTCAAAAGTTACAATCCAAGTACAAGTAAGAGTACAAAAAATCCTGTAGTGAAATCAGATAGTGTATTTCATATGAACATAAAAACATATTAATTAAACTAATTTCTAATTTCATCATCTTGTGATTTGAAACAAAAAGTTTTAATTAATAAAATATTTTATCAATGCAGTTTAAGATGGCTAGAAGGTGTAATGACGAATAAAACTCAAGTTTTCATAGGAGACGTTTCGACCCTGTTAAGGTCATCCTCAGTCCTTTAATTACTGTAACATATAATTTATTTTCACATATTGATCTTACTTATTCCACTTTATCTACAAATCTAAGCTAACTTTACATAATTTGAAACATTTAGTTAAGATTAAATTTCTCAACCTCTATATAATAATAAATTCTAATAATATACTTACAAATTTCATTTGTCATGTCGAATTTTCCGTTAAATTTTTTTTTTTTTTTTGTTTTCAGTTTTATCTCCATAAGAGAAAGTCAAATGTCATTTAATTAAATTTAATAATTAATTACATACATAAAATACAAAATGCAACAAAAAGATACTAATAAAAACATTTTCACTAACAAAATAAAATAAACTTAAAAATTGACTATCGCAGCAAGGAGAATTAAAATAACCAGCACTATTATAAATTTTGTATAGAAACTATCACCGAGATGTTGACTTTCTCTTATGGATATAAAACTGAAAACAAAAAAACAAAAATTTTTTAACGGAAAATTCGACATGACAAATGAAATTTGTAAGTATATTATTAGAATTTATTATTATATAGAGGTTGAGAAATTTAATCTTAACTAAATGTTTCAAATTATGTAAAGTTAGTTTAGATTTGTAGATAAAGTGGAATAAGTAAGATCAATATGTGAAAATAAATTATATGTTACAGTAATTAAAGGACTGAGGATGACCTTAACAGGGTGGAAACGTCTCCTATGAAAACTTGAGTTTTATTCGTCATTACACCTTCTAGCCATCTTAAACTGCATTGATTGAATTACAAGGGTGTAGAGTTTAAATATTTCCTTTTAAATTATTTAAATAATTTAAAGAAATATATTAAATAAAAAATATTTAAAATATTTTATTTCGCATGTATTAAGTAAAATAATGTGTGAATATTATATACAGAGTTGATCGTAAGAGATAAGAGAGGGGGGGATATTAAAATAAAAAAATAATTTCTTTTAAAAAAAGAATGCAGTGGGAATGGGAAGAGAGAGAAGTGGGTGGAAGAGCACGGAGTGACAGCACGCGATGCTCTACAGAACACTTCCATTGAAGAGCACTTGTTTTCAACAACAGTTAGGGTAATTACTCCCAGACTAAGAGTCCTTAGTAACTACCTCACCTTACCTCACCCCTTACTCACTTGTTCCTTTAACTCCGTCAACTATCACAAACTAGAAACAAAGTAACAACACTTCAAATGTCTCAAGTGCCTTAAACCATTTAGCAAACCAGAATAAAAACATCTAGAAGCATATGCGAGTTTATTCTTAAGAATACAATTAACAATAATAAATTAATAATTATAATAAATACAAGATAAAAAGAACTTTTTATATACTAGGCATCGCGTGGCTCTATCATTGAAAGGAGCGTATTGCAATAAAATACTGAATATTGAAATTTGTTAATCATGATGAATGTCATAGTTGAAGATAAGTGGAAGAGGGGAGTGAGGGGTAGAGTGGGGGTACTCGGTACAAAGCTTTACTTCCTAAACAAACCTACACACAATACGACTATAAGAATCTTAACCACCCGTAATAGCTTTTAAACTAATATTATAAATGTATCACTTCATTACTCAAATACTACGGCTTGTATCAAGTTGAAATTTTACATACTTGTTTCAATTGTACTTTAGACGATGTACATGAAGTTTTATTAAAATCGTTACGTTAGAACGTAAGATATCAGTAAAAAGGTTGTTTTCTCTATTTTAAACGTTTAGGACCGCTTTAATAGTTTTAGCGATCTTTATTTATTCATAGTAGTGTCGTTGTTGGTTTTACTGAAAAATGTTATTTGTAAAAAATGTTCGTCTTATCGAATAGGTGATAATAGAATTTTTTCCCGTCCTGAAATTCCAATTTTAAAATTTGAAGCTCACGTTTACGCGAGCATTGCGCGCGAACTCTTGGACGGATCACGCTGTCCAACGAACTTAGCCTGAGTATTAGTAAAAGAAAGATGTATACCAAATTTCAACTAAATCGGTCAACTTTTACTCAAGTTATCGTCGGACACGTAAACGTTACACACAGACAGACAGACAGACAAGATGCATATTTCGTTGAATGTAAGAAGCTCGCTTACGCTCGCTTCAACTACTTTTTTTAAATTTTCTGTTGAATCATATGTAATGTTGATAATATTAGTGAAAAAAAAAAAAATCCGAATTTATTTACTTCACATAAATGACAACCATCTAGAGAGCTGATCTTAAACCTATAAAAGGACAAATCTTTGTACAACGGATCTCACTTACACCGAATCTAAACCGTGACATTGATATGCTCCTGTGTAGGAACAGTAAGAGAAGAAAAAGAAAAATTTGTACAAGAAAAGAAGTATAGATGCAGAAAAATTAAACTGATACCTAGGACACAAGTGTAAACAAACCTGGGTGTCACACGCCAATTAATTTATTTCTTTGTTTACTTTTCCTTTTTCGCTGTCATTCAATACAAAATCACTAATTTGAAACCTGTCAAAATGGAGATTGTAAATACTATGGGATATGTCAAAACAAATAAAATAACTTAAGGTTTTTTCGAACTAACTTTCCATACAGTAAAATTTGCTGAAAACGAATTAAATTCTGCTGAAAGATGGCTAGAAGTATTAAAATATTGCATTGTCATCGTGTTCTGAGCTATTCTAAAAGTTTCAAATGTTTTGCTACTCGGGAAGTTAGTTAAAAATCGATTGCAAGATTTGTACTGGACAAACAAACAAACAAACCAGAAAGCAAGCTAATAAAACGTAGTAATAATTACAAGATAAAAAGAACTTTATATACTACGTTTTTAAATTTTCTGTCATAAATCATAAATTTGTAACCCTTCAAAATGAAGATTGTATAAATATGGGATATTTCAAAAGAAATAAAATAACTTGCGGATTTTTTCCGAACTAACTTTCCATACAGCAAAATTTGCTGAAAACTAATTAAATTATGCTGAAAGATGGCTAAAAGCAGTGGCGTACACAGGGGGGGGCCCAAGGGGCCCTGGCCCCCCCCGAAATGATTACATACCTAAGACCCGCCATACACTTCAAACCAAAAAACACAGTAATGAGAGATGGATTCGAATTGGCTGTAAATATTTTCCAATAAAAGGAATTAATTAAGTATTATCTTATGGTGTGTATACACTATACACTTAATCACCCCAAATAAGCTCGGCCCGGATTTGCCGATAGAATTAAATTCATTCAACACTATACCGGCCCGATTGTCGGCTGGGCTCGGATTTTGCCGATGGAATTGAATTTATTAAACACTATACCGGCCCGACTGTCGGCTGGGCCCGGATTTTGCCGATGGAATTGAATTTATTAAACACTATACCGGCCCGGCTGTCGGCTGGGCCCGGATGTTGCCGATGGAATTGAATTTATTAAACACTATACCGGCCCGATTGTCGGCTGGGCCCGGATTTTGCCGATGGAATTAAATTTATTAAACACTATAACGGCCCGACTGTCGGCTGGGCCCGGATTTTGCCGATGGAATTAAATTTATTAAACACTATACCGGCCCGACTGTCGGCTGGGCCCGGATTTTGCCGATGGAATTAAATTTATTAAACACAATACCGGCCCGACTGTCGGCTGGGCCCGGATTTTGCCGATGGAATTAAATTTATTAAACACTATACCGGCCCGGCTGTCGGCTGGGCCCGGATTTTGCCGATGGAATTAAATTTGTTAAACACTATACCGGCCCGATTGTCGGCTGGGCCCGGATTTTGCCGATGGAATTGAATTTATTAAACACTATACCGGCCCGACTGTCGGCTGGGCCCGGATTTTGCCGATGGAATTAAATTTATTAAACACTATACCGGCCCGACTGTCGGCTGGGCCCGGATTTTGCCGATGGAATTAAATTTATTAAACACAATACCGGCCCGACTGTCGGCTGGGCCCGGATTTTGCCAATGGAATTGAATTTGTTAAACACTAAACCGGCCCGATTGTCGGCTGGGCCCGGATTTTGCCGATGGAATTGAATTTATTAAACACTGAAACTAAAACTATTAAACACTATAACGGCCCGACTGTTGGCTGGGCCCGGATTTTTGTTGATGAAACTAAAACTATTAAACACTATAGCGGCCCGATTTTGGCTGGACCGAGATTTTTGCTGATGGAATTAGATTCATTGAATTAAATTAGGATGCATGAAATAAATCGGCTCATTTGCCGACAAGGCCTTGATTTTTGCCAGTGGAACTAAAAACATTAAACTTGATCGACCCGATTTCGGCTGGGCCCGATTTTTCGCGAATTGAATTCAATGATTTTTTTGTGGTTTTAGTCCAGTTCAATAGCATAGGTTCATAGGTTGCATTATAGGACAGTTTCAATTCATTACGAATCCTAATGCAATGAATTGAATTTGGATTCGTAAAAATAGACTGCGCGATTGACAGCTAGGCCCGTTTTTTTTGCTATAGAATTAAGTGCATTGAACTTACGAACGATTAGGATGAGTACAATGAATCGGCCTGATTGCTAGTAGGCCCGATTTTGTCGATGGAAATTATGCATCAAAATAAATTGGGATGTGTTCAATAATAGACCCGATTGCCGGCTCGGCCTAGGTGTTAAGCACATTAAATTAAATGAGGCCCGAGTCAACTCGAACTTTTGCCGATGAAATTAAATTAATTGAATTAAAATATGCACACTAGACTGGCTTAAACGGGAAAATGAGGGTTGTGGATTTCAGTAGCAAATTTTTGTTTTGGACCAGGATTGTGTGTAGAACGCTACGTGGGTCCTCTTGTCTATGCGGCATTCCCCTCTTGCTGACTCAGGTCGGACTAGTGTTCGTCGACATGTAGTGGGAAAACAGAGGCAATATAATCAAATCGGTTTATCATTTTGTGAAAAAACTGATTCATATTACATAGTAATAGTAAATTTAAATCTAAAAACTCAAAAAGCGTTCAGAAAACATTTGATGTTAAATGTCCCATGTATTTACTTAGCGAATGAGCGAATGATTCTTTTGTTTTGCAATAGGTATTTAATTTTCTTAGAGAAGAATTCTCTTCTAGATAAAAATTTGAAATTCGTATGTGCTCCAAATCCACGTTTGCTTTTGCAGTATGGATCACGTTTTGCTTCCGAGCTTACGAAAGGAAACGGAAGTTATGTGACAGTTCTGAAGAACGAACAGTTTTTATGTCTCCGATTTCAAAAATTCCAAGACAGAAATCTGTTCAACATCAGGGTACAGTTTGGGTCCCGTGTCCGCTTGTCCTTCAATTTTTGCGAACCAACATATCTTAAAAGCTATTCGTCCAATTTTATTTAAATTTTGATGGTAGGTCATAATTAGCCAGGTTATAACATTGCTGGTCCCGTATAAGTTTCAATCTTCTGCACCTATTTATTTCTCTTCCACATTCGCACAGACATACATTTATTTACACCTATATCTTCAAAAGTACTCATCTGATTTTTATGAAATTTTAATGGTTTGTTTAAAGTAGCCCGCAGATAACCCAAGAATAATTTCAACCGTCTGCGCTCTTAAAATATTGATACTTTATTCATGTTAAATTTACTCAATTTTCCCTCCTTTTTTAAATTAGTCAAAATTGGTTTGATTTTTACATGATTTAAAGTATTAATTTACCAAAATTTAAACAGCGCAGACAGTTAAAATTAATCTGTGAGCTTCTATCAGATATGTTTTATTAAATCAGATAAATATTTTTGAAGATAAGGTGTAAATAAATCTATGTGTGTGCTCATGTGGAAGAGAAATGGTGGCAGGTGGAGAAATGTGGTGGAGGGAAATGGGACTAGAAGATTGGACCTTATATAGGGCCAACAATGGACTTTTTATATGCTATTTAACTGCCATCCGAATTTCATTAAAATCGAAAGAGTAGTTTTTAAGAATTGTTCGCCATGATTGAGCGAGAGACAGACTAACAGCGAGAAACGGGATCAAAAATGTTTGATAACTGGAACAGATTTCTGTCTTGGAATTATTGGAATCGGAGACATAATCGTTCTTTAGAACGATCACATCTCATAGTGAGGTGTTACCTCATAGGATTTTAATTTAATTAAATATGAGGTTAGAAATTGAAATTAGAGTGTTGAAAAGGGGGAGAAATTACAATTATAATAAATTATGGGGTATGCTAAACCCGCATATAAGTTAAATTAGGTCGGGCCCCCCCCGAAAAAATTTTCTGTGTACGCTACTGGCTAAAAGTATTAAAATAATGCATCGTCATCGTGTTCTGAGCTATTCTAAAAGTGTCAAATGTCTAGCTACTTAGGAAGTTAGTTAAAAATCGATTGCAAAATTTGTACTGGACAAACAAACAAACAAGAAAGCAAGCTAATAAAAATGTAGTAAACAAATTTAACTTGCACCACTAGCGCTTTCAAGTAGAGATTTTCGAAACTTAAGTATAATTTTACTCTCATTAATAGAATTTTATATTGGAACAAGAGAGATTAATATTAATTGAGAAATGAGCTCAAAGATTGTAAATAAGCAGATAATTGTTTAGTTCGTTTTACGCGAGAAGGGCTTATTTTTTGTTTTTACACAGGTGTTTTTCTTTGGATACAGTTTACATGAAAGTTCTTGTATATCGGACATGGTGAACAATTTATAACAAAATTGTCAAGAGGAGATGATAAAATTAAATCAATTTAATTGATGGTTTAATAATGAATAAATTAAAGCAGGTCAGTAGGAGATTGGAGGATTAATTTTAAATGATAAATCAGTGGATCCAGAATAAAGGATAAATTATTAAGTTTTATATTGCTATCAATTCTTTTCTCCTTGTTCAATATTAAATATCTTTTGCACACATATGACAATGATAGGCAATCTAGGCGAGGATATTCAATCCGCTGAATGATATCATATTCAGAAAGACGTACGAGCTAACATCCATCAACTGCGAGTAATATGCAACTTTTATATTGAAAATATTGACCCATATTTCTTTCCCAGGTCTCATCAAATATTTTATGAGATAACACCATATACATATAAATATATATAAGGACAATTATTTTCCGTAGAATACTGGTGGTCATTGACTGATTAAAAACTTTTCATGTCGTTGGATTGAGGCGAACCCTGTTGGGGTAAGTAATTCGTAGTGGGGGGAACGAGAGGTGAGAGGTTGAATATATAGCAAAGTTAAGGGTACTACAAGAGTTATAGCCTGGGAGGTCGGCTTGTATACTCTGTACGTGAAATAGAACCACGTCAATGTAAAAGCAATTTGGGGCTGTATTTTATGATAACACATATACAAGGGAAGAGTATCGTGTCCGGAGGCGTTATTGGCCAATTAGTGGCATTCCACACAGCCAAAAGAGCCGATATCGATACCACACACAACTAATTGGCACCTGGTTGAAACACCGTCCAGCAAGCTTTAGACAACATAGTGGGCGTTCCAACTATGTTATAATATTGAAACGAAATTCAAGCTATTTCAAGAGTCAACTCATAACTCGGAAAATATTTTATTTATAAAACTATAAATGATGCACGATATTTAGATATTCCTGCAATAACACTCATCGTTTAAAAGAGAAAATACATATTTATAACTATTCATAAAGCCCCATAATTAAAGAACAAATAATAATAATAATATGAATAATTTTGAACTATTTTAATCAAACCGTTACAAACCAACTAGTCTGACAATAATTATTGTAGCACATACCTTCCCCAAGTACTTTAATTAAGTCATGCTTTTACAAACCATTATTGCATAATTAATTTAATACCCCCCCCCCCTCCTCTATTTTTAAATTTGTCGTAATTGTTTTAAATTATTAAGAGTATCAATTTAGAAAATTTAATGAGCGCAGACGATTGAAATTAGTATAAAGTCTATCTGTGGGCTTTATTCGACATACCATTAAAATCTGTTAAAACATTAGATGAGTACTTTCGAAGATATATGTGTTAATAAAAAAACCTTACTGCGCATGTGAAAGAGAAACTCGAATGACGAATGTGAATGTATAGGCGCCGTGACGGAAAGAAATGTATAGCCGCAGTGACGAAAAAAAAAGTATAGCCACAGTGACGGAAAGAAATTTATAGCCGCAGTGATAGAAAGAAATGTATAGCCGCAGTGACGAAAATAAATGTATATCCGCAGTAACAGAAAGAAATGTATAGCCGCAGTGACGGAAAGAAATGTATAGCCGCAGTGATAGAAAGAAATGCATAGCCGCAGTGACGAAAATAAATGTATAGCCACAGTGACGAAAAGAAATGTATAGGTGCAATGACGCAAAATGAATATATAGACGCAGTGACGAAATAGTATATTATGTTACTAGGCTGTGAAGTGAGTTTTGTCTTTACCGCGGCAATTACATTTACTGTCGAGCGAAGCGAGACAGTAAATATTGCCAAGGTAAAGAAAAAACACTTCACAGTCGCGTAGCATATGCTATTTTTTCCGAGGTAGCAGACAATGAAAAAACATTAAATATTAAATCAATAATCAATATAATGATAATAACCTACTTAAGAGTTAATAAAAAAGAAACCTTGAAAAGGGGTTGCACTATAACAAAAGATAAATAAAACGCATTGACATCTAGCGGATTTTAAGCGCGCTAACAAGCATTTCTACAAAGACTCACTACTAACGGAAGTTTTGACAACTACCCGCCGGAAAATAAAAATCTTTTAGTTCCTAGGACGTAAAAGATTTTTTCTTTACAGCTAGGAGTAATGAAAAGATTTTTTAAGTCCACGTAATGAAAAAATGGATTTTAGCTATGTTTCTTAGGCTCTAAAGTTACTATTTCACAGCCTACCACGGAAAAATATATTTATAGAAGCAGTGGCGAAAAGAAATGTATAGGTGCAATGACGCAAAATGAATACATAGACGCAGTGACGAAAAGAAATGAATAGACGGCGTTAGAGGAGACGTCCGGGCAGCTTCACGCAATTTCACGAAAATTTTGCGTGAAAGTTGGATCAAAATTAATATTTAGACCTTTGTCGATAATAATAGACAACTTTTGTAATCTTTTCAATACGACAAAAAAAAAAATATAACATTTCTTTCCGGTTTTAATTGATTATAGGGGGGAAAATACATCCCGCAGACGAACATTGCAGACTAGGCAGTTTTGATGGGCATGAAAAATTAATGAAATTCTAGCTTCATGTTAGTTAGTCACGCTAGTGTATGACAGCTGCTAGACTAAAAGAACATAACTTTACCAATATTCAAAACGATAGTCAGTATATTGGCTATTTACAATTGTCTGTTTAATTTGGCTAGATCACTCACTGCCTTACATTATATTGCTTCCGAGCTTACTGAAGGCAAACTATAAGGTAACTAGGAGGGGGAGGGGGGTCAAACAGCAATCATTTGCCCCGGCGACGGAAAGCTAGATCCGCAGGTGCAAAAGTAGAAGAACGAAGCAAAAGGAATATAGATGATGTTTAAGGTGTTGCAAGGGCACAATAAGACGCCAGAGGCGAGATCATAAGGCAGGTGGGCCAACTGACTAAAAATTTCATCAGAATAATAATGTACTCCTAAGTTAGGCTGCAGGTGGCTTTACCTCAAATGGAAACCACCAGCATCTCCAACTTGATAAAAATGTATTTAATATTTATTTTTTCTTTACCAGTTGGTAATGTAGAAACAATGTTTAGTTAAATGGTTTAGCTTTAAGGAATAAGACACAATCCTGCTATTCTCCCGCTAAAAAAATATTTTGAAAATATGTACTATTTTTAGGATCCGTAGGCAAAACCAAAGACCCTTATATTTTCCTGCGTGTGTCTGTCCGTCCGTCCTCTCGCGTGCTCTCACGGCTACACCTTTCGTCCGATCACTTTGAAATTTGGCATGTATGTGTCTTGTACCTACCCACATATTTTAAAAATATAGCGACTTAAAAAAAAAAAATTTCAAAAAAATTAGGGTAAAAAAAATCTTAAGGGTTAAATGTTTTTTATTTTTTTAGACCTCGTGAGGGGTATCATATGAAAGGGTACGTCGAGCTGATTACAAAAATATATAATTTTTTGGATATAACTTTAATAGGGCGAGCGTAGGAGAGTTTGAAGTGGGTGTAATACGTGTCCCCCCCCCCCCCTCTATCTCGCTTATGTGAAGTGCAAAAAATCTGAAGAAATTCCTGAACATTCTTCGACCAAAAGTAAAGATACCACTTTTTTTATAATTATGGTCTTTTCGATGTATTTATATGGTTGTAGTCCGGTTCAGTGGCAAAAAAATACTTTATCAGAGTGTGTTTTGAGAATATCAGACCCTTAGAATGGTTCAAATTAAGTTTTTAGCATTTTAAAAAAAACACTGTTTATACACTTTACAGTTAAACACTATATAGTGTGGCCTACGGACCCTCGCTGTGTGCTGACTAGCACACACTTGACCTGTTTATTAATACATTAAACATTGAACTTTTACTTTTTCATAACGTATATAGGAAACTATATTTTCCCACCCAAAAAACCGAAACCGAGATTTCAACCGTTTTTGGGTTTTTTTCTAAAGATCATTTGAGTGGTTTTTAACTCGATGTCTGTCTGTCCGGTTTGTGTCACGCACATCAAAGTTTTATCAAAAGTTATCACAAAAAATTACTTCTCGGCGGGGAATCGAACCCGGCCTCTCCCCGTCTGCGTTTAAAGACATTTTCTCAGGAACTTGATTTTTCCCGGGAAAACGGCTTATATCGTTAGATTTGTATTTAAATAGACTATATTTTAGAAGTTTTTAATCAAAATGGTCGGACGCGTTTTCGAGAAATAGTTTTTGACGGTAGCTCCCCTAAATTTGGAACTAAAATTCATTTCTCCATTTTACCTCTGGGTATGATTTTTCTAAATATGTACGCCAAATTTCGTCAAAATCAACCCAGTAGTTTAGGCTCTACGCGTCTGCCAAGACGGAAAGACGACAGACGGACATTTTTTAGAAACCACTTTTTTGGACTCAGGGGACCTCAAAACGTGTGAATCCATCAACTTCTCAAAATCTTATACCTACGAAGAACAAAACTAAAAACAGTTAAGTCTAGTGTTTTCCCATTACTTAGCGCGTAAGACAAACTTAGGACATGATTCTGTTCACGTAACTGTTTGTCTTTCTAAGTTTATCGACTAAACGAAACTCAAATGGGATAAAAGAAATAAAAACGAAAGTGAAAGAAGAATAGTTTGAAAGAAGTAAGTACAGTGGTGCTGTTAAGTATGAAGACGGCTACAAGTAGAACTAACGCCTCCTCTATAATACAGAGAACCAAATTATAGGCCTTCTTCGCCTCCTCTTCTAAAGCCTCATTTCAATAACAAAATAACTCTAATTCTACTCATCAGAATAACAGCGGAGTAAACTCCTACCTTTAAATCTTTGAGACTTTAAAAGACAAGTCTAAAACAGTCTTCAATATCCCCGTCCTTACATGTTAATTATTTTTAGTTCTCAGAATGTATAATCAATGAAATATCAAAGATATAAACTTGGCATCGCGTGGCTCTATCATTGAAGCGAGCGTAATGCAATAAATTTTAGATATTAAGGCTCTACCGCTCTTTGATGTTAGAAAAATCATTAAATTTATTTTTATTGGTTCTAAGCAAGATATCAAAAATCTAATCACATGCTTCATTCCTAATTTTAATTCTGCACAATTTGAGCCCTATTTCAACTTCCTATGATAAATAGTACAGGCGCAATTTCAATACAACGATATAACTCGTTGTATTAAAATGGCGCCTGTACTATTTATCATAGGAAGATGAAATAGGGCTTAAATTGTGCAGAATTAAAATTAGGAATGAAGCCTGTGATTAGATTTTTCATATCTTGCTTAGAACCAGTATAATTTTAATTTTACTGTTTTTCCTAACCTCAAAGAGCGGTAGAGCCTTAAGAAAAGAGTTAATCATGCGATGAGTTGATAGTAAAATTGTAAAAGAGAGCCGTGTAGTGGGGGAGAAGGGTGCCTTTCTACATATTCCTTAACTTACATGTTCATTTTAACTATTATCACAAAAAAAAAAAAAAAAAAAAAAAAAGTTCGTCTCATCGAATGGGTGAAGATAAAATGTGTGATCTTAAGCCGCAAATAAGTAGTAGTCATTTCTAATTCTGTCTTGAAATTACAATTTTGCATTTGAAGTTCACGTTTACGCGAGCGTTGCGTGTGAACTCTAAGACAGATAAGCTGTCCAACGAACTTAGCCTCAGCATTAGTAAAAGGAACATTAATATACACCAAATTTCAACTAAATGGGCCAACTTTTACTAAAGCTATCGTCAGACAGACAGTCTGGATATTTTGTTAAATATATATAAGAAGCTCGCTGACGCTTGCTTCCATAATAATTATAATAAGCCTTTAATTGTAAAAAGAATAATAATCTTATAAAAATTAAAACAATTCTTCTTCTTAGACACTACTTCAGTCAGACACGAGACCAAAAATGTTCCCTGATGTCTGAAACAGTTTGTGCGCACGTGTAAGAAAAAAAAGAAAGCGCAAAAGGTAAAAACTTATATGGGACCAACGATGGTCTAATTATGACCTAGCATCCAAATTTCATTAAAATCGGACAAGCAGTTTTTAAGATATGTTGGTTTGCAAAATTTGAGCGACAGACGGACAGACACGAAACCAAAAACTTCCCTGAGTTTTAGAATTTTCTAAGACGATTTTAAAGAACGATCACATAGCTTCCGTTATCTTCGGTATATCGGAAGCAAAATGTTAAACAATCAACCTGTTAAACAAGATCAACAAATAAATAACAAAATAAAAATACACAAAAAAGATAACATGGAGGTGGGTTTAAGTGTTTCTACATCTCATCTGTTTAAATAAAAGACAAAAAAAAAAAAATAAATAAATAACATAATTACTCGACATAAACCACTAGTCGAGTGAATAAATTAAAAAAAAAATCCAACAATTTCATTTTTACGAGACTGTATTATTTATTCACGGTGTAAAAATGAATTCAGAATCCATTTAATTATTTTTAAAACCTGAAAAATTGTTGAAACTGGCTTTCAATGAGAATAAAAAAATTATAAGAGAACTGTAGTTCATGTTTTTTTTATAATTGTGAAAAATTCCGAGATTTGTGCCAATACTATCTGCAAAGGAGTAAATTATACGTGCAATAACATATGAAAATAATTGCATTCCAAGCCAAGTCGATACAAGTACGGATATACTGGATGACTGCCAGTTAGAAACTGGTGCATTTTACTGCAACAGGTGAACTCTTTAAAGTTTGTTTGTTTTTTTTCGCCCCCCTAAACTAATTCTTAGGTTTTAGAGTTCTTCCAACGTCTAGATTATTAGAATTGTCAGACAGTATTATCTTTTAACTTCTAAATAAATATCTCAGGTGTCATTTTATCTTAGTTCTTTCCATCTTTTTTTTTTTAAAAAAAAAAACAGCAAAAATTATGATTTTATTTAAGCCTAAAATAGTATAAAGGTAAATATTTTAATGGTGCAGTTATCTTTTTATCTTACCTATCCCAACAATAATACCAAGATTATAAAAGTAAATCTTTTATTCATTTCTTCATCACTAGAGTACTAATGCTTACTTATTACTAATGAGTACTTATTACTTAAAGAATTGATCATAAAGAATTGTTTCAATTAAACATTGATTTTCAAAGACTAAAGCAGCCCCTACACGATCAAGCCGCTTGATCAAAACATCGGGTCAAGTAATGGTGTCAAGCATGATTGATCGTCTAGGAACCGGTTTGATGCTTGAGTCAAGCCTTGACGGAGATTGATGGAAAGTTTGAATGAGTCAAGCGGCTTGACGTCAAGCGCTTGATAGTCTAGAGTCTAGAGCAATTTTGATCAAGCATTCCGTCAATTACCTGCTCGACACCCCAAATCCTGATTCGAAACCATGGTATCAACACAATACTGATTCACTACAGTCCAAGAGGAGCAGTTCACTAGTCCAAAACTCCGCTACAAATGAGTGTTGATGAAAAGATTGATGGGATGCTTGATGCGCCCCAAGGCGACTTGAAGGTCGTGTCAATCAGCTTGACGCGATGATTTGATCAAGCGGCTTGATCGTGTAGGGGCTGCTTAATATGGGGAATCAAGTTATTTGTAATTTTTTGTCTAGTTAAAAAGATAATTAACTAATTATTATTAGTTTTAGGCTGTTAAGACCAGGCTATGCCACTGGTCTGATGTCAGGAGCAAAGAAATACTGAAATTTCTTGAACCTTTCTATGATCTGAACTTGAACAGTTAATTAAAACTTCAAATCAATACCACAGCAAAGTAAATAGTGTCATTGGAATAATGATAACAGGCATCCCGTGGTTTTCACGGGCGAGTTCACTGAAGCGAGCTTAAAACAAAAAATATTTAATATTAAGCAAATGAATAGTTTATCATGATGAGTTTATAATTTAAAAGGATGATTGAAGAGGACGATAGTGCCGGGTGGGACTCTCACTTCACCTGGAAGGTTCAATAGGACGGTTCCTAAAGGTGGGTTCACAGTCACAGCTATCGGATAGACACGCGTATCCGTCTGTATATAGACTAGGCATCGCGTGGCTCTATCATTGAAGCGAGCGTATTGCAATAAAATACTGAATATTAAAATTTGTTAATCATGATGAATGTCATAGTTAAAGATAAGTGGAAGAGGGCAGTGTGAGGTAGGGTGGGGGTACTCGGTACAAAGCTTTACTTCCTAAACAACCTACCTAAGCTTACTTCCTAAACAAATACAATAATAATACAATATATCTTTATTTCCACTTCGTTCTTTTAGCACATTAATATACAAAAAATAAATGACAAATTTTACATAAATATTCCTGGTTTTTTAAGATTTGAAGTGAGAGCCCTCAATAGCAATAGATGCTAGAGCGAGGGCTCTGCCTTTAGTTTTTTTTTTTTTAGTATATTTAAGATCGAAAAACCGCAAGTTAAAAAGACAGATACATATGAATACAGATAGTAAAAAATTAACAATTACTATATAAATATACAAGATTTAAACAATTGTTTATATAAGTAATGTATGGCACACCTACACACAATACGACTATGAAACTCCTACCTAACTATGACTATGTATATTTTATACATAGCACATGTACTATGTTATACATAGACTATGTATATAACTATGACTATGAAACAACCTACCTAAGCTTTACTTCCTAAACAAACCTACACACAATACGACTATGAATCTTAACCACCCGTGGTAGCTTTTAAACTATTATTATAAATGTATCACTTCATTGCTCAAATACTACTGCTTGTATCAAGTTGAAATTTTACATACTTGTTTCAATTGCACTTTAGACGATGTATATGAAGTTTTATTAAAATCTTTGCGTTAGAACGTAAGATATCGGTAAATAGGTTGTCTTCCCTATTTTAAACGTTTAGGTCCGCTTTAAAAGTTTTAGCGATTTTTATTAATTCATAGCAGTGTCGCTGTTGGTTTTATTAAAAAATGTTATGTGTAAAAAATGTTCGTCTCATCGAATAGATGATGATAGAATTTTTTCCTGTCCTGAAATTCCATTTCAGGAAATTCCATTAAATTTGAAGTTCACGTTTACGCGAGCATTGCGCGCGAACTCTTGGACGGATCACGCTGTCCAACGAACTTAGCCTGTGTATTAGTTAGAGGATCATGTATACCAAATTTCAACTAAATCGGTCAACTTTTACTCAAGATATCGTCACACGCGTAAACGTTACTGACAGACAGACAGACAGACAGACAGACAAGATGCATATTTCGTTGAATGTAAGAAGCTCGCTTACGCTCGTTTCAATAACAATATATTCATGTTTTCTGGGATCTGGGGTCGAGATTATATGAAAAAGCTAGTCTGAGTTGCCTCGGACCGATTTTTATAAGTAAGACTTATCAGCATAAAACATTTTTATGCTTAAGTTGTAATTTTATCTTTGAACTTACTTTTTTTTAATAATTTGTTTCTAGTAGTTACACTTTTATTTTACAACCGATAAACGAAAATTATTGCTTCAAACATTCACTTTAAAATAAGCCTATAATTAAACAATTAACTTAAAATTAAAGCTTTAATATAAATAACTTTAAATTATACACTTACAGGATACATATATTTTTATTTAGTGTAGATAAAAGTCATGGCCAGTATCCTTCAAATAAATGAGTTATAACTCCCGTGAGTAAATTAAGAAGCAGTATCCTTTGAATTAATCACCTCTAAGTGTTGGGAAAAACAACAGACAAATAATTATTTACATTATATTAGCCTTTATAGTACTAACAAAACAAAATATAACACAGTTTTAACATTTCTTGGATTAGCCTACTTTGCGTTTTTAAAATCTCATGACTAATAAACAGAAAAATGCAAATTTTTTTTAATAAGAGGATAGAATCATATTATAGTTGAATAGTTCAATAGACTTTTAGTTTTTATTTACTCAGTTTTAATTTAATAATATCCAAGTATGTTATGCTTTTTAGATTCAGTTTAATCATGTTTTTATAACGCTGAATCTATACATTTTGACGAACCAGTTATATTTCAGACACAAAATGATGGAATATCTCGTATGGGTTATATTCGGAAATGTCTTCAGATGGTCGTTGTAAGTTAATTTTAATGTATATACTATACATAGGTTATTTGCTGTTTTCTTAAAACCTAGACTTCGAAGTGATAACAGCAAAACACTAATGTATGAAAAAATAACAAATTGAAGAAAAAAATATAAATATTTGACAAAATTAAAATTTTTTTTTTTACTTTCTCGTATAAATAGACAATATTGTGAAGGCGATACAATTCGATTTTGACAGATTTACACGTTTTGAGGTCCCCTGGGACCAAAAAAGTTATTAAAAAAAAAAAAAAATACATAAATGTCTGTCTGTCTGTCGTCTGTGCAGACGCATGGAGCCTAAACTTCTCAGCTGATCTTGACGAAATTTGGCATAAATGTTCGGAAAAATCATACCCCAAGTAAAAATCGAGAAATTAATTTTAGCTCCAAATTTGGGGGCACTACCCCTCAAAAACTCAAAAAAAAATTCTTGAAAATGTGTCCGACGAGTTTGATTAAAAAATTCTAAAATGTAGTCCATTAAAAAAAGAGTTTAACGATATAAGTCGTTTTCCCGGGAAAAATCAAATTCCTGATAAAATAGCTTTAAACTCAGATGGAGAGAGGCCGGGTTCGATTCCCCGCTGAGAGAAGTTATTTTCATGGTAAATTTAGATTTTAAATTTAGATTTAGATTTTCAATAATAATTAAATGTATGTTTGAGAAACTCAAACATTAATAAATGGGTAACTCAAACACTAAGCTGGGTATACTTATGAACTCGTATATGAGAAAGTTTATGTGATGAATTAATATGTGATAACAGGCTTTGAGGTCCAAGCCTGTAGGATTCTATCAGCATACTCAATTACGTTCAACTCAAGCTCCGCACGTCTACCTAGATTTGAAAGGTATGGAATGTTTGACCATGCGATGGCTTACTACTAATAAGCTCACATGTTTCATAGTTCGTATAGTTGATGGATAGTAAAAGTGCGGGATGATTTGACTATGAAGAATTCGGTTGTTCACACTGGCGTGACATTGTTTTCCTACGAACATGATTTGTAGCACTTGTTTAGATTAACAATTCGTAGTCACGATTCGTTGGTAAGAGCCTTGAGAGAGTCTGTAGTCTGTAGTCGAGATGTAATGTAGTGTTAGTGAAGTGGCGCAGCGGCCCGTAGCGCCCAGCGGGCAAATAGGTCAAAGTCAAGTGTACAATATAGTATCTCTCACTCGTACCACGGCCTCTACCCCTTCTGTATTCTCTATCCCTTACTCTCTCGCCACTGAGATGTTATTGATGTCGAGCTGTCACTCTCGCTCTCACTGCGAAACAAAAGCCGAGCAATCCCCCTCTTCGATCTTTTGTTTCTGCAAAGCGATATACATCCGACTCTGTCACTCCTTTACTGCTCCAACTCGTTCAGGCATGTACAAGTTTCTCGCTACTGTGTAGCTGTCACTCTCACTCTCGCCACTGAAACAAGAGGCGCTTATATCACCCTTGTCACTCTCACTAGGACAGTATGCCTAGCCTCACGTCCCCTATAGGGCACAATGCCTCGATGAAACTGCTAATGTATTACCGGCCGGGCAGAGTGTTCCCCTCCAGGGCAGTACAGTTGTTTTCCACATAATATTATTTTACTTATTGGCCGAACAATAACTGTTATACCCGGCCTTATGTCTCCGTAAATCATCGAAGCCCTATTTAAACCATTGTTCTACACCGAATGGAAGCCATGTACGCATACCTGCATATTATTCTGTCAAACTTTGGTCCAGAAACCACTGGATAAGATTACTATCTTAAGATTAAAAACAAATTATAAACAAAAGCGTTAAAATAAGAATTTCAATTGACTACACACACCTATTGCCTTAGGGCAATAATTATATTATTAACTACTAAATGTTTTTTAAACACACAAGTAATAACCATTGTATTAATTCAATAAGTTATCTCCATTTTAGTCGATGATCAGGTAAACTTTTTATGCTTTATTTAAAACAAAGAGATAGTTCATCTTATCCCAAAAATAATATTAACAACTGAAAAAAAAGATAAATTAAAAATTAAAACTTATATTACGATAAAGTCCAGTGAAAAATCAAATTTAACTAATTTCTTTTATTAATCAGACGACAGTGATTTTTATAAATAAAGCAGTAATTTTTATTTTTAGGGTCCGAGTTATTAAGGCAAAATGACCTTTAGGTCCGAGTTATTAAGGCAAAATGACCTTTAGGTCCGAGTTATTAAGGCAAAATGACCTTTAGGTCCGAGTTATTAAGGCAAAATGACCTTTAGGTCCGAGTTATTAAGGCAAAATGACCTTTAGATCAGAGTTATTAAGACAATGAAAATATTTTTTTTCCCCGTGACAGGAATTAGCCGCCATTTTGGATTCCTAGTTAATCCGATCAAGTTGCTATTCTTATTTTTTCATAAGAATTTTTTTGTTCTTTTGCTATTCCTTAGTCTGTCTGTCTAAACGTCGTTGACGCATTTGTATCTCGCGGATAGCATGAAAAATTAAACACTTTCCACAAGTGTTATATATTTTTGTAATCTACTCTTCAATACCTTTCATTTGACACCCCACTCAAAATTTTAAAAAAATATTTTTTTCGCGTGACCTGAATTATTAACCTTTTTGGAGTTGAACAGCTGATAATTTTGATTTCGCCATATTTTTCCTGTGTGCGTGTCAAAACGATCTCTAATACTGGAAAGTTTCATGTCTCTATCTCTTTTGATTCAAAAGTCATTGGAACCGTACAGAGTGACAGACAGACAGACAGACAGACACAGGAACGAAACTATAAGGGTTTCTTTTTTTTGGTTTTACCAACGAAACCCTAAAAACACGTTATTATAATAAAGGATTTAAAACTTATAGTTAGAACAAACTTTAAAATTATCACCATCTTTAAATCTGGGCTTATTATCTTATATTATTATTGTAAGATGTATTATTATACACTTATTCCCTTTAGAATAAGAAGGCCATAATAGCGTAATGCCAGATTTTAAGTTCTCTAAGATAATATAAATTTAGAGGTTTGTGTTTACACAAAATAATATTCGTCAAAAAACAAAACGTGGTCTAAAAAGAAGCAGAAGAAAATGAAATCGTTATCAAGCAACATGTGTACATAAGTTGTTCCAACCCTTCTCTTTTAACATTAGCATCCTTTAATGCCACACCTAAAAACAAAATGTATGTAAAAAAAAAATATATTACGCTAAGAATCATCTATTTAATAACATTTTATGGTTCGGTTTAACCATTTTTTTTTTTTTTTTTGGTAACTCATGTTTATAAACCTTAATATAAAATGTATGGAAATGAATAAAAAGTTTGTTTTTTTCGTAGATGTTATAACATTTTTTATCCATAAAAGAAAAGAAAAATGACCAGAAAATAAACTTTAATGATAACATAAAAATATTAAACATTGATACAACCGAAGTTTCAGTAAAATTCATTTAATAATATAAGTTGAAAGAAATGTTCTTAAAAATCATTACTCACAAGCAAATAATAACAAAATTTATTGATTTAATAAAATCACTCACCTAATGCATCAATGTTATAATACAATAAATAATAATAAAATGAGTTGTGAATACAAGGATTGATACTCAACATTACGTAGTTGGCATCGACAATCTACTACGTTTCCATAATGTTTAAATACGGATTGAATATGGGTTGAATACAGTTTTTGGATCCTAAGTGTCCATGGAAACCTAGATTCGATACGGATTGAAAACTACCGATCCCGATACGATACACTAAATTCTGGGATCGTATCTGGACTGAGTTGCATGGAAACACCAGAACTCTATACTGACATGCTCACTTGCTCAGAGTGTGGGTGTGACTGCACCTAGCGTATTTCTGAAACTTAGTCAAATCTGTCAAAATACGTCATAAAAAACATGTTTATAAAAGGAAAAGGTTACAAAATTATTTGTAACCTTTACCCAAAAAAGTAACCAAGAAAAAGTTGTGTTTTCTTTTTATTTCGTATTGAATACTACTCTTGAAAACACCTAGCTAGTAAAATCCCCAAATCAGGATTCAATCCGTATTTAAACACATGGAAACGTATACAACGTTTCCACGATGTTTAAATACGGATTGAATCCTAATTTGGGATTTAACAAGTTAGGAGTTTCCAAGAGTGGGTATTAAATCCGTACTCAATACGAAATAAAAAAACAAACTTTTTCTTGGTTACTTTTGTTAAAGGTTATAAATAATTTTGTAAATAAAATAACCTTCACCTTTTATAACCATGCTTTTTATTACGTATTTTGACAGATTTGACTACAATTTCTACAGACATACGCTATGTTCACTCACACCCACGCTCTGCGCATAAGTGTTTCCATGCAACTAAGATCCAGAATAATCCAGATACGATCCCAGAATTTAGTAAATTGTATCGGGATCGGGATCGTACTTAATCCGATTTGAATCTAGGTTTCCATGGACACTTAGGATCCAAAAACTGTATTCTACCCGTATTCAATCTGTATTTAAACATCACGGAAACGTAGTAAGTCTCGAAGGGTGTAAAAACTAACAATTAGGGTTCATACCTACGGCAGCATATATCGAGGTGTAGAGTATGGTAAAGTTGCCTCCCCATAATAACAAACGCAAGAGACTGCTGTAGAAATAAGAAGCACATTTTAGCTTAAAGTTAGATTAAGCATATATTAGTTAGATATGGGCCAATAAAAATAAAAGAGCAGTGTTGCTCATGAAAGTAAGAGTGAAGTGAGGTTGGACTAAAGAAAGGACAAACTCGGCAATAATGTAGATATCACTACTTTGATAAGCTTACGTTTACGCGAGCGTTGCGCGCGAACGTTTGGGCGGATAACGATGTGTCCAACAAACTCGCCTGGGCATTGGTAAAACGAACCTGTGTACCAAATTACAACTAAATCGGCCATCTTTAATTCATGTTATCGTCATCGGTCGATTTTGTGACGATCGATTTCGTTACCGGTCGTATTTTTCGAATTCACTCCCGGGCTCCAGACGCTGAAACGTGCCATAAGGAAATTCGTTCCAAAAATAAAGATACAACGAAGAATAATAATTATATTAGCTTTAAAATACAAATAGGATAGAAAGAACTGCAGAAATAAATTTAGATGAAGCTGTCCCTTTTAGGTCATCAGGGTCATCAGATCCGCAAGAGTGAGACGTCATAAGAAATAGGTTCCAGCAAGTTTTCCATTCTCTTAAAAAAATATGAATATATTTAAATTTTAAAATATAATCCCTGACATTTTCTTCTCTTCCAAAACTGATCAAATCTTTTGTGCAATTGTATATTTAGAATGTTGTTTGACTAGGGCGAAACTACAAACGAAAAAATCTGTTCGAGACAATTCACAAAGAACTTTTTCAATTATAATATATTAGTTATTATAATTGAACCAAATTTTTAACTTTTGTCCAGACTACTTGAAAGCAATCTGCATGGTTTAGCAGGTGACCTAAAAAGTAAGTAAGAACATATATTTTGGCTCTTAGGATAAAACCAAATAATCAAAATCGAATATTTATGACAAAAAAATACAAGACAAAATATCATACAGAGCATACCTCAAAAAAGGATAAGAAGAAAATAGTATATTATGTTACTACGCTGTGAAGTGAGTTTTTTCTTTACCGCGGCAATTACATTTACTATCGAGCGGAGCGAGACAGTAAATATTGCCAAGGTAAAGAAGAAACACTTCACAGTCGTGTAGCATATGCTATTTTTCCCGTGGTAGCAGACAATGAAAAAAAATTAAAAATTAAATCAATAATCAATATAATGATAATAAAATACTTAAGAGTTAATAAAAAAGAAACCTTAAAAAGGGGTTGTACTATAACAAAAGATAAATAAAACGCATTGACATCTAGCGGATTTTAAGCGCGCTAACAAGCATATCTACAAAGATTGCAGCGCTAAAACGGAAGTTTTGATAACTACCAGCACGAAAGAAAACATTTTTTACGTCCTAGGACGTAAAAAAAAATTGTCTTTCGTGCTGGTAGTAATGAAAAGATTTTTTAAGTCCACGTAATGAAAAAATAGATTTTAGCTATGTTTTTTAGGCTCTAAAGTTACTATTTCACAGCCTACCACGGAAAAAATAAATTAAATACAGGTAAAAATAGTCTGCCAATCAGTATGGCACATAGCTTCCTCGTGTCCTACTTCGGATACTTTAATAATTTTATTCTTTTACAACCTATTATTGTCAATTTATTTAATCCCCCCCCCCCGCTTTCAAATCTTTTAAAATTGCTCTTATTTTTTTCATGAATTAGTGTTTATTTAGTAAAGTATGAAGCAGCCCTTTTATAGTTTTCGAGTTTCAATTAGTTAGATTAAGTTCAAAATCTTGACGATTTCAGTTATATAAATTTCAATTGAACCATAACAGTAGTATTTCCAAGTAAATTTTCTGTAATCGCTCACAAAAATAAAGGAAAATAAAGAAATAAGGAAGGGAGGAAAATAAGAAATTAAGGAAGGGAGGAAAATAAGAAATTAAGGAAGGGAGGAAAATAAGAAATTAAGGAAGGGAGGAAAATAAGAAATTAAGGAAGGGAGGAAAATAAGAAATTAAGGAAGGGAGGAAAATAAGAAATTAAGGAAGGGAGGAAAATAAGAAATTAAGGAAGGGAGGAAAATAAGAAATTAAGGAAGGGAGGAAAATAAGAAATTAAGGAAGGGAGGAAAATAAGAAATTAAGGAAGGGAGGAAAATAAGAAATTAAGGAAGGGAGGAAAATAAGAAATTAAGGAAGGGAGGAAAATAAGAAATTAAGGAAGGGAGGAAAATAAGAAATTAAGGAAGGGAGGAAAATAAGAAATTAAGGAAGGGAGGAAAATAAGAAATTAAGGAAGGGAGGAAAATAAGGAATGACGAGTAGGCAAAGCTATCATAGATCACTTTGTGTAAAATATAATACTACATTACATTGCAGATGTGTTTACCTAACTTATAGAAGTAAAAATTTGATTTATACTTAGGAATTTCCTTAATTTAAAAGAAAGATAAGATTTTAATTGCTTAATTAACTACCGGTACGTATTGTATTAATAAGTCTTTATCGCTGTTTAATTACTTGATACAATTTATAAAACTATTAATTTACAAATTATATAATTGGTTTAAAAAAAAAAAAAACTCGAAGACGTTTAAATTATTGAATTATGTAGGGTTGGGAGTTGGGACGTCAACGTATTGGATCAAAAAAGATCGATTTTCAACATCGATTGTTGCACTTTTGATACATCGGCAACATCGATGTTTACTTTTAGAAACATTGAAAAAGTGACGTCGAAAACTATGAAAACTGTGAGCTAACTATTTCTTTGCTCGATCCAAGATATGTGATCGATGTCAATTTGTCGAAAACATCAATGTTTTGACTAAAATCGATGTTGATTCGGTTCAATGTCGAACATCGAAAACATCGATGTTTTGACTAAAATTGATGTTGATTCAGTTCAATGTCGAACATTGAAAACTGTAAAATCATTCCTTATTCAAACTCCAACCAAGCTTTCTTTATTCAATTAAAATAATATTAGAAATCTGCAACAAAAACATCGATGTTTCGACTAAAATCGATGTTGATTCGGTTCAATGTCAAACATTGAAAACATCGATATTTTTAATAAAATCGATGTTGATTCGGTTCAATGTCGAACATCGAAAACATCGATGTTTTGACTAAAATCGATGTTGCTTGGGCTCAATGTCGAACATCGAAAACATCGATGTTTTGAATAAAATCGATGTTGCTTGGGCTCAATGTCGAACATCGAAAACATCAATGTTTAAAATATCAATCGATATCCCAACTTTAGACTCATGTCTCAACTGGGGGAGTAAAAAGTGTTACCAACCTAAAGAAGTCCTGGATTTAGGGCGAAATATAACTGCAAAAATATTCGCTTATAAATACCTATTTTCATTATTAATATTATTATTTTAATAATTAAATATTATCTGCTTTTCATTTACTTTTGTTTTAAAAAAATTAATTTATTGTATAAATTCTTTTGTCGTGATAAATGAGTAATAATACATTTTTTTAAAGAAAAATAAATATTAGTCAACTCTCTTAATACGTGCTAAATATTAATGTTAAGTAAAAAAAAAAAAAATTGGAAGTAAAATAATTAATTTAAATTTGAATAAAGTTAAATGGGTTTCATATTCAAGTAGCTCTATTATAATAGTTACGAAGACATAAACTTTTTTTAATGAAAGTATAAGTATATCATATAAAATAATAACACAACAAACCCACTGGAGCCTCTTAAGAGAGGCAAAGGATACAGAGAAAAAAAAATTGAGATTCTGTTAAGATTTACATATTTTTCATATAAAAATTTACATATAATTTACACTGTTTCCATTTTTTTGAATAGAAAACGAATAATGCTAAACAGCCTACTCAGTTCACTGCTCTAATTAACGCCTAAAATATATATTTAGTTCGTTTCAAAAATAATATTAACAGAAAAAAAAGAAGTTTCTTTAAAATAATATTATGCAAAACATAATGGAAGATTAAAAAATGTATAGTTATATAATTCCTATCAGAGTGTAAAACTTATAAATAAATTTATTCAAATAGAAAAAATTGAATAGTTTTAATTTTTAAGAAAAAAATAATAGTAAAACAAATTAGGATCGAGAAATTTAAATTTAACTAAAAACTTTTGATTTTTTCTGTCAAATGGCAATGAATTTGTTTGCTTCCTCGTAAATGTTGAACAACGGTTACCTCCTTTTTATGTATACAAGAACTAATAATTGAAGCGTTAAAAATCTTTAAATAAGTAAATAATAATAATAATAAAAATAATAATAAGTTAAAGATCGCTAAAACTGTTTAAGCGGACCTAAAAGTTTAAAATCGAGAAAACAACGTATTCACCGCAATATCCAACGTTCTAACGTATCGATGTTAATAAAACTTCACTTAAATAATCTAATGTACTATTGAAACAGAGATGTAAAATTTCAACCTGATACAAGCAGCATTGATACTTGATATTCACTTCACACATTTTACTTTTAACAAGACCGTGTGTGATTAATTCTGGGTTTGTTTATTATTATTAAAATTAAATGTGACATGAAGGAGAGTGTCAGAGTGTTTTGTTGACTGTTTAATGAAAAATATACGAGATTATAAAAAAAGACAAAAACGACTTATATTATTCAAGTTACAAGATCGAAGACAGTAACACTGGTCCTTTGGGCAAAGAAGACGACATAGGTGAGATTTAGATTTTAATCATGTCTTTTAGAAAAAGCCAGAGGGTAAATAAGGGAAAACTTCCAGCGAAGTTTGAGGACTATGAGGTGGATATGGGGGGAGAGCCTTCTATTCAGACAGGGGACAGACTAGAAACCTCTGCAGAGGGCACTCTTAGATGTGACTCTGCACGTAGACCTGAGACAGGGGTCTCGGCAGAAAATACCCAATCCGTCAAAACAATTAAGAGTCATAATTCTAGACAATCCGTTTCGAGCTCGAAACGGAGACAATTAGTTGAAATAGAGTCCCGAGCCCTGGCCGAGCTGGCTCAACTTGAGATAGCAGAGGCTAAAGCTAAAGCCGCTGCAGCTCAGGTAGAAGCTGAAAGAGCTGAAATAGAAGCTCGACGTAAACTAGTAAACCAACAACGAGAATTACAGGTAGGTTTACTAAGTGAAGGCAGTATTAGCAGTTGTAGGAGCAGTAGGTGCTCTGTAACAAGGAGCAATTTACATGATATGTGTAAAGAAATGACAGACCCTCAGAAAAGTGTAAAATTGTGGTTGAACAATGTGAACCCGAATAAAAAGGGAGAAGAAAGTGTTATACATCCAATACAACCCACTGGTTCATCACCACATGTTTTTATAACTGGGTACAAATCTAAGGATTTACCGATATTTGGTGGGGAGGTTGAACAATGGCCTTTGTGGATTGAGACGTATACAAGATCCACGGAAAAATTTAATATTTCAAATTTTGATAATTTAAGGCGATTGCAAAAATCATTAAAAGACAAGGCCAGACAAGCAGTGCAGTCCCTTCTAATTTACCATGATAACGTCCCTGAAATAATAAAAATTTTAAAACAAAGATTTGGCCGTTCCGATCACATAATAGAAACACTAATTAATAAAGTTCGACTATGTCCTCTTCAAAAAGAATATAAACCTGAATGTTTGGTAGACTTTAGCGATACTGTCCGAAATTTAGTAATAACTGTCACGTCATTAGGTCATTATAACCATCTTCAAAATCCCACACTTTTAAAAGAATTAGTTGGAAAGCTGTCAGCCAACATGAAATTAAGTTGGGGACAGTATGCCGTAAATAGAGAATCAAAATTATTAAATCTACAAGACTTTAGTGATTGGCTAGCTAAGCTGGCTGAGGCAGCTGCGTATGTCTCTCCATTACCTCAGGTAGAGGGAAGGCAGGATGATAAAAAGAGGTATAAAGATTTCACTCTTGCAGCGCATCAAAGAAAATTAGGTGAACAAGATTTGAAGGCTAAGGGAAATCCAAAACCCTGCTCGATTTGCAAACAATCGTGTTGGAAATGGGAAAACTGTCCAAAATTTTTAGGGTTAAGTGTGGATGAGAGATGGAAATTAGTTACGAAGTGTAAAAGGTGTTTTTCATGCTTGAAAGATATGCATCAAGTACGTCAATGTGCTTCTAGAGAGAAATGCGACAAAGACGGTTGCATAATGAAACACCATCGTTTGTTGCACAACGATAAAATATTTAAAACTAAAGAACTGACAGATAATTCAAAATTTAATAATAGAGAAAATGATAGAAGCGAAAATACCGAAGTTGTGGGACATCAAAATGATAATCAACATAAAAATTTAAAAATTTTACTTCGAGTCATTCCTGTAACTATGTTCGGAAAAAATAACATAAAAATCGATACATATGCTTTACTGGACGAGGCATCAACCGTTACATTAATTGATAGTAATTTAGTTGAGGAACTTAAATTAAAAGGTCAAAATCTACCAATACATATCTCCTGGACTAACGAACAGACTCATGAAGAAGAAACATCATGTGCTTTAGATATCAAAATTAAAGGGGACTCAGAAGAGATCTTTACTCTTTATAACGCCAGAACTATTTCGAATTTAAAATTACCAACTCAGTCTGTAAATACGAATAATTTAAAATCAATTTGGAACCATCTACGGGACGTACCATTTAAAAACATACCAGATACAAGGCCTCGATTACTGATAGGGCAAAATAATATCGATCTGACCATCGCTCGAGAGGTAATTCAAGGACCAAAGAATGTACCTATCGCTTCAAGAACAAAACTAGGTTGGGTTGTACATGGACCGACAAGACTAAACAGATACAATGGTAGGGTTGATAGTGACTTCAGTTTACACTTGTATGAAAATCAAGAAGAGGATGAAATTAAAATGATGATGAAAAAAATGTTTAATTTTGATTTTCCCGAACAAGAAATGGATTACAACATTATAACGAAGGATGATTTACGAGCAAGAGACATAATGGAAAAAACCTGTAAACAAACTGACAGTAAACACTGGGAAGTAGGTCTTCTTTGGAGACAAGACAACCCGAAACTACCAGAGAGTAGGAGAATGGCGATGAAACGGCTTAAATATGTTGAAAGCAAGATGGATAGAGATGACAGGCTAAGTGACCAATATTGCGAACAAGTAGAAGGATATATGAAAAAAGGATACGCTAGAGAATTAACGGAAGCTGAGGTTAACGAAGAACATAACAATACATGGTATTTACCGCACTTCCCCGTAACAAATCCAAGAAAACCTGACAAATTTAGATTTGTATTCGATGCTGCAGCTAAGTCTAATGGACAAAGCTTGAACGACAATCTCTTGATAGGACCAGATTTATTTAACAGCCTCATCTCACTGCTGTTTACATTTCGTCAGCACAAAATAGCATTCGTCGCTGACATACAAGAAATGTTTCTCCAAGTCAGTGTACGAAAAGAAGACCAATGGGCTCAACGATTTTTGTGGCGGGGGAAGGAGAGAAACAAACCAGCCAAAGAAATGATGATGGTTGTCATGATTTTTGGCGCTGTATGCTCTCCCACTCTTGCCATGCACATTACGAGAAAGAATGCTGACATGTTTCAACATAATTACCCTGAAGCAGTAGAAGCAATAAAAAATAAATGTTACATGGATGATTATTTAGAATCAAAAGAAACTGTGCAAGAAGCGATCACGATAGCAAATGACGTAATCAAGATTTTTGAAGCCGGTGGATTCAACATCAGGAATTTTATGAGTAACTCCTCAGAATTTTTAGATCAAATTCCGGAAAATAAGCGAGCTAAGAACATGATTGGGAAAGACCTTCAACCTGACCCTGGAATTGGAAAAGTTCTTGGTCTTACATGGGACTGTAAAAAAGATATATTTATCTTCCAATCTGCCATTTTGAAGGATAAACAACACCTTATCCAAAGCACTTTAAATCCTACTAAGAGACAAGCATTGACCATTATCATGTCTGTATTCGACCCCCTAGGTTTTTTATCACCCGTCACCATGAAGGGGAGAATGCTTATGCAAGAAATTTGGAAATCAAAGACCAGCTGGGATGACCATATTTCTGACGGACTAACACTCCAGTGGCGAAGACTGACTGACGATCTACACAAAATTAAAGAGTTGACCATACCGCGAGGTTACACTAAAAATTTGAGTAATATTGAAGACGTCCAATTGCACGTGTTCTGCGATGCGAGCAACCGAGGGTATGCGGCTGTTGCGTATTTTCGACTGGTAGACACAGAAGGACGTGTGGAAACGAATTTTGTATTTGCCAAATCACGGGTAGCCCCCGTTAAGCCAGTGACAGTACCTAGACTAGAGTTACAAGCGGCCGTTTTAGGAGCTAAGATAAGTAAAATTATTACTGATGGACATACAATACATATTAATAAAACAGTTTACTGGACCGACTCAACTATTACTTGGTATAGAATCAACTCGGACAAGACGAAATTCAAAGAGTACGTAGCTCGAAGAATCGACGATATTCAAAAGATAACCCACAAAGAAGATTGGCGATGGTTGCCGACGCATGAAAATGTGGCAGACGAAGCAACACGCGGCAACTGTAAACCATTTAGTGAACTCAATCGGTGGTTCAGTGGTCCAGATTTTCTAAAGCTGAATGAAAGTGAGTGGCCAAAATTTAGCGGTGAACCTTCTAATGAGCACTTGTACGATAATGATGTAAAATCACGAGCTGTCCTAGTAATAAGAGAAGTGGCCCACTTTCTCGAATTTAATAGATTTTCCAGATATCTAAAAATACTTGGTACAATGGCCTGGGTGTTGAGATTCATCAAAAATACTCAAACAAAAACATCAAAAATAACAACCAACTACTTGACGACAGAGGAACTGATTACAGCAGAGTTAGAATGCTTGAAAGTAGCTCAGAAAGAATCATTCCCAGATGAATATCAACAGTTATCAGACAAAAAACACATCTCTAGAAAAAGCAGACTTTATTCCCTAAGTCCCATTCTTGACGAAGACCTTATAAAAATTAACAGCAGACTGAGGAGAAGCCCAGATTTAGATTCCGAAATCAGACTACCTACTATACTTGACTCAAAACACAGACTGACAAAATTACTTATTCAAGACTGGCACATAAAATTGTTTCATCAAGGCCAAGAGACGTTAGTAAACACCTTGAGACAGCGATTTTGGATAATTAACATACGATCAGCAGTTAGGAGTTGCTGCAGAGCATGTGTAGAGTGCCAACGGTGGAGGGCAAAACCATTGGCACCAGAAATGGCACCATTACCTCAAAGCCGAGTGACAAAATATTCCCGTCCTTTCACTTGTGTGGGATTGGACTACTTTGGCCCACTCGAGGTTAAAATTGGTCGAAGACGCGAGAAACGGTATGGCGCTTTATTTACCTGTCTCTCTATTCGTGCGATTCACTTAGAGTTAGTGACATCATTAACAACTGATGGAGCCATTATGGCCATAAGAAGAATGGCTTCACGTCGGGGATACCCATCAGAAATATTTTCTGACAACGGCACAAACTTTCGCGGCGCGGAGAAGGAGCTTGAACAAGCTATAAAGAGCATTAATAGTGACGTCATTGCTACCTTCTGCGCTGGAAATGGAGTCAAATGGAGATTCAACCCACCGATAGCTCCTCATATGGGCGGCTGTTGGGAGCGGATGGTGCGGAGTGTAAAATCCGCACTGCGCGTGATTCTTAAAGAACAGGCACCGAAGGAAGAAACGCTTCAAACCGTTTTCTGTGAAGTTGAAAACATCATTAACAGTCGACCTTTGACGTATGTATCTGTAGATCCCTGGGACGACAGCAGTCTCACGCCGAACGACCTACTAATTGGCAAGAAGAGTACTGTTCCCACGTTCGACATGGACATCAACATCAAACGACAGTGGCAGATAGCTCAAAATTACGCTGACCGATTCTGGGCTAGATGGGTCAAGGAGTATTTACCATCACTCGCCACAAGAAAGAAGTGGAGAGACGACAACGATTTCCTTGATATTGGAGACATCGTCCGGATAATCGACGATAACCAACCTCGCAATGTGTGGTTGACGGGGTTAGTCACAAAAACGTGCCCTGGCTCTGATGGCAAGGTCCGATCTGTAGACATAAAGACTAAGTTCGGATCTTACCGTCGACCAGTAGTTAAATGTATAAAAATTAAAATCAATGAACCGTTTGTTTAAAAACAAGAATTTAAATTTTAAATGTTGGTCTGTAATTTAACTATTCGTTTGTTTAATGCTTTTGTTGAGTTTGTTTTATGGTCATAATTTAAATTTTAGTTTAATATTTGTTTGCTAATACTATTGACCATTTGTTGTTTTTTCACTAAAGGCGCGGGAGAATGTGATTAATTCTGGGTTTGTTTATTATTATTAAAATTAAATGTGACATGAAGGAGAGTGTCAGAGTGTTTTGTTGACTGTTTAATGAAAAATATACGAGATTATAAAAAAAGACAAAAACGACTTATATTATTCAAGTTACAAGATCGAAGACAGTAACACCGTGATTATATTTTCGATATTTACAAAACCAAGTGACATTTTGACATATAACAAAAAATAAACAAGTCAAGTAACAGGCTTCCATAATAACATTTTTTCCCGTCTTTTTGAAGCTAACGTTTACGCGGGCGTTGCGCGTGAACGCTTGGGCGGATAACGTTTTCCAACGAACTCAGCCTGGGCATTAGTAAAATGAACATGTGTACCAAAGTTCAACTAACTCGGTGATCTTTTACTCAAGTTATCGTCATCGGTAGATTTTGTGACGGTTTTTGCGTGACGGTGATTTTGTGACGGTTATTTTGTGACGGTGATTTTGGTCGTTTTTTTTGGATTCACTCCCGGGCTCCAGAACGTGCCGTAAGGAACTTCGTTCCAACAATTGCAAAATGTTTGGATAAACTTTCATTTGATACATTCCAAAAACCGAATCCAGTCTTGCTTTTTTTAATGTATGTATGAGAGATAAGTGACTTAATTTTAAGTAAAAAAAATGTAAGTTACTTTTTGTTGTTTAGCACTGTTAAACAAATGCAATTATAAAAATTTTAGAACTGTTTTTTGTTCATTTGATTTTGTGTCCCGTAATTGTACGAAAAAAAAAAAAAAAAAAAAAAATCGGGTACGGGGTACCTCAGAACTTTTCCTCACTTCGGAGGCCACCAAAGTAGCCTCTCCTGGAGGAAGCAGCATTGGACGTGGTCAGTACTTGGATGGGTGACCGTTTTGAACTAACTGATTTTATCATCATTCTTCAAAAAAAAAAAAAAACTATTTTTAATATATTTTATTTAATTATTTGAAGTTTGGCGGTATTTTTAAGGATGTAAACAAACTTTGACGTCACCAAAATTATCGCACTAATAAATAATTATATTCGCTTATAACTTTTAAACTAATTAATGGAATTTCATCGGGTTTTTTTTATATTTTTTCTTTAATTTTTTCCAGTTCCAACGATATGCTATAAGTCAAAAACGTATTTATACTTTCGGCATTATTAACCGTCAAAGTTTATAAATTCAAATATTGATAACTTCAAAATGCTGTGAGTTCGAATCCCAGCGGGGTAAGACATGTTTCACACTGATGATCTCATCGATTAGATGAGTAAAGTGGCCGGATAACCCCCGTCCTGTAATAACCCTGGCAGTTGATCGGGACTAAAACCCCAAAAAAAAAAAAAAAAAAAAAAAAAAAAAAAAAAAAAAACTTCAAAATGGCGGCCAATATCAAAATGGATTTTGGTGGGCTTGTTTGTCATACAGAGAGGTACATTCGTGCCAAATTCAACTCGATCAGGGCCATTTTCGATTTATTACGATTTTTTTTTTTTTTTTTGAAATGTTTGCTGACTCAGCAAACTGCGTTCAAGATGGCGGGAAAAGTTGACTTTCCGGCACCACTACAGATAAAGACTGATTTTCTGCCAAGTTTCAATTCTCTAGTTTAAATACCTTGGGCGCTGCGATTATAACATACACACATACATACATACATACACCCATACATACAGACGTCATGCTGAAAAGTAATAACAGTCAGGAGGGAGTTCGGAATAAAATATTCTTTTCATCTTTATTTTTTTCATCCATCTTAATATTGACGATAAAACACCACACGCCAGCTGAATCTAGTGCAACTGTTACAAACTTTATCATTCATCACAGTTCAAAGTAGGCCTAATATAAAATTCATAGTTAAAAAAAGTCTTAAGCTTACAAAATCCCTTTTGAAAAACAGTTAAAATATATGTTTTTGTATTTAAAAAACTCCAAAAAATTATTTTTTTATCCTTGTAAGCCCAAATAAGTGACTTTCAGTGAATTTTTTTTAAATAAGTGACAAAAGAGTGACTCTCGTCAAAATAAGTGACTTTCAGTGACTCACTAAAAGCCCTGTATATATATATATATATATATATATATATATATATATATATATATATATATATATATATATATATATATATGTATATATAAGCAATGTGTGTAAGGAGAGGAACCAAGGGATGTGCCACGCAAGCTCAGCACATATATATATTTATTTAATTCCCCCCCCCCCCTAAAAAAAATGTAAGTTTCACTTAAGTCAAGTTCACAGCCTTAGGTAAATGTAAAGAAGTCTCTTTTTTTTTTTTTTTTTAATTTAGTTTAGTCTGGTGAGGAAAAGAAGGAAACAATAAACCGGCTCGTTTGTTGTTTAAATCCTTTACTTCACCATCAATCTCTAGCTTTCAGCGTAAGCTACACAATTGGAAGAAAAAAACAAAACAATACTGAAACCGGAGGACAATACAGGCTAAAGCCCCCCTCTAATAAAAGAAATCAACCAATAAAAGTAACCGAAAAAAACCTTCTTTTGCTCCTGTCACTCGAAAATAATGTTAAAATAGCTTATTTATTATACAGTCCACACATGGCTGTTCTATATATATATATATATATATATATATATATATATATATATATATATATATATTCTGTCTCTCTCGGTTGAAATAATGGAAGGTTCGTTTAATTTAATACATGGATGAGGTGAGGGGTAGAAATAAAAAGGGATCCCAAAATTCACTTAAAGAGTTTTAAGAGAGCAAGGGAAAAAAGTTCCCACCAGTTTTATATTAAATGAATAAAAAAATGGTTTGAGTAAAAATAGAAAAAAAAATTAATTAATACTTCTGAGTAAATTGTAATAAAGTAAATTGTAAGAGTAAATTGTACGGGGAAGTACATGAATTTACCATTTTAGACACATTGTGTAAATATGTATCATAATAAACCCACGGCAAGGATAATGTAATCTAGAAGGATTTTCACTCGGTTTTACAAAATTAATAAAACCAGTATTCATTTCGGAACAATAAACTCCCTCGGCTAAATATTGAACGTGAAATAATAATTCCAGTAAACCACACCCTATCTTCCGAAGGATATATATATATATATATATATATATATATATATATATATATATATATATATATATATATATATATATATATATATATATATATATATATATATATATATATATATATATATATATATATATCAGCATCAGCAATATGATACCGTGTTTGCAATAAGCTACACAACTTGTGTGAGTGAGAGACACCAAGGGACGTATCACGCAAGTGTGGCACAAAGGAACTGTTGCAACGTCAGACATTACGTCAATAAGATGTTAGCTCGGCAATGCGCCATGTCCTGCATCGTTTCGTCGCGTCCGACTCATCAGGGGCCCGACGATGCCTACCCAACTCTGGACCTATACTAGGTAAGTCGGGCGCGACATGCGATGCTGGACATGGCGTAATGCCGAGCCTACATTTTATTGACGTAATGTCTGATGTTAGAATTCAGCCACGCTTGCGTGATACATCCCTTGGTGCCTCTTACTCACAAAAAGTGTGTAGCTTATTGCAGTGTGGAAACGCGGTATTATATTGCTGATCTGTTTTTCCAGCCTTTATACAAACATTCATAAAGTAGCAATATTGCTGTGTAAGTAAAATACCGCATATAAATAATGTCAATTAATTGTAGCATTGAATTAGTTGGTTATTAGAGGTGAGGGGACACAACAAAGAGTCGAGCAGGTAAGGTTTGCTCAGTGATATTAGACTAAACCAGTAATATGTATAATGTGTTTCGTAAAAGCCATCAAAACAGTTCACCTGTATTTAGCGGTAATATCGCAAGACTTAGTACTCAAACTGTCGCTTTAAACTACAAACGAGCTTTTATCCCGCTAGTTATACGTGTTTAATCTCAATTAATAGTTATAAACACTAGAAGGGATTTAATTAGTTACATTTTGCCAGAGGCTCAAATGACCAACGTGAGTTTTGAGAGACCAGCAGTTATTTTGTAATTATGGTTGCTGGTTTATACTCAATATCAGATACTTTACCCTATTGGTTAATCTCATGGTTTCAGTAGTCACATAATAGTCGTTTATTACTAGTATCTATGCTACTTTAATATCGGATGGCTTTTATTCCTCTTTTGACGTAAATTAGATCTTAGAGGGTCCTGCGTAGTCGAGTGATTAGCTCATAGAGGGTCCGGCGTAGACAAGTGATTAGCTCATAGAGGGTCCGGCGTAGTCAAGTGATTCGCTCATAGAGGAACCGGGGTAGTCGAATGATTAGCTCATAGAGGAACTGGGGTAGTCGATTGATTAGCTCATAGAGGAACCGGGGTAGTCGAATGATTAGCTCATAGAGGAACTGGGGTAGTCGATTGATTAGCTCATGGAGGGACCGGCGTAGTCGAATAATTAGCTCTTAGAGGAACTGGGGTAGTCGATTGATTAGCTCATGGAGGGACCGGCGTAGTCGAATGATTAGCTCATAGAGGGACCGGGGTAGTCGAATGATTAGCTCATGGAGGAACTGGGGTAGTCGATTAATTAGCTCATGGAGGGACCGGCGTAGTCGAATGATTAGCCCATAGAGGGACCGGCGTAGTCGAATGATTAACTGGCAGTCTGGACGAGGCTTAATATGATTTCTATAGACGCTCCCATGTCTAGCATAAAAAATACTATTACAAAAGTAAAGTACAAAACAATTTCGAAAAATTGTACACATAAGGAAACACCAAGAAACTATATGCAACTAATTGGTTAGTTAAAAATAATTTATCAAATAAATAAATATCTTTGTCTCGAGATTGAGATTGCTGCAAATTAACTATAGAGAACAAAATAGTATACGATACAAAGAAACAATTACGATATCAAAGTGTTTCATACGAGAAGATGGTTTGATTCAACAACAAGCAAAAATCCAATTTCAAAACTACGTCAGAGGGATAAATTCAATAAATTCAAAGAAGATGAATAACATGAACATGAGAGAGATGACAATAACATATATCCTCATCATGCAACCCGCTTAGATGTGCTTTATCAGCAGAATTTCCATATTAATATGTTCAGTAACTAAGCAACATTAATACGACTGGAAATGTTGACGTATATATAATTCAGTGAGGATATCTCACTAAATAGTCGTGTTTTCCGAGTAATCAAACGATGCGACGATTCCTTCCGACAGAATCAGAGAAATTCTCAAAGCAACATTATTTCAGGTTTGTCTATTTTTCGAAATGACAGTTTTAAATAAGAAAAACTGTCCATTTCAATTAAAATTTAGAATGCAATTTATTTGTCAATAAGTATAATCTCTACTATAAGCGGCAATGTCAGTGATTGACTGTGACTGTCATAGAATCAACGTACAGCAAAATCTGCTTAACTGAGAGCCTTGAAATTTCGAGAACATATTCTGGTCATATCATAGACACCCAACTAAGAAAGGATTTTGAAATAATTCATATAAAAATGCCATTTTTCAAAACTGGTCTTATTTTCAATTTTTTTTTTTTTTTTTTTTTTTTTTGTTTCTGTATTCTTCACCTTAGTTGTATCTATGTACAAAATTTGGGAAAGATTGAATGACGGTAAGCGGTTCAAAATTGGGGCAATAGGTGTGCGATGAAACTTAAAAAGCAAATAAATTTGACGCCATTTTTTTATTTTTTATTTTTATTTTGGGTTTCTGTATTCTTCACCTTAGTTGTATCTATGTGCAAAATTTGGGAAAGATTGAATGACGGTAAGCGGTTCAAAATTGGGGCAATAGGTGTGCGATGAAACTTAAAAAGCAAATAAATTTGACGCCATTTTTTTATTTTTTATTTTTATTTTGGGTTTCTGTATTCTTCACCTTAGTTGTATCTATGTGCAAAATTTGGGAAAGATTGAATGACGGTAAGTGGTTCAAAATTGGGGTAATAGGTGTGCGATGAAACTTAAAAAGCAAATAAATTTGACGCCATTTTTTTATTTTTTTTTTTTTATTTTGGGTTTCTGTATTCTTCACCTTAGTTGTATCTATGTGCAAAATTTGGGAAAGATTGAATCACGAGAAGTGGTTCAAAATTGGGGAAACGGAAATGTGCGATGAAACTTACAAAGCAAAGTAATATAAGACCAGTAAAAATTTGATTTTAAGGGGTAGAAAAGGGCGAAAAACGGTGGCTCAGATAGAATATGTATATCTATATACATGACAGTACATAGGTATAGAGACTGTAATACCCTCGGCATGTTCTCTCATTTGATTTTCTCCTCCTTCTTTCTTCTTTTTTTCTTATAATAGATTACATGTCAAACAACAGTACTATAGTGTACTATTAATGTTAAAATACAATTGTTTAAAAATAGTACATTACGCGTCGAGTGCGGAAAGTAGCATTTTGCATGCGAGTGTGGAGTTTGCACCCGAGCGATAGCAAGGGTAGTAAAACCACACGAGCAATGCAAAATAGTTTTTTGCAATAGTAGTTTTGCATTGCAAGTTAGTGTGCGCTACTTATCCACCGAATTTCCAAGATATCCCGTCAACTGCTGACTTCTAAAAAAAATGCTTTTGATGTTGGGAAACAAGACGTCGAGAATCAAAAATCCCACTTCAAAATAAGGTTTTCACCGATGCAACCGGAGCATTCAAAAACACTGAAAGTTTTAACTCGATCTTCGACGCAACCGCAAATAAAAGCGAAGTTAGTTCGCCCTTGACATTCGTTCACTCAACTAGTTATAAACTCTAATGCTAAGTTTAGAAATATTTATTTTATAAGTTTTATTCCACTAATGTATGAACGAACGTCAGATGTGCTAAGGTTGAATGCCCGCCTTGTTTAAAATAAAAAAAAAAAAAAAAAAAAAGAGTAAATAAATAAATAAATAACTAAGATATTTAAAAAAAAAATCAATTAACATCAGTTGCACATAAATGTCATGCATTGCAGGATTTAAGTATAAAAACTCTTAGCAAGGTAGAAAGGAATCATGTAAAAAGACAAGCTTACTAGAGTAATAATATACAATTTTAACTTTTATAAGCTATCATATTGCCCGTATGCTGCTATAAATAAACGCCAAGTATATATTTGATTAGAACCCAGATGCTAAAAATCATTTACATAAAGAGAGTTAGTAAGTTTTCAAGTGAGCCAAAAATAACGTTCAAATGCTGTTTCCGTATAATCTTAACCCTTTTAAGAACAGACGATCCGACTCGTCATGTCCAATATCAGCGTGATGGAGAGCCTACTATAGGAAGGGGAGGCGCGAGTGCGTGTTCGTGACGATACGACGGAAGAAGTTATAAAATGTTGGGGCATTAAGAGGAGAACAGTGTTGATAAGAAGTGGGATCTCTGAGGCGAAGGGGGCCAGGCTAGGGGGCGATGCCCCCCCTGTGGGTCGATCATCAAGTTCAATGCCTTGCTTGACCCCCCCTCCTTGTCGATACGGTGGGGCCTAGGCACGGGGACGCAGTTGGCCTAGGGCCTAGCCTCGTCCGTACGGCCTACAGGCTTCAGCCACCAGCTACACAGATATGGAAACTAGCCAACACACATCATCTTGTGGAAAAACAGCTTTAACTGACTCCCTTACACACGTACAAATTAGATTCCGTATCAACTTTATCTCGCACTAAATAGAAACAAACCTTTAACACAAAACTAGATCAGAATTATTTAATAAAAAAAAACCGAACATACCGAAAAAACAACATAGATGTCAATTAAATTATTAACCGCATAAATGATTAGTGGTTTTGATTGTGATTTTGTGGTATCACTTCACAATTATAACCAAGAGAAGGTAAACTGTCAATTGGTGTGGCACATAGCCTCCTCGCATGCTATCACGTACTTTTTGATTTTAAGCTTTTACAAGCCATTATTGTCTAATTTGTATAATTCTTTTCCCTGTTTTTTTAATCTCTCAAAATTGTTTTGATTTTTTACTTGAATTAAAGTATCAATTAAGCAAATGTTAAAGAGCGCAGACGGTTCAAAGTAATCTGGGGCTATCTGCGGGCTACTTTCCATAAGTTCTAAAAGTTTCATACAAATCAGATAATGTCTTTAGAAGCTATAGGTGTAAACTAATGTATGTTTGTGCGCATGTGGAAGAGAAACAAATGAGCGTAGAAAGTTGAAACTTATATGGGACCAACAATGGGCTATTCATGACCTACCACCCAAATTTTATTAAAATTGGACTTGTATTTTTTTAAGATACGTTGGTTCGCAAAAATTGAACGACAGACCGACCGACAGATCGACAGACCGACAGATCGACAGACCGACAGATAGACACGGAACCAAAAATGATCCCTGATGTCTGAAACGGATTTCTGTCTTGGAATTTTTGAAATCGGAGACCTAAAAATGTTTCCTTCTCCAGAACGATCGCGTAGCTTCGGTTACCTTCGTTAAGCTCGGAAGCAATAATAGAAAGTAACACAAAAATATTGTCACCACAATTTCATATTAATAATTAACAAATGAATTTCGACATTTTACATCATTCTTTAGTGTTAAGTGATAACACAGTAAGATTAAAGATTCTACTTGCCACATATTATACAAGCTTGACTTAAACTTCTGTTTTATGACTCTGTACTGTTAGTTTAAGTCATAAGGTTTGTAAAATATGCAGCTAATTGTTCGTTTGTGGCCCAGATTAATATGTGACTTGTAGTTAAAGCCATAGTTAGTGTCCAAATATAAAAACCAACAGACTTACTAAGGAAGTTTTAATTAAGTCAATTAGAATGTCGAGTGTTGGAACACAATGCAAACCCAGTGATTTTCGTACAACAGCTGTTGAGACATTATGCTAAACTTATTGACAGTAATTACGTCCTGCTTACACAATCTCTATTATATTTAAAGTTTAAAAACATTTTAATAATTGATTTTATCTACGATTGATACGAAATATAAACATTGTATCTCTGTTTAGATGCGTAGAAAGTGATTCTTTACGTTCTTGTATTAATTGCGCATGCGCGTCTCATAGTTCTGAAGTATTCCTCTTCTTTACCACCCTAGGGCGGTAAAGAAGAGGAATTCTTCAGCTTTTTCGAACGATTAGCGAGTTTGTTTACATTTAACAAAACTAATTTGCTGTTCTTTTATTAAAGTAACTGTTTGTTTATCGAGTTTTTATTGAAAAACAATGAGTGAATCAAGTGACTTTGACGAAAATGTGGAGAATAATACTCCTCCAGAAATAATTAATTCGCCAAAAAATACAACTCAAGAATTAATGCCATCTTTATCAAGAGAGAGATACTTACTTACATACAGCAAGTTTATTCTTTTTCTGTATTTATTATTTAAATCTAACAATCGTAGATAAAGTACGGTACGCAACTCGTGCGAAAACGGGATTTTGCATTGCTCGTGTGGTTTTACTACCCTCGCTATCGCTCGGGTGCAAACTCCACACTCGCATGCAAAATGCTACTTTCCGCACTCGACGCGTAATGTACTATTCTCCCCCAATTATTTGATCAATTCTTGTTGAAATATTATTTTACCATTTATATTTTACTTGGAAGTTGGAATGCATTCTATCCGGTTTGCAATGTAACGATGCATTGATTGGAAGATCATGGACACTCTACGAGAATAGTAGTTTATGTTTAATCACATGTTATGCGTTTAATAATTGTGACTAAAGAAGTTAATATAAAGTAATTTAACAATATTGTCACCACAATTTTTATATTAATCATTAACAAACGGGTTTCGATATTTTATATCATCTTCAGTGTTAAGCGTTAACATATACTAACTTACCATGAGTTTTGAAAACTGTTTTGGTTTCAAAACGAAATAGTTTCCATGAAGTAGTTCCCAAAACAGTTTTGACAGCAATTTTGAAAAAACTATCAAACTCCCAGACTAGTTAAAGTTAAGTCAGGTTATCAATGGTATAATATGGTTATCACATCATTACTTAGCTTACCTACTGCGCATGTCTCAATTCTGTTTTAAATTCAATACTAGTTTCCATGCTATTTTTTTAAAACAGTTTCAGTAACAAAAACAAAAATTTGATTAATTAATGAAAAAAAAAAAAAAGACTAATTAATTATTTTTAGTTTTTGCTGTACTTTTAAGGTCAAGATTAACTCAACAATATGCATAGCAGGAGAGACTAAGTACTTTATTGACACATAAGTATCGTTTTAGGATAATTCGATACAAATCGAATTTACGTCGATGATTTCCTTTACTAATAATAATTGGGTGTTATCAAAGATGTAAATTGTAGATAACGAGAAGAACCGATATTAACCACTCTGTATTCAAAATAATTACTATTTTAATTTTATAATTATCCTATCAATTTCACTTGACGATATTAATTTCATGGGCTAAAAATATAATAAGAATTTTATTAAAATATTCAAGGCTTTAAATATTATAGGAAATTTATTGAATACACTAGGCTTTTAATATTATAGTTAATATATTAAAATATAATAGGCTTTAAATATTATAGAAAATATATTAAAATATAGTATATAGGCTTTAAATATTAAAGGAAGTAATTAAAATATACTAGTTTAAATATTATAGGAAATATATTAAAATATACATTTAAGGCTTTAAATATTATAGGAACGATATTAAAATGTACTAGGCTCTAAATATTATAGGACACATATTAAAATATAGTAAGCTTTAAATATCAAGGATATATTATATTAAAATATACTAGGCTTTAAATATTACAAGAAATATATTAAAATATAATAGGATTTAATATTATAGGAAATATATTAAAATATACTAGGCTTTAAATATTATAGGGAATATATTAAAATATACAAGACTTTAAAAATTATCGTATAAACGAGTAGGTATATTAAAATATACTAGACTTTTAATATTATAGGAAATATATTAAAATATACTAGGCTTTAAATATTATAGAAAATATATTAAAATATACTAGACTTTAAATATTATATTAGTAGGAATCTAATTTTAAGAAAATAAAATGTCTAGTGTAAAACTATTTTTTTTATTTTATTTATTTTTTTACAAAATTTAAGTCAGATAAAACGAACTTGACCTGGGTCTATTTTTATCAGGAATGTCAGCATTTTGAATATATTGGGAAATTGTATTATATAAAGGGCTGGGCATCCATTGCTGACCAAACATAGGAATATATATTTTAAAAATCCCTGAAGAGAAGATGAAACTAATAACATTGTGAACTGCTTTGAAAAATAACAATAAAAAAACAAACATAAAAACAACTATAATGTTGCAACTATAATTATAATTTTTAATAATTTGATATAAGATAATAAAATGATTCAAGTTACAGAGATATATTAGTATATTTACATCCTTCACACATTCAATGAGAAATACTTTTTTTAAAAAAAAGATAATTATCTATAAGCCAATTTCAGGGCTTGTAGCAGATTTTCCTCAAAATTGAGTGACTTTAGTGACTATTTTTTTCAAAATAAGTGACTTTTAAGTGACCTGTTTTCCCCAAATAAGTGACTTAATTTTAAGTAAAAAAAAATTATTTGAGTTACTTTTTGTTGTTTAGCACTGTTAAACAAATGCAATTATAAAAATTTTAGAACGGTCTTTTCCCCATTTGATTTTGTGTACCGTAACTGTACGAAAAAAAAAAACAAAAAAAAAACAACGGATACGAGGTACCTTGGAACTTTTCCTCACTTCGGAGGCCACCAAAGTGTCTGGTTACAACGATATGCTATAAGTCAAAAACATATTTATACTTTCGGCATTATTAACTGTCAAAGTTTATAAATTCAAATATTGATAACTTCAAAATGGCGGCCAATATCAAAAAGGAATTTGGTGGGCTTGTTTGCATTATAGAGAGGTACATTTGTGCCAAATTTCAACTCAACCAGGACCATTTTCGATTTATTAGGATTTTTTAAAATGTATGCTGACTTAGCAAACTGCGTTCAAGATCAGGCGGCACCACTACAGGTAAAGACTGATATTCTGCCAAGTTTCAACTCTCTAGGTTAAATACCTTGGGCACTACGATAATTACATACGTACATTCACACATACATACATACATAAATACATACAGACGTAATGCTGAAAACCACTCAAGAGGTTTTAAAAACACCCAAAAAGGAGAATTCTGTTGAAATCTCGAAAAAGTTTTTGGTGAAAACAATACTTTTTCTACTATAGGTTGTGAGGAAAAGTAATAACAATCAGGAGGGAGTTCGGAATAAAATATTCTTTTCATCTTTATATTATTTTTATTTTTTTCATCCATCTTTTTAATATTGAAGATAAAACACAATACACGCCAGCTGAATCTAGTGCAACTGTTACAAACTTTATCATTCATCACAGTTCAAAGTAAGCCTAATATAAAATTCATAGTTAAAAAAGTCTTGAGCTTACAAAATCCCTTTTGAAAAACAGTTAAAATATATGTTGTGCATTTAAAAAACACAAAAAATTATCCTTGTAAGCCCAAATAAGTGACTTTCAGTGACTTTTTTCTAAATAAGTGACAAAAAAGTGACTCTCGTCAAAATAAGTGACTTTTAGTGACTTTCAGTGACTCACTACAAGCCCTGCAATTTTAATATTACACCTACCGAAAAATACTACAGAAACAATAGAATTAGAAGTAAACAAAATTCACACGGGGGAATAAACGCCAACCGGTTGTGATAAATAATCTTCGCTCAACTCAAAACTCTGAAATAATAACGCTGTTAAAATATCATAATAAAATATAAATAGACAGTACCAATCAATAAAAGAAGGATAGCCAATAGCAATATTTATATTTATAACAATATTAATGGAAAGTAAAAATAAAAAAATTACATAATGATTATATTCGGAATTAAAAATAAAAATAAATGGTTATATAACCTTGACTACAACCATTATATTTTTAAAACTACACCCAATATCTACAGCATTTAATAATAAATAAAATACAGAAAGTTAATGCTACAATACAAATGTACAAAAAAAAAATAGACTGCCAATTAGTGTGGCACATAGCTTCCTCGCATCGTTTCATGTATTTTATTGTTATAATGTTTATTGTGTGAAAACAATTAATAGTTTTAGCGATCTTTAACACTTCATAGCGGTGTCGCTGTTGGTTTTACTCAAAAATTGTATTTGAAAAAAATGTTTGTCTCATTTAATAGATGAAGTTAGATTTTTTCCCGACCTAAAATTCCAATTTTAAATTTGAAGTTCACGTTTACGCGAGCGTTGCTCGTGAACGCTTGAACGGATAATGTTGTCCAACGAACTCGTCCTGAGCATTGGTAAAATGAACATGCCTACCAAATTTCATCAAAATCGGTTGACATTTACTCAAGTTATCGTCGCACGTTTCATAATTCGCGGACACACAGACCGACAGACAGACAGACAGACAGACAGACAGACAGACAGACAGACAGACAGACAGACACGAGACCAAAAATGTTCCCTGATGTCTGAAACGGATTTCTGTCTTGGAATTTTTAAAATCGGAGGCATAAAAGTTTTTCGTTCTCAAAAGTGAACACAATGCTTCCGTTACCTTCGGTAAGCTCGGAAGCAAAATAATGTACTTGTTAATTAGAAGCCCTCCTTAAAAGTTAGAAGTGGTTAGAGGAAGTTATAGAGGTGGTTAGAGGAAGTTAGAGGTGGTTAGAGGAGGTTAGAGGTGGTTAGAGGAGGTTAGAGGTGGTTAGAAGATGTTAGAGGTGGTTAGAGGAGGTTAGAGGAAGTTAGAGGAGGTTAGAGGGAGTTAGAGGTGGTTAGAGGATGTTAGAGGAAGTTAGAGGTGGTTAGAGGAGGTTAGAGGAGGTTAGAGGTGGTTAGAGGAGGTTAGAAGAGGTCAGAGGAAGTTAGAGGTGGTTTGAGGAGGATAGAGGAAGTTAGAGGTGGTTAGAGGAGGTTAGAGGAAGTTAGAGGTGGTTAGAGGAGGATAGAGGGGGTTAGAGGAGGTTAGAGGAGGTTAGAGGAAGTTAGAGGTGGTTAGAGGAGGTTAGAGGAAGTTAGAGGTGGTTAGAGGAGGTTAGAGGGGGTTAGAGGAGGTTAGACGTGGTTAGAGGTGGTTAGAGGAGGTTAGAGGGGGTTAGAGGGGGTTAGACGTGGTTAGAGGTGGTTAGAGGAGGTTAGAGGTGGTCAGAGGGGGTTAGGAAGGTGATCTCTAACCTCCTCTAACTTTAAGGGAGGGCTCCTAATTAACAAGTAGCAAAAATAAATATGAGTAAATCAAAACTGGTCCAAATAACCACGAGGAAGCTATGTGCTATACTAATTTACAGATTTTTTTTAAAATTTATTTTTTACTAATATTATAAATGAAATAAAAATAATAATACAAACGTTGAATTACACTAAAGCATTAACAAGATGCATCTAATTTCGGAAAAAGGTTAGGTTTTAAGAAAAAGGGTTTGTTCTAATAGCTCGAAGGTTATCTGCAGTGAAATACGACCGCGGCATTGCTAACTAGCTACCTTTAACACATCGCTGGCTAGCTTTATCAATCCAAGTCGATGTTTTAAGAACAAAACATAAAAAACAAGAGAATGTAGCAAACCGTGAAAATATTTTAAATTTTCCCCCATGTTAAAAATGTTACATTCTTCCTTGATGCAATCAATAGCGCAAGGGTGTTAAAAGTTAATATAGTTCAGAGTAAAATAAATGGTTTTATTTCCGCTTTTGCTAACCCAGACAAGAATAGTAAAATATATTTAACATGGGAGCATACTCAGAGGACGTGTGCCCCACCCCGTACAAGGAACGTTCATGGACGGTGGACTTTAAACTTGAAAAACCAGCTGGGCTCGCCGAGCCACACCGGACCATCTAAGTTCCCCCACACGGTGAGTTTTGGAGTGGCGCGAGGCCATTAGGTCTTAACCGAATCTTCAACATTCACCAAGGAATTTTTTTTTTTTGTGTGTATTGCCGTGGTGCTTTAAAAAGCAAAATTCATTTCACCAGTCAGTTCCATCTAGAATAAGCAATTTTAAAAATATAAGTATGACAATTGGAAAAATTAAATTGTAGATTATTGTGATCATAATAGATTTAAGTATAGTAAAGTTACTGCAGCAAAACTGGAGGTAAAGAAAAAAATCCCGTCAAGTACTTGCTTGCAAGCTAAAAAGGGTTTCTTCGGTCCTAAAAATTCATATGTTCTACTTTATTTTTTTTAACTAAATATGTATAAAAAGATAAACTTTGGAGGAGGAAGGTATGCATATAATATCCTTTAACATTTTATTTTATATTGTTCCGGGGGAAAAATAGCCATCATTTTGGACACGTGATATATATGTGTGGTCTATTCTTCAATATTTTTAAAATGATACCCCACTCAAAAATAAAAAAAATTGCGTCACCACTGTTATGGCCACTTAAAACTTTTTAAAATTTGAATTTTTTATATTTACTTCCGGAAATATCATTGGCCCACAGAGATGTATATTTATATTGTATATATAGTTTTTCCTCACTTTTAGGACCTGCCCTTATGAGGTAACTGGGAAGGGACTTTTTTTTTGGGGGGGGGGGGGTATTTTTGGGATTTCGGGGGTAAAATTCCCGCTTTTTTGGAAACGCCATATATATATTAGTGATCAAAACTTAAATACCTTTAAAATTCCACTCAAAAATTAAAAACAATTTTAATCAGTTCGTAATTGCTCGCTGATAGAAGAAATGTCGATTCGTGAAGTATAGGCAACATTTTTCCTGTTTTTGGACCAAACAATTTTACTTGTACACCAAATTTCAAATCTCTAGGTACAATAGGTAGGGAAATATGATCCACGATGCGACGGACGGACGACAAAAGCATAAGGGTTTCTAGGATGACCTAAAAACCCTAAAAATAAGAATTTTACTTCGAATAGAAGGATCACTCGCAGAAGTAGCGTAAAATTAATGTTATTGGGATAGTCACACATTAAAAATCAAAAAGGCACGTTAAGTGTTTTAAGTTATCTTTGTGTAACAGGGAACATAGCTTAAGTGCAAAAGGCCTCCAAAGACCCACCCATACACTTCCTTTTCTTTATTGATAATACTATTTTTATGTCGACTAATTCAGTCTTTCCTTCAACTCTTTAGTTACGCCAACCCATATTTTAAGGGAAAATATTACTTAAAGAAAGAAAAAATAAAGAAATTAAATTTGGAAAAACTTACATAACCCCGTACTCAAGATATGTAACTCCAAATTAAAATACACCAAATTCCTCACCTAAAACATAAATAAAAATAAATTAGAAAAGAAAGTTACAAAGTTTATAAGTAAAATTAATAATTCATAATAAATTAAGTATATAGGGAATATATTCATACAGCATAAAACCGACGCCACAAATTAACATGGCCACATTATTGAAATACAGTGGACGCCTCTTAATATAATCACGTTCAATGTTATCAACCGCTTATTTGTAATCAACGGGGCCCATCATAATAACAAAGCAATGCTTTAATCATTTTCCATATATTGTTATCAATATTTCGTCTATTGAGTTCACCGTTAAGATCGTAATAGGAGAAACTACTACAGCTGGGACACTGGTGTTTCGATGACCATCTTTTTTGCTCACAAGCTATATCACCTTGCCTCACCCCATTACTACTAAGGATTGTGATAGCAGTCAGATTTAACAACTTAATGAGTTTTAAAATTATTCGTATTCTTCTATTCGTATAGTTTCTAACGATTCGTAAATTTACATAATTTCGAAGAGATATTTAACTTAATATTTAAACGAAGAATAAGCCCTTTGAAACGTCGTGATCATGTACATTATTTATTTACATACATATACGTATGTATTAGTTTTGTCCCTAAAGATTTAATCTGAATGGTTCCTAAAAAAATTCATACATATATAAGCTATGTCGTTATGAAGAACAAACAAATATTTTATGTCACCGATTTCAAAAATTCCAAGACAGAAATCCATTGCAAACATCAAGGAACATTTTTTTGGTTCCCTATCTTTCTATCGGTCGGTCTGTCACTCAAATTTTGCCAACCAACATATCTAAAAAAAACTACTCGTCCGATTTTAATAAAATTTGTAAGGTAGGTATATAAGTAGTATATAAGTTTGAATCTTCTGCACCTATTTTATCTCCTCCACATGCGCACAAACATTAATTTATTTACCCCTAAATCTTCAAAAGTACTCATCAACGTTTTATGAAATTTGGATGGTTTGTCGAAAGTAGATCGCAGATAGCACCAAATTAATTTCAACTGCCTGCGCTCCTTAATTTTTGCTTAGTTGATATTTGACATAATTAAAAAAGTGGGTAAACTAAAATTTAATATATTAGACGAAAGCATAAAACCAATAAAGTACATAATAGAATGCAAGGAAGCTATGTGCTACACTAATTGGAAGTCTATTTTTATTTTTTTAACAAGTTAATAAGACATTTTATTTTTCTACTGGTTTTACACAAATAAGTATAATAATCTTTCAACCTTTAAGTATAATATCAGTTAAAAATAGATACGAATTTAAGTTATTTAGGTAAAAAAAATATAAACAAGTATTGTGGGAATAGAAAAAAAATTAAAATAGAGATTTGGAGAGAGGTTTGGTAGTTAATTTAACGATATGAAAACGTTGAATAAAACGAGAATGTAAAAAAACATATAAATATAGAATCGTAGCTCTGTAGATTATCCCTCATATATCATATATAAAATTATCATATATAAAATATCATATATAAATTGTATAGTATAAATATACGTATGAATAAATTTTTTTTAAGAATAATTAGCATAGGTATTTATGTTGTAAAAAAAAAGATTGCACTAATGATTTTCCTTTATTCAAGATTGTAATAGGGCTTGAAAGACTTTAGACATTTAAAGAAAGCAAATTTAAAAGCTAGAAAAATAAATAAAAAATATAAATTCTAGTTTTTATTTTTATTTTTTTTTAAGAACTAAAATCTTGTCTGTGGTATATTTGAAGTGGTCTTGGTTAAACCAAGACTCAAATCAACATGGACTTTCAGCTTTATATTTATGCATCTTAAAAACGAATAAAAATAAATAAAAAATGTTCAATTTATTATCAGCACACTTTTTATCTTTTATTTTACACGCTAGAGCAAATAAAAATAATAAAATATAAAATAAATGCAACTTTCTACAATTATATAATTAATTTATTTAATTATTTATCACATAAGATTAAATGGGTTCTAAAGGCTTAATTTATTATGAAAACACAGAAGAAAGAAAGTTATTTCAGATTCAATTCATATAGTTTTTCGGATACAATGTCTTCAGTCTTCACCTTAGTTTCTAGACTTACGTTATATAAATAGTTGAAAAAAAAGAACTACTAACTTTTATATTATGTATTTCATATACTTAACTTACGTAGTTTATATACAGAGAAACTTTTTGTGAAAATTCGATTTTAAAATTTTGTATATATATATTTAATTATTTTTATTAACTATAAATCTTGTCTGAGTTGTATCCAATTTTTCGGTTAAAAAAAAGGTTTTTCAAAATGTCTGTTGTCTGTAGTCTATGTAGACAATTGGATCCTAATTTCTTGGTCTAAAACAATGAAATTTAGCCTAAATGTTAAAAAAAAAAATCATAAAAATCAAGTAAATATATTTAAGGGCCCACACCCCGAGGCGAAATCGAGATATGAATTTTAGCTCTAAATTTAGGGCCGCTATCCCCAAAAGAACTCTGAAAAAACGTGAAAAAGAATCATTTTTTGAAAAAGGTTACTACAATTATTTTTTTTAAAGTCTAAAATGGAGTCCATTTAAATGGGAATCGAACTATATAAAGTCGATTTCCCCGGGAAAAATCTAATTTTTGTGATAATGACGAAAATAAACCTGTTTTTGCTAGAGAACATCGGGCCCTCGATGTTCTCACCACGGCCCTGATCAGAAGTGTAGACAATAACTTGTTAAGGCCTGTTTAAAATTGTTTAAAAATAAATTGATTAAATTAGATATAATATGATTTAGAGATTTAGTCTTGCTATGAACAAACAGTATGTCCACGGATGGAGTTGCCTATACATATAAATTCATAAAATCTCCTGCTGAAATTAAGAATTATAGTATTACTTTTTGTTCAAAATGTACCATGTACCCAGAAAGTATACAATTTCCGAAAATCGTACAAGAGGAAACCGGTCCAAATTTTATGAAATTTGATTATCAATATTTTTATTTTTTTAATTATTTTTTGAATAGTATACCTAATTGAAAATATAAAGAAAACTTTTTGATTGAATATTCGAAATTTGTACCGGTTTCCTCTTGTACGACTTTAGGAAATGGTACTTTCTGGATACAGGGTACATTTTGAACAAAAAGTAATACTATAAATCTTCATTTAAGAACAAGCAGAAGATTTTAAGAAAAGTGACGTACCTTCCAAAATTGATTTTTTTTTTTTAAATTTACACGTATAGGCAACTCCATCCGTGGACATACTGTATATTAATAGAAGCTTATTATTATGGGGGAAGGCATGCCGCATACTATTTTTTTTTTAGTTCAATAGAAATAGCTAAAAAAAAAATCCAAACCTAATTAAATAACACCTGGATTTTTCCACCTACTCACTAAAGATTCTTTATTAAATATCTAGTGGTAATTAGTTAATTAGAAACTAATTAGTATTTAACTGAAAACCAATAAAAATATCTTAAGTCTAAAAATAAATAACAATGAAAAATAAAGGTGTTTTATCTTTTTAAAAAAAAACCACATCATTTTTTTAATTATGAAGATAAAATAAATTTCGAATAAGAACTCCTACGTTAATTTCTTTGGCGGGGGAAATTAGCGAACAAATTTTTGAAATGGTAAAAAAAAAAAAAAAAAAAAAATGATGGTGTCAGTGGCGATTGAAGGCAAGGGGATGATGAAGGAGTGGGGACGATGCAAGGTCATGGTAGAACTGAGGTTAGTGGCCTCAACTATATCTCCTTCAGGGAACCCACTAGCCTCTAGACACACAAACACATCTAATACTTCATACGCACAACTCTTGACTACTTGACATAAACAAAACATTTCTATGCCCTTATTCACTGGAACTTAACCCAACATATGTTTTAAACACTTTAAAAACCAAATCTATCATCCAAGAGGTTGCCAAATAGTGTTGGTAGGAGGAAGAAAAACAGGGGAACTATGCAGAATATTTTCAAAAGTATATTATATGCATCATATTTATATATTCCTAACCAGTGGCGCACCCAAGATTTATTGTAGGGGAGAAGGAGCAAAATACGATATCATGGAAAAGGGGGTATTTTTTGTTTATGTATAGCCCATATAAAATGTAGTAACTTTTTTTTATGATCAGTTTGTGTTTTATGAGCACTAGGTATTAAAATAAACAGGTCAAGTGTGTGCTAGTCAGCACACAGCGAGGGTCCGTAGGCCACACTATATAGTGTTTTACTGTAAAGGGTATAAACAGTGTTATTTTAAAATGCTAAAAAGCTAATTTTGAACCATTCTAAGGGTCTGATATTCTCAAAACACACTCTGATAAAGTATTTTTTTGCCACTGGACCGGACTACAACCATATAAATAAGTACATCGAAAAGACCATAATTATAAAAAAACGTATTTTGTCGATAAAAAAAAAAATATATTTTTTTTTTCGAAATTTCCAAAAAGTGGTCTCTTTACTTTTGGTCGAAGAATGTTCAGGAATTTTTTCAGATTTTTTGCACTTCACAGAAGCGAGATAGAGGGGGGGGGGGGGGACACGTTTCACACCCACTTCAAACTTGCCCACGCTCGCCCTATCAAAGTTATATCCAAAGAATTATATATTTTTGTAATCAGCTCGACGTACCCTTTCATATGATACCCCTCACGGTGTCAAAAAAAAAAAAAAAAAAAAAAAAATTAACCCATAAGTTTTTTTACCCTAATTGTTTTGAATTGTTTTTTTTTTTAAGTCGCTATATTTTTAAAATATGTGGGCAGGTACAAGACACATACATGCCAAATTTCAAAGTGATCGGACGAAAGGTGTAGCCGTGAGAACACGCGAGAGGACGGACGGACAGACACACGCAGGAAAATATAAGGGTCCTTGGTTTTGCCTACGGACCCTAAAAAGGCCGCAAATTAGAGTGGCACATAGTTTCCTCGCTTCCTATTTCGTATAATTTAATGGTTTTATAATTCGACAACCTATTATTGTCAATTTTATTTAATCCTCCAGCACCCTTTGTTTATTAAATCTATCAAAATTGTTTTGATTATATACATGAATTTAAGTGTAAATTTAAATTTAACAAAATTTAAAGAGCTCAGACGGTTGAATGTCCCAGTGTTCGAGGGGAATCGAACACGGGCTCTCTCCATCCACGTTTTAAGTTATTTTCTGAGGAACTAGATTTTTCCCGGAAAAACGGCTTATATTGTTAGATTCGAATATAAATGGACTACATTTTAGAATTTTTTAATCCAAATCTTCGGAACCGTTTTCGAGAAATTAACGTTTCTTCAGAGTTTTTAGAGGGCCAAATTTAGAGCTCAAATTCATTTCTCGATTTCGCCTCGGGGTATGATTTTTCTGAACATGTATGCCAAATTTCGTCAAAATCGGCCCAATAGTTTAGGCTCCAGACCTTTGCAAAGACGACAGACAGACATTTTTTAAAAAATCAATATTTTGGACTTAGGGGAATTTCAAAACTTGTAAATCCATCAAAATCTCAAAATGGAATTTTCGCGCCATCACAATACTTTCTCTTTATATGAGAAAGTAAAAAGCAAAACCTGTTATCCCTCGTATGTTAAATAACATAAAGGATAAATAAAATTAACAAATTAGTTATTTAATTTGACCGCATGTTTAAAAAATTGTATTTCTCGTAAATAAATAATAATAATGCTATAAATAATTATTTACAATACAGCTAAAAACCAGTTAGTTTTAAAAAATTTCTTTTTGAGACAACTTATAACAAGTCCTGTTATGTTAAGTCTCGAATAAAAAAGTTAAATAAATAATAAGACCTACTTGTTAAACTTTACCGATTCTTTGACCAATAAAAAAACCACTCGCTATTGCGTCATCGGTTTACTCAGTTCCAGCCAAGAAAATAAATGTTAAGACTGACTTCTTATAATCATCCTTTCTTTAAAGAATTTTAGTTGTCACGTTGCTGCTATCTATTTAGGCCGTTCCCTTGGCCGCATCACGTAAAACAACCATTAGGAGTTCCTGGCCTTATTTCTTTTTTAATTCATTCTGTGTTTTCTATCCCCGCAATTAGCATTGGAAGTAATATAAAAATCTTTTAACGAAATTCAACAACTGATTCCCTTGATTTGGTAATAACTACTTTCTTAGTCATTTCCAGAGTCTTTGCATTATTTGTTTGTTTTTTGAGTTAATATTAACTGTACTCATGTAAAGAACGTAAAAACGTAATACCGTTACAATATAATATGTCTGATCATTCCACTCGAGGTAAAATATTTCATGAGAGACATTACAATCTTTTTAAAAAAAGACTGCCACGTACTTTATTGAGTTGATGCTTTTAGAAGCCATTATTGTCTAATTCATTTAATTGTTTCCCCGTTTTTGCTTCCGAGCTTACCGAAGGTAACGGAAGCTCGTTTGAAGAACGAAATAGTTTTATGTCTCCGATTTAAAAAAAATCCAAGGCAGAAATCCTTTTCAGACATAAGGGAACATTTTTATTACCGTGTCTGTCTGTCGCTCTATTTTTGCGAACCAACATATCTTACAAACTCTCGTCGATTTTAATAAAATTTGTATGGTAGGTCATAATTAGCCCATTTTTGGTCCTATTTAAGTTTTAACCTTCTGCGCTAATTTGTTTCTCTACCACATCCACCCAAACATACATTTATTTACACCAATAGCTTCATAAATACTTATCTGATGTGTATGAAACTTTTATAGTTTATCGAAAGTAAGCCGCAGATAGCCCCAGATTAATTTAAACCGTGTGCGCTCTTTAATTTTTGCTAAATTGATACTTTAATTCAAGTCAAACAATTTAAAAAAAAAAAAATCAAATAAACGATTGAAATCAAAACAATTCTGAAAGATTAAAAAAAGGGGGAACAAACAAATTAGACAATAATGTCTTATAAAAGCATAAAAGTGATAAAGTACGGGATAGCATGAGGGGAAGAGAATGTGCCACACCAATTAGCAGTCTATTTTAATATGTCAAAATGATTTTGAGTTTTTACATAAATTAAAGTATTAACTATGTAAAAGCAAAAGTTAAAGAGCGCAGACTGTTGAAATTAATCTGGATCTATCTAAGGTCTACTTTCGGCAAACCATCAAAATTTAAAAAAAAAAATGATCAGTTCTTTTGAAGTTATTGGGGTATATAAATGTATGTTTGTGTACATATGGTAGGAGAAACAAATGTGCACAGAAGGTTTAAACTTATATGGGACCAAAATGAGCTAAAAAATAACCTAACATCCAAATTTCATAAAAATGGGACAAGTAGTTTTTCAGATATATTGGTTCGCAAAAATTGAGCGGCAAACAGAAAAAGAAACAAAAATGTTCCCTGATGTCTGTCTTGGAATTTTTGAAATGGAAGACATAAAATATATTCGTTCTTCAGAACGATCACATAGCTTCCGTTACCTTCGGTAAACTCGGAAGGAAAACTAACTAGTTTTAATAATATTTGAATTAGAAACCTTTGAAATTATGAATTAGAATAAAATTAGTGAACATAGTTTAACCAACTAGTTTCGTAATAGTACATTACGCGTCGAGTGCGGAAAGTAGCATTTTGCATGCGAGTGTGGAGTTTGCAGCGAGGGTAGTAAAACCACACGAGCAATGCAAAATGCCGTTTTCGCACGAGTTGCGAACCGTACTTTATCTACGATTGTTAGATTTAAATAATAAATATAGAAAAAGTAAACTTGCTTATGTAAGTTCGTATTTCTCTCTTGATAAAGATGGCATTAATTCTTGAGTTGTATTTTTTGCCGAATTAATTATTTCTGGAGGAGTATTATTCTCCACATTTTCGTCAAAGTCCCTTGATTCACTCATTGTTTTTCACTAAAAACTCGATATAAACAGTTACTTTAATAAAAGAACACCAAATTAGTTTTGTTAAATGTAAACAAACTCGCTAATCGTGCGTAAAGCTGAAGAATTCCTCTTCTTTACCGCGCTAGCGTGGTAAAGAAGAGGAATTCTTCAGAACTATGAGAAACTCATTCGCAATGAATACAAAGTACGTAAAGAATCACTTTCTACGCATCTAAACAGAGATACAATGTTTATATTTCGTATCAATCGTAGATAAAACGTATTTACATCATCAGGGTCTGTACTGTAGGTACTGGACTATACTAAACTTATAATGTTAACATATTGAAGTTTGAAATGATGAACTTAGTTGCTACATCTAATTCCTAGATCATAACCATTTCAAACTTCACTATGCTAAGATTGTGTAAGTTTAGTACAGTCTAAATACCCATACCATACATACCCTGATGATGTATATGTAAATAAATTTACGAAACTAGTCAACTATATTGTTTTTTATTAAACCTTACTTCACTAATTTAATTCTAATTCACTTACTAGTTATAAAGTTGTATTTTTTATACGCCTAGTAAAATTCCGTATGATTTTGTTTCAAATAACGGTATCATTTTTTTCATAAAACCAATTATAATTACAAAAATAAAAAAAACTGTGCATGTGTTACGTGCGTAAAGAATATGTGTTAGAATTTTTAATCATTTAATTTACTCGATGCATCAAATAACTTACAGACGTAATTATAAACGTGCTATGCATATTGCATATTGTTATTACTTTTTTAAATTATTATTCCTCAGGGTAACTTTTTTGAAATTTGTAAGATGGTTGCACGAAGAGGTTTTTTATCGATAATGTCTGCCCTTGGTTTTAGTGTTTTGGCCAAGTTAATTAATTCCTTTCTTTCTAATGCACTATTTTTCTTTTTGTTTGTAAGTTCTTAAAACGAAAATAAAACACGTTAACAGCAGCTTTTTACCTACTAAAACAAGTCTATCATTTTTAATAATGACACACACATTTCATATGCATATATATATATATATATATATATATATATATATATATATATATATTATAATATATATATATATATATATATATATATATATATATATATATATAATGATCATTTCAGTGTATGTTATTCTGTTAATAAATTAACTAATTATGCTAAGAGTTAACAATAAAAAAAGAAGATAAACAACAATAAAAAAGAGATAAACAATAAAAAAAGGAAGAAATAGAAAGAGAAAATAAAGAAAAAATGGAAAACAAGCTATTGATAACTGCACAATTCATTTTAATGTACAATTTCATTATATTTGCATTTATTGTAACACTTATACAGAAGTATATGTAAATTTCTGTTGTAAATAAATAAATATACTACTACTACTACTACTATATATATAAATTACGCACCTACAAACCGATTGGCAAAATTGGTGAAATTACACCATTTGGCATCTTATACACCCATTTTTATTTTTTATTATTTTTTTTTTTTTTGAGGGAGTTATTTCGGTCCTCAGATTTGTGGACTAAATTGTTCAAATCCCAAGTGCCGGAAGGAGGAACGAACTTCGAACACACTTAGGTCTGTAGACGCCAAACAACAATTAATATCTACGCGGCAAAGGCGTCATATCAAAGCTCATATTAAAACGCGCCACTTTTGGTGAGCGTTCATCTTAAGCACTTAAGAGAGACTCAAAATCAAACTAAAAATCGTAATAAAACTTAACCTATATTTTGACGTTCCACATTATTAACTTAAATGAATTATTTTTAAAGAAAATTTTATACAATTTTGAATACAGTAAACTACACCATTTTATCATTAAAATGCATTTTTATGAAAACATCTGCTTGTTGTTTGAAAACGAATACACATAGAGGCTAACCTTATCGGAGAAAACATTTTTGTTTTGACCTCCAAAATAAGATTCTGGAATTTCGACATCCAGACTTGGTACTTAGACTTACAGGTAACTTTACTTAAGTATAAATACAAAGAAACAGTCTCTCCACGGAAAATAATACTTGTTTATTATTTATCAAAGCAGTTTTCGGCTTTTATAAAGCCATCATCAGTGCCTATTTTGGAAGAACTAGAGTTACATTATAAAATATATGTTGTGGGCGAGTCATATGATGTCGGAGACTAACGTAAGATTCTTACGTGAATCTTATGTTAGTCTCTATCATATGATTTGCCGCAACATATTTTTTATAATGTAACTCTAGTTCGTTCAAAATCGACCCTGATGATGGCTTTATAAAAGGCCGAAAGCTGCTTTGATAAATAAACAAGTATTATTTTCCGTGGAGAGACTGTTTCTTTGTATTTATTAAGATGACCTCCATCAACCCTCTTATTTCTCAAGTAACTTAAGTATGGCTAAATTCCTAAGAACTCGTTTTAAATCAACCGACTTACTTATAAGTAGTCTTAAGTATTGGGGGGGAAAAAAAAAACATTATTGAAAATACGAATATTATAATATATTTATAATAGTCTAAAAACCGGTATAGGAAATATGAATTTATAGATTGATACACCGAAAATACGTTGCCTAGCTAAATCGCGTACAATAAAATGTTTACTTAACTTCCCCTTACTTCAACTTCCCTGATGTGTTATTTATGAAAATTGAACATTAGCTGAGAGGATTCACCCCAAGGAATTCAAAAAACAAGGGTTGCCTACTTTTCCCTCTTGCCAACTATGGAGTTGCCAGGTATAAAGAGGTGAGTAAACGTAATTAATATACCCCCATCAGTTATTATATTGAATTATATTAAAATGAAAGGTAATTTGATTCCCCATCCAACCGTATTAGGTTGCCTTATCAAAAATTTGGTTGAATCTCTATGGTTGCCTAGATTTTAGATCTAAAATTTAGAATTTAAGGCAACCTAATACGGTTGGATTGGGAATAAAATTACCTTTCATTGATATATAATTCGATTAAATAACTGATGAGGGTATATTAATTACGTTTACTCACCTGTTGATACCTTGCAACTCCATAGTTGGCCAGAGGGGAAAGTAGGCAACCCTTATTTTTTTAATTCTTTGGGATGAATTCTCTCAGCTAATGCTCTATTTAGCTACTATTTTACTAAATAACACATCAGGGAAGTTGAAGTAAGGGGAAGTTAAGTAAACATTTTATTATTTAACATCATCGCTACGCGATTTAACTAGGCAACCTATATGCGATGTATCAACCTATACATTCTCTATCATATATTCTTTATTATCATTAAATAACAGATGAGGGTATATATTTCTTATACCGGATCTTAGACTATAAGCATCGAACAATCTAAAGGAAATTGATAAGATTGAATATGAAAATACGAAGAAGAGAGAAAAAAAATGACAAAGACTCGTGTGACGTGATGTTACCTGAGAAAGGAACACCCCTCCTTCTCCGAGAGAAAAGTGGAAAATAATCAAGATAGAATGGAATGGATAAGTCGAGGGGAAAAGACACGAACAAGCAACTAAGATAACGGTAGTGGAGGCAAGAGTGAGGCAACAAAGAGAAGCTCCCATCTCGAGGGAAACAGATATTAACAGCACGCATCTCAGAGCCCAGCCACTGTCTTCTATATACATATGAGAACCACACAACACAATATAAAATAATATCCATGAAAAAAACCTTCTTCTAAACTATCACATTAATATAATGCTCATCACATACAAAAATAAACTATACCTCAAGAAAAAAAAAAAATCAAACACTAAATTGGATTATGAAGATCAAATTGGGTAAAATTTACAAGTAATATACGAGTAATTGGAAAAGATTCGAAACCGTTATTATGATGGTAAATGTTTTTACTATATTAGGTTTTAATTCTATCATATTAAATTAAACTGAATAAATTAAAAATTTGAATAAGGTAAATGTGTAAGTTCTAAAATCAATCGTTTTCGAGATTACCAACTATAAATTTATTGTCCTTAAATTAGATTCTTAATAAAAATTAAACAGGTCAAGAGTCGCCCCCCAAAAGTCTTGATTTTTCTTCAGGGTATGATTTCTCTGAACATGTATGACAAATATCATCAAAATCGATCCACTATTTTAGGCTCCACGCGTCTGCACAGACGACAGACAGATTTTTTTAAAAACTACTTTTTTCGACTCAAGGAACCTCAAAACACCAAAAATCGAATTTCTCGCAATCACAATTAAACTTTTAAACTTCCACTCTTACTTTTTAAGGGATGAATATTTGGAACTTCCCCAATAATTTTCCTGTGTTTGGGTTTATCACACATAGCATAACTGTAAAGTTTCAAATTTCTAGATTGGGTACTTTCGGAGATAAGGAGCGTTACAGACTGACAGACAAGCTTAGGAATGTATCAAGATATAATAGAGAATATATATAATAAACCATAAACTATACATCTTGGGGATGTATAAGGATCCTCGTTTTTCCGACTAAAAAGAAAAAATCGGGTACGAGGTACCTCGGAACTTTTCCTCACTTCAGAGGCCACTAAAGTGGCCTCTGAAGGAGGAAGCAGCATTGGACGTGGTCAGTACTTGCATGGGTGACCGCTCAGAAACTAACTGATTTATTATCATTCTTAAAAAAAACCTTATTTTTAGGGTTTTGTAGATTCTTCTCAAAACCCTTATGCCGAGGGTGATGTGTCCGTCTGTCCGTCGCTCTTTGGTTCATAGGGCCCGAACCGTTTAAGCTAAAGAGCTGAAATTTGAAATACTGGTGCAACTTTTTGACCCAACCACAGGAAAAATATACAGAAGTTCAAAATTAAATATGCGCATGCGCAATTCGCATAAATGTTGTAAACTCAAATTTTTTTATTTTTTTTAATTTTCGAGTGGGGCATCAAATGAAAGCTGCTGAAGAGTAGGACGCAAATATATATAAGCTTTTGAAAATGTTGCATTCCTTATTGGGTAAAAAAATCAAAATATACCCAAAAAATATTTTCCCCTCCCCAACCACTATATAACGGGTGGTCCTAAAATTTTGAAATAATTCATGGTTATACCTTATGGTAAAGCGATGGAAATGGTCTGAAAAAATGAATTTTTCTAGTCGTTATTACGGATGAAAAACATTGTGACCCCCCGGGGGATCGAACCCGGACCCTTGAGATCGAAGAATAAAATCATAATTACATAACGGGCATGCTTAATCTTCTACAAAACCCTAAAAAGTACTTGGACGCAAGTACTTCCCTGTGATTTTTAATACCTATATTTTATTTTATTATTTGAAGTTTGGCGGTATTTTGACAGATGTAAACAAACTTTGACGTCATCAAAATTATCGCACTAATAAATAATTATATTCGCTTATAACTTTTAAACTAATTAATGGAATTTCATCGGTTTTCTTTATATTTGTTCCTTAATTTTTTAAGGTTCCAACATATGCTATATGTCAAAACCCTATTTATATTTTCAGTATTATTAACCGTCAAAGTTTAAAAATTCAAAAATGTATAACTTCAAAATGGCGGCCAATATCAAAATGAGATTTTGTGGGCTTGTTTGTCATAGAGAGAGGTACATTCGAGCCAAATTTCAACTCGATCAGGACCATTTTTGATTTAATACGATTTTTTTTTAATTTTTGCTGACTCAGCAAACTGGTTTCAAGATGGCGGAAAAAGTTGATTTTCCGGGCGGCACAACAATTTTCAACTCTCTAGGTTAAATACCTTGGGCGCTACGATGATAACACACATACATACGTCATGCTGAAAACCACTCAGAAGGTCTTAAAAACACCTAAAACGGATAATTCCGTAGAAATCTCGAAAAAAAAAAAATATTTTGGTGAAAACAATACTTTTCCTACCATTAGTAGTGAGGAAAAGTAAAAAGTTGGTTGTTCATTTTAATTTTTAAAAAAATTAAATCTCAAAGCTATGTGATCACCAGTTCTTAAATTATCGGGACACCAAGAAGGTTGTCGAACGTGAAAGGACAAACAGACTGTAAGGATTTTAAATTAAAAAAAATAAATATTTCAAGGAAAAATTCAGAGATAACAAAAGAGGTATAATAAATCCGTAGAAAATGCTTTGTCGAATTGACCCCTGTGTCCAACAATACTGCCACGTAAGAAAACAAACAAATAATTTTAACTTAACAATAAAAACGTCAACAAGATTTATACGACCTTTCTTCACTTTTTTTTTTTTAACATTGCTGCAACCTTTCCTGAAAAATATGTAAAATAAATAAGACTAAAGATAACGATTCAAAATAGAAATGTAGCTAACTCCATTTACCGCAAACAAACGGCTTCCACATGAAAAATGCATTATAACGAAATGCAAAAAATTATTTATTGCAAAAGAATAATCTTTATATATGCATGGTTCTTAAGATTTCGTGTTTAATTTAAAGTGTTAAATAACTTTAGCTCTAAATATAGTGGAAAGTGCATAATGAAAAATGCTTTACGTTTTAAATAAAGCTTGATTTATACGATTTTTATGGTTTACACGTCTTAAGAGGGTAATGAAGTATAAAAAAGAATTCATAATCCACGCAGTGAGCAGGAATTGGGGAATATTCTTAACTAGTAACTAAACCGGTTAGGAATTGACACTAAAAATTGTAGTAATGATAAATGCTATTTTTTGTTTATTTGGTTTAATACTATAAGAAGGGAGTGCTGTACCATCGATAAGGAATTAAAAATAAATTCTTAATACCTTCATTTTGTTTATACGATAACTTAAAATTTACTTATATTAAATTGTAATTTGATTAAATCCATTTTTTTATGCTTGCGTAAAACAATGGTATTTTTAAAAACTTATAATACATACACATACTCTCACATTTGACATCTTGTAAAATACATCATTACATTATTTTATTTAGGCCCAGTTACTTTCTACAAATTAGTTGTAATAGATTTTACTTCATATAATGTTTTTAAAAAAATCCATGAGTTGAAAACAGACTAGTTTTATTTCAATGACCACCGTGAAAGGAAGTTTATTAAATATCCAGGGAGCTAAGTTTTTAGGAAAGAAATAGATAAAGAGGGAGATAGATAGAGAGAGAGAGAGAGGCAAAGAGAAAGGAGAGAGAGAGAAAGACAGAAATAGAGATAGGAAGAGGGGGAGAGAATGAGAAAGAGAGAGATAGATAGTGAGTAAGAGAGCGGAGGAGAGATAGAGAGAGGGGGAGGAAGAGAAAAAGAGAGAGATAGAGAGAGAGAGATAGATAGAGAGAAAGATAAAGAGAGAGAGATAGATAGAGAGAGAGAGATAGGCGGAGAGAGAAGGAAGGAGAAAGAGGCAGAGAGAAAGAGAGAGGGAAGTAGAAAGAGAGGCAAAGAGAAAGACAGAAAGAGAGATAGATGGAGGGGGAGAGAAAGAGGCAGAGAGATCGATAGAGAGTGAGAAGGAGAGAAAGAGATAGAGAGAGAGAAGGAAGGAGATAGAGAGAGAGAGAGAGAGAAGGAAGGAGAAAGAGGCAGAGAAAAAGAGAGGGAAGGAGAAAGAGAGGCAAAGAGTAAGACAGAAAGAGAGATAGATGGAGGGGGAGAGAAAGAGGAAGAGAGAGATAGATAGAGAGTATGAGAGGAGAAGAAAGAGATAGAGAGAGAGAAGGAAGGAGAAAGAGGCAGAAAAAAGAGAGAGGGAAATAGAAGGAGAAAGAGAGGCAAAGAGAAAGGAAAGAGAAAGAGAGAGATACATAGAGAGTGAGAAGGAGAGAGAAAGAGGCAGAGAGATAGATAGAGAGTATGAGAGGGGGAGAAAGAGGAAGAGAGAAAGAGATAGAGAGAGAGAGAGAGAGAAAGATAGAGAGAGAGATAGGGGGAGAGAGAAGGAAGGAGAAAGAGGCAGAGAGAAAGAGAGGGAAAGACAGATGAGAGATAGATAGAAGGGGAGGGAAAGAGGGAATGAGAAAGAGAGAGATCGGTAGAGAGTGAGAGGGGGTGAGAAAGAAAAAGTGGGAGATAGAAAGAGAGAGAGATAGAGAGAAAGATAGAGATAGAGATAGGGGGAGAGAGAGGGAAGGAGAAAGAAAGAGGTACAGAGAAGGAGAGAGAAAGAGTGAGAAAGAAAGAGAGGAGGGTAGAGAGTGAAGCAGACAGTGAGAGAAAGAGAGAGGGAGAGAGAAAGTGAGAGAGAGAGAGAGTGAGGAGGTATGATAGAGAAAAAGAGAGAGAGGAAGAGAGAAGGGGGATAGAGAAAGAAAGAGAAATTGAGGACTATTGAATAAAGCTCATTAAATGTACACTGACTGGTGTAAATCCTAATTTTTTACGACGATTAAAACTCAATATAATTAAAGGAGTTATACGAGGCCGCTTCATGGCGCATTGTTATTAAAAAAAGGTATTTCATTGAACGCATTCTATTATTAAACATAATATTCTGTAATCTTTATTAACCGGTATAGAAAATCAAGACACAAATAAAGTTATATCATGCAAGTTAATTCAAATTGCTTTTTATTTTTTTTATTATTTTTTTTTTTTTATTTTTGAAATATTTCTGTTTTACATTATTATATTTATAATGGAAAAGGCGAGAGCAATTTTCAGGTTGTTGTATATTAAGAGTGTATCAAATCGAATACAGTTTAAAGGGGAAAGGGAAATGATATGAAAGAAACACATGAAGGAAGGGGGGGGGGGGGTCTTGTGGAGACGAGACCACAAGTAAATTACATCTGGAGTTTTCCAGAACCCGTCAGACAAATTGAGATCTCGTGCTCTCAAGAGATGCTCTTACATAGGAGAAGATAAAAATGAGAAAAATAAATTATATGTCGTATCATTTTCTTTTCTTTCTTCCTTTTTCTGTATCAAGTTCAATTAGAAACACAGGGGGATGGAGAAGCAATGATTTTTCCTTCATAAAAATTGTACGCAAGAAAAGTAAAAAAAAGAAAGTTATACTGAAGAAAACACGGAGCAATTTAATCATTGAGTTTGAATAGTTCCAACCCCCCTTCCCCCCCCCCCCCATAATCTTATTAGAAGTAGAAAAATATAAGGAGGGTGTCATACGCGCTAGAATTCACATGCTAAATTTTACGACATATTTCTTTTGTTCGAAACAAACAAGACAAAGAAAATAGAAAAAAGTATATAAAAAACAAAAAGTACAAATGTAATAACCAAAAAAAATAAATAAATAAAAATAAAAATAAAAATAATAATAAACAAAAAAAAAAAAAAACTAAAAATAGAAAATGCATAAACATAATTTTTATCTTTTTATGTTCCTTTTTCCTTCGTAATTGAACGTGGAATTGAGCAAAAATACGAGGGATTTTTTTTTTTATTTAATTTTCAATTTAAATATAAAGTAATCAATAAAAAAGAAAAAGAGCGAAACAGAGAGACGACAAATGAAAAGTATTTATAAAAAGAAACTTGCAAATTGAAAAAAAAAAAAAAAAAAATCAAAGTCACATTTAATTTATTTTGCTTTCTGAAAAACAAACATAATTGGTTTTAAATTAATTTATATAACTTAATAAATCAAAAGTTAATTAAATATTTAATTCCTTCTTTATACAATTTAATCATTATTAAATCGAATACTGTTCTGACGGCTACTACTCACCTCGAAATGATTTGTTATTAGTAAGCTAAGCCAACCACATTTATTCCAATAAAAATAAATGTTTCTTTGATTTGTTAGTCTTCAAATAGATATAATAACTTATCTAAATTTATATACTTAATTTTACTTTCTTTTATTATGAAATTAAGTCCGTTGCTACAGGCTAAACGGGCCTAAAATTTTATATAAAATGATACCAAAGCTCTTAGCGAACCAATTGGTATTCAAAATAGATTTAGGTTTCATAATTTCGCACCTTAAAATCAACTATATATATCAATTACACAAAGGTATACTGATTTTCTCCACTTCATTGAAAGGTCGATATAATTCAATGCCCAAAAACATATCCTTGGACCAATGTTTTTCCATGAAATAGAGAAAATAAATATTTATTTTAGTTCTTTTTTATCTTATACTTTTTATATTCCTTACCTTAATCTCTCTTCATACCTCTTACTTTTGTATTGCTTCCGAGCTTACTGAAGGTAACGAAAGCTATGTAATCGCTCTAAAGAACGAAAATATTTTGTCTCCGATTTCAAAAATTCCAAGACAGAAATTTATTTCATGTAAGTTTCATCATATAGTCAGAAATTCATCATAGTTAGTTAGTTTATATTCTGAAAATGGCCAAATTAAATAAGTTGTCAAAACGTCGGGCCATGAGAAGATTATCTTGTGTTTTTAATATATTCCATGACAGAACCTTCGAGTTAAGTGAATCAGTTCTCTTTACATAGACATAGATATCTACGGTTGAGCTGAGTAGTATGCGTGCTTTAAATATATATATATATATATATATTTGAGTCAGATTACCTAAATATAAACTAACTTTGACATAATTATAGATTGACCTACAAACATCGGGGGATTTATTAAAATTAAAACCTTGCACAAGACATGCAACAAACTAATCTATATTGCATTCATTCATAAGATAAAATTAAAGTAATAATGAATTATAAAATATAATATTTTTTTACTAAAGGTGACTAAAATTAATTTGCTTTCTTCACCCTTAATTTAATAACATAAATAATAACTATAAAAATAATAGTATATTTGTAACTTGGCTTATCATCGGATGTGATAGCAATAATGATTGCTCACTGATGTGCGCAATACACCAGCTGATCGATAAGATACATACATGTTATTGATGAGCTAATGTGCAAGGTACAACAGTATACATAATTTATCAGAGAGTCGAAGTATCATACATATTATACGAGCTCACTAATTATGCTACGCTCGCAACAACTGAAAAAAAGAAAATGTAAAAAGTAATAAAATGGGTACTTCTTTTGATTGTTACTCACCTATGATGTTATAGAATATAAATGACTTTGACTAAATAACTATTAAGAAAAAGGAATGTTTAGTCCAATGTACTTTGGGACAAAGGAATATCACACTTGAGTTTTTATAAGGGGAGTAACAGTCTAAAGAAGAACATTCCGTACACCTTATTTAGATTGTTACTCCCCTGGTTTTTTTTTATAAGGGGAGTAACAATCTAAAGAAGTGCCATAAAATGAATAGAAGTAACTTAAGTTAGCAAATAATATTTCCAGACTTAAAACAAAAACAATACTGCCGTGTTTTTTTAAAACTTTAAAAATAATAAAACTAAAATATAACAACTACTTATTACTTTAAATTCCTTTGAGAACTAGGAGATTAATTAATTCTGTATCTCCCAACCATCTTCCCTTCTTGTGTAAATTATGAAGTAGTCACTTAAATTGTATTAAAAAAAATCAATATGAAAACATTTTGCGGCAAAAAACCCGTTAAATCGGAAATTTAATCAAGATTCCAGGATAAATGACAAAAATCCAGGACAGAGAACCAAATTTCAGGACTTTTCCAGGTCTTCCAGGACACTCGAAATACCAGGTTTTCGAGGACGCGTGGAAACCTTGACACGTTTACGCCAGCATTGCGCGCGAACTCTTGGACGGATAACGCTGTTTAACGAACTTAGCCTGAGCATTAGTAAAAGAAGTATTAGCAAAAGAAGCTCGCTTGAATAAATAGAAATTAAATTAAGATGAAGTTAAAATAAGGAAGAGTATTTTAAAAGTACTTGTTGTCAAAAGGGTGGTCCTTATTTAAAAGTAGTTTTTTACTACGTTTTTATTAGCTTGCTTTCATGTTTGTTTGTTTGTTTGTCCAGTACAAATCTTGGAAATGATTTTTAACTAACTTCCCAAGTAGCTAGCCATTTGAAACTTTTAGAATACATACCTTTGAACACGATGACAATGCAATATTTGCAGCCATCTTTAGCAGAATTTAATTCGTTTTCAGCCAATTTTGTAGAAATGTCCCATATTTACAATATTCATTTTGAATGGGTTTCAAATTTGTGATTTTTTACTATAGAGATAAACATTGAATGACAGCGAAAATTGAAAAGTAAACAAAGAAATAAATTAATTGACATGTGACAACCAGGTTTGTTTACACTTATGCCCTAGGTATCGGTTTAATTTTTCTGCATCTGTACTTCTTTACTTGTTCATTGTCTTCTCTTACTGTCCCTACACGGGGGCATATCAATGGCACGGTTTAGATTCGGTGTTGGCGAGATCCGTTGTACAAAGATTTGTCCTTTTATAGATTTAGGATCAGCTCTTTAGATTCCAGATGGTTGTCATTTATGAGAAGTAAACAAATTCGGAACTATATAGATTTAGGATCAGCTCTCTAGATTCCAGATGGTTGTCATTTATGTGAAGTAAACAAATTCGGAACTATATAGATTTAGGATCAGCTCTCTAGATTCCAGATGGTTGTCATTTATGTGAAGTAAACAAATTCGGAACTATATAGATTTAGGATCAGCTCTCTAGATTCCAGATGGTTGTCATTTATGTGAAGTAAACAAATTCGGAACTATATAGATTTAGGATCAGCTCTCTAGATTCCAGATGGTTGTCATTTATGTGAAGTAAACAAATTCGGAACTATATAGATTTAGGATCAGCTCTCTAGATTCCAGATGGTTGTCATTTATGTGATGTAAACAAATTCGGAACTATATAGATTTAGGATCAGCTCTCTAGATTCCAGATGGTTGTCATTTATGTGAAGTAAAAAAATTCGGAACTATTTTTTTTCACTAACATTATATTATAAAAATGACAATTATATTATCAACATTACATATGATTCAACAGAAAATTTAAAAACGTAGTATATAAAAAGTTCTTTTTGTCTTGTAATTTTGAATGTTAACACACTTAAGTACTGTTAACAAATCGCGAATGATAAATAAAAATTAAATTTAGAAGAAGTTAAAATAAGGATGGGTAATTTAAAAGTACTTGTTTTCAAAAGGGTGGGTCCTTATTTAGAAGGACTTTTTTTTTTAAAAAAAAGCCAGGCAGGGTGGTTTATCTAGAGGATGATGGCTCTCAGGATTTGACGTACAAAGAGAACTTGTAAAAAAGGATTCTTCTCTACTTTGTAACATCTCAAGGATTTAACGATTTGACAAGCTTCGTTATCTGAAGGCTTGCTTTATAAGAAGATGAAGAAGAAGGCTAAACCACACTTGAGAAGAGAAAAATCATCATTACCTTAACACGTCGACCAAGACTCCATTACAATAAAACTCGCAATTTGTATTAAACCATACATCATATATATCAGAGGATTGTCGATAAAATAACCTTTACTTGGAATAAGAATTACGCAAAAAAGAAGCAAATAAATAAATAAATACAAACGAGAAAGTAAATAAATACATGGCGAGTAAATTGGATCAGATTGTTGACAAAAAAAAAAAAAACTTGTTTTATATCCTTCGGTTTTCAAAATAATTAGATTGGTCATTATGGGAAAACATTATAATTAATTAACAAGATCAAGACTCCAAAAAAAAAGTCCAGTCATGCGCCATGACTTAATCAGCGAATTTTCAAAGAAACTTGCGTATTATTGGCTTATGATAATATAGGAAAATTTTGGTTTAGAATTTGCATGGGTGAAAAAAAAATTTCGTACACAGGGGTACGAGGTACAAAAGTCAAAATCGTATTTACCCTTCAAGATGTATGTCGTTGGAAAGCTCTTTAAGAGTACAGTAATTGTTGTTATGTACACTTTTATCATATTTTCATATAACTCCAAAAACTCAGGAACTCCAAAAATTCTGGCCAACGAGCTCATCCTTTCTTTTGATATTATTGACATTTTAAAATTTGTTTGAAATTTTTAAGTGGATCCTAAGGGGAGATATCGTCTGGAGTGACACATATATACACACACATATATACATACATACATAAAAAAAAGTGTTAAATTTTAGGAATCGATTCAGAATGGTCTAAAACGGATTTCCATGGAAAAAATTTTCAAAAATTCGCATTACAAAAATTTTGAAGCCATTGCAATAGCGTAATTTTCTTTGAAAATTCGCTAATAATCCTTATCAACGTACATTATTGATTTTATGATTTTACTACAAGCCATCAATGTCTAATCTGTTTAATTGTTTTCCACGTTTTGTTAATCTGCCAAAATTATTATTATTATTTTTTTTTTACATACACTAAAGTATCAGTTTAGCAAAAGTTAAATAGTGCAAATCAATCTGGGGCTATCTGCAGGTTACTTTCGATAAACTATAAAAGTTTCATACAAATCAGTTACGTACTTTAGAAGATATAGGTGTAAATAAATGTATGATTGTGAACATATGGAAGAGAAACAAATGAGTGCAGAAGGTTGAAACTGATATGGGACAGTGGTCTAACAGTGACAACAGTGGTCTAATTATGACCTACCAACCAATAAAATTAGATGAGTAGTTTTAAAGATATTATGTTGGTTCGCAAAAATTGAGAGACAAACCGACAGACAGACAGAAACGGAACCAAAAATGATCCCTAATGACTGCGAAACGGATTTCTGTCTTGGAATTTTTGAAATCGGAGACATAATAGTTATTTATGTACCTAGGGAGTAAAGTAAGCCATTATTTCCTGAGCAAAAAAGTTGGTTCTTGCGAGGCGAAGCCGAAGGAACCATGGTCCCTAAATCCCGAGGCGAAGCCGAGGGAGTTAGTCTCTTTAATTCCCTCGGCTGCGCCTCGGGAATAACGCTAATTAGCTCCCGAGGCGCAGCCGAGAGAGATAATTATCGCGAGGAAAATAATGGCACTTTACTCACGAGGTACAAACAATAAAAATCATACCCCCAGGCGAAATCAAAAAATTAATTTCAGCCCCTAATTTAGGGGGCGCTACCCACCAACTACTCTAAAACAAATTATTTCTCGAAAACGGTTTTTATTTAAAAAATTCCAATATGTAGTCCATTTAAATACGAATCTAACTGTGTTGAATTATATCTTTTCACCCTAATTGATCCAACAGAAGAAAAAATTACGAATCTAACGATATAAGCCGTTTTCCCGGGAAAAGATCTAGTTCCTGAGAAAATACGCAAATGTTAAAACACTGGGCTAAGTAATTTGTAAAATAAAGTTTGTCTGAGTTGTCTCGGACCGATTATTTTAAATGGACTACCGGTTACTGAGTTACGGCGTACGTAAATTCTAGATGCCACCCACGAAGAAACTCGGAATTGCAATGAAATGTTATTAAGACGTTTTATAGCGAACAGAGATATAAATAGTTAGTTAGTGCATAGTGGAAGTGTTTTAGACAATGTCGGTGTTTTTATCAGGGCATGTGATCTGTAAGGTCTGGAAGGCTACAGGAGGGGGGAGGGGTCCATGTAACCTTGGTTCAGTATACTTCATGACCTCATCTGTACTACATGTACAATGTACACTGTACAGTGTACACTCCATTCCACTACTACATTAACATTATACACTTCTACTGAAAATAGCTGCATCAGTATTACTCAACCACCTTTCACTATATTAACTCATCCCTTCCACTAGTAATAAAACATTGTTTCTATATACATACATAAATATAAACTACTTTATTGTACTTAATATTACTTATTTTAGGATTACAGACACGCTGACCTAACTACAATTCATAATTACACATTACGTAACTATTTACATAGAGAGCTCAGGAGGAATAGATTTTAATAAATATAATCCTTTTAATCCTAGATATTCCTTCCTTTTCTGAAGTTACATCAAAAGGACTTTAATTTTAATTCTGACATGTTTTTGGATTGGACAAATGAAACTTATGTCACGTAAAAAAAAGACATGCAAAAAAACATGGACAATGTGAAGATGGTCTTAAAAAAAGTATGAGGAAGTTGGGTTTTCACTTAAGTACTATATCCCACCAACAGAAGCAATCTTTTAAATATAGTACCAGGGAGTTAGCATCTAACAGGAGGTAGGTCAGTTTTAACTTTTTAAGAGCTATATTTCGCCAACAGGAGCTAAAACAAAAACATGTCCATGATTAATTTTTTTTTTCTCCATGAAGTGGATCACTTTTCTACTTTTTAAGTTTTATTTTTCCCCCTTTATTTGCTTAATTTTTAATTAAGTGGAGACATATTTTAGGAAAAGGCAGGTTACAAGATGCAGGTTATAAACAAGTCTGATTCTTTTATTGGTTTTGTCCTCTCATTCTCTAGTTTTTTTTTTGTTTTGTTTTTTAATTGATCTCTATTAATTAATTTATCATAATTTAATTAATAATTTAATTTAATACTAATTATTATTTTTTAACTTACCGAAGGTAAGGGAAGCTATGTGATCGTTCTGAAGAACAAAAATATTTTATATGTCCGATTTAAAAAAAAGTCTAAGATAGAAATCCGTTTCAGACATCAGAGAACATTTTTGTTTACGTGTCTGCCAGTCGTTCAATTTTGGCGCACCAACGTATCTTAAAAACTACAAGTCTTATTTAAATAAAATTTGGACGGTAGGTCATGATAAGCCTATTGTTGACCCATATAAGATTCAACCTTCTGCGCCCATTTATTTCTCTTCCGCATGCGCACAAACATACATTTATTTAGACCTATATATTCAAAAGTACAAATCTGAGTTAAATGAATTTTGGATAGTTTGTCGAAAGTAGCCCCCAGATAGCCCCAGATTAATTTCAACCGTCTGCACTCTTTAACTTTTGCTAAATTGATACATTAATTTATGTAAAAAAACTCAAACAATTTTGACATATATAAAAAAGGGGGGAGACAGTTAAATAAATTAAAGAATAATAGGTTGTAAAATCATAACACCAATAAAGTAAGTGCTAGGATGCGAGGAAGCTATGTGCCACACTAATTGTCAGACTATTTAGTATAAACTTATATACTTTTTGAGTTTTATTCTCTTCGCTTTATTTGCATAAGTTTAATGATCGAAATTGAAGCATTAATTTAGAAGTAGGTGATTGATATCTATCAGATCAAAATCATCTAGTATTAGGTTTAAAATAAAACTATTAGGTATAAAATAAACCTATTAGGTATAAAATAAACCTATTAGGTTTAATAATTAATGGATTTTTTTTATCAAGATTATGATTCATAATTTATTTATTTTTTTTAATCAATCAACAAAACTAAGTTTTTGATTTTTCCCATATTATTTGTTGTCAACAGCTAATAGAAAAATATATCTGGAAGCAGAGAGAGAGGGAACACAAATGAAAGATAAACATCAGTATAATGACTGGGTGGTCATTATACAGATGTCTAGGAGTGAGTCACATCTACGCCTAAATACCAAACACTAGGAAATTACTGAAGGTAGGTAGAGGCCTCTCCAACCATCGTAATTACAAACACAGTGAGGCCGTGGCCGGTCAGGTCGTTTTATAATGTAACTCGCGTGAGCATCGTGACCCAAACTATAAAGAAATAATTCCAAGAATACATTCACATCATCACAATTCTACTTTATTTTTAAAATAAACAAATAAATTGAAATAAACCTCTAAACAATTACTAATTTATTTTTTATTTTTTTATTTTGTTTTTATTTTTTTAACAAAATAAACAAAAACGAAACTGTTTAAATATTTGTATACTAAACATAATTAAAAAAAAAAATACACTGCCAATTAGTGTGGCACATAGCTTCCTCGCATCCTATCATGTAATTTAATGCTATATTAACATTAAAGTTTTATTACTTTATTGTTATATTGTTTATTGTGTAAGAACAATTATAATTTTTTAGCGATCTTTAACACTTTATAGGGGTGTCGCTGTAGGTTTTACTAAAAAATTGTATTTGTAAAAAATGTTCGTCTCATTGAATAGATAAGGTTTAATTTTTTCCCCAACCGAAAATTCTAATTTTAAATTTGAAGTTCACGTTTACGCGAGCGTTGCGCGTGAACGCTTGAACGGATAACGTTGTCCAACGAACTCGACCTGAGCATTGGTAAAATAAAGATGTCTCCCAAATTTCATCAAAATCGGGCCACATTTACTCAAGTTATCGTCGCACGTTTCACGATTCGCGGACACACAGACTGACTGACAGACAGAAACGGAACCAAAAATGATCCCTGATGACTGCGAAACGGATTTCTGTCTTGGAATTTTTCAAATCGGAGACATAAAAGTTTTTCGTTCTCAAAAGTGAACACAATGCTTCCGTTACCTTCGGTAAGCTCGGAAACAAAATAACTAAGGTTAAAATAAATATAATAAATATAATTTATATAATGATTTTATGACGAGAAGCAATATATCTTAAATACACGTCCGATTTAAATAAAATTTGGAAGGTAGGACATAATAAGTCCATTTTTGGTCCTATATTCAATTGCCCATTTGTTTGTCTTCCACATGAGCACGTATATCCTCAAAAGGACTCAGGATTTTTAAGAAATATGAATTGTTTGTCGAAACTAGCCCGCAGATCACCAGACTAATTTCAACCACCTGGGCACATAAGACATTGAAAAATAGGTACTTTTATTAAAGTAAAATATTAAAATAATTTTGATCGATATTGCCAATTACAGAGCTTTCCCATTTTCTATTATGCTTTTACAACCTATTTGTGTATTTAATTTCTCCCCGTTTTTTTAAATTGGCCTAAATTGTTTTTGATTTTTTACATGAATTAAAATATCAATTTAGCTAAATTTTAAGAGCAGACAATTGAAATTTGACGGCTACCTGCGGGCTACTTTCGACAAACCATCCAAATTTCATAATAATCAGATGAGTACTTTTGGAGATATAGGTGTAAATAAATATATGTTTGTGCGCATGCGGAAGAGACAAAAATAGGTGAAGAAGGTTGAAACTTGTATGGGACCAACAATAGGCTAATTATGACCTACCATCCAGATATGATTCATCGGACGAGTAGATTTTAAGATATGTTGGTTCGCAAAAATGGAGCGACAGACAGACACGGAACCGAAAAAGTTCACTGATGTCTGAAACGGTTTTCTATCTTGGGAATTATTGAAATCGGAGACATAAAATTCTTGTTCTTCAGAAGGAAGCAAAAGGGGGAAAACTTAAAAAAAAGTCCGCAAGACAGTGAGTGAGAGATTTTCATGTTTTCGCTCTGCGTAAACTACCGACATAAAATGTCCTCAGGTTCGCTTCACGGTGTTGGAGGTGGTTATAGCGAGGTAGGCCGAGAGGGCAGAGAGTTGATGGCAACCTCCTGTACTTTCCTAACTCCCTGTCTCACGTATAAATCTTTTCGACTTTCTTCGGCACTATGACGTGCGGTGGAGGGAGGCCCAACAGCTACAGACAGACTGTGCCACACCTCTTATACCTTTCCAACTCCTTGATACACCGGGTAACGTTTTTTAGTAACGCTTTTCGAATTATGTAGCACAGCCTATACATGAAAATGTCAAAGAAGACAATAGAAGGTATTAAAAAGCCATAACATCAAATACAATACGAGATGAAGCTATGTGCCACACTAACTGGCAGAGAATTTTTAAACTTATTAAGAGCCCAAAGTATTTCGGAAATAAAGTGAAGTCCAGAATCTCATTAATTTTCATGAAGTGAATTAAAAAAAACACTCAAGAACATTATTAAGAAATATTATTCAAACAATATGATTTAAGGCGAAGGGTGAAGAGAGTTAATATTCTACGAAAACAATGTCGGAGCTTTTTTATTAATTAATATAATCCAAATTTTATTTTATTTTCTAAACTGTTCCCAAAAGAAATTAATTTCAAGGCTCAGACCCATAAAGAAAACTTAAAAGTAGGTTATTTAAAAGTTATATACACTTACAAAACTAAATATGATAACAGTATTATAACTTAGCTTGAGATTTTGAAACTGAGAAACAAGACAACAGAGGGGGGTATTAAATAATGTATGTGTAAAAAAAAATGAAATTATGCGAAATTAACCGCATATTTCATCACACGCTTAAAAAAAAAAAAATATATTATTAAAGTTTCCAAGAAATTTTTATTAAAATCAAATTATATAAATGGGTGGGAGGGAGGGGGAAGGTTGATATTAAAGTTGCGAGAATTAATTAGGGACGACAAACAAATACATTTTATTATTCAGATGGGAGGGATCCCCCCCCCCCTTCAGATGGGAGGGATTCCCCCCCCCCCCCTTCAGATGGGAGGGATCCCCCCCCCTCATAATTCTAATATCAAACGATGTTTAATTAATTTAAAAAATGTTAAGGTCTAAGTAAATATGCACTCAAGGGATTGCCGACGGGTCAAAAGAGAATTAAATTAGACCAGAATGTAATTTAACGTTTTTCATCTTTAATATTTCATTAAAATGATAAAAAGGTAAAGATATAAAAAAACAAGGGAGAGCTTAATCTGTTATAAATAGGCATAAAATATTATAATGATTTTAATACAGTGAAATTTATAATATATATATATATATATATATATATATATATATATATATATATATATATATATATATATATATATATATATATATGTAACGTCATTAAGATGTTGGCTCGGCATTACGCTATGTCCTGCATCGTTTCGTCGCGTCCGACTCATCAGGGGCCCGACGATGCCCACCCAACTCTGGACATCAAGAAGATCAGATATAAGACTTATCAGAGACGAGCGTGCTCTCATACCGCCATTCTAGCTTGGCTGGCAAAACACATCAGCAGAGTAATACCGTGTTTTTGCACACTGCAATAGGCTACACAATTTGCGAGAGACACCAAGGGATGTGCCACGCAAGCGTGACACATAGGAACTGTTCCAACATCAGACATAACGTCATTAAGATGTTGGCTCGGCATTACGCTATGTCCTGCATCGTTTCGTCGCGTCCGACTCATGCGTGGCACATCCCTTGGTGTCTCTCGCAAATTGTGTAGCCTATTGCAGTGTGCAAAAACACGGTATTACTCTGCTGATGTGTTTTGCCAGCCAAGCAAGAATGGCGGTATGAGAGCACGCTCGTCTCTGATAAGTCCTATATCTGATCTTCTTGATCTAGTATAGGTCCAGAGTTGGGTGGGCATCGTCGGGCCCCTGATGAGTCGGACGCGACGAAACGATGCAGGACATAGCGTAATGCCGAGCCAACATCTTAATGACGTTATGTCTGATGTTGGAACAGTTCCTATGTGTCACGCTTGCGTGGCACATCCCTTGGTGTCTCTCGCAAATTGTGTGTATATATATATATATATATATATATATATATATATATATATATATATATATATATATATATATATATATATATATATATATATATATATATATATATATATATATATATATATATATATATATAAATGAATAAGATGTATAAATTTAGCAACCGTTAAATTATGAATTATCCTTAAAATTAGTGAGGTACGGTTTAAATAAAAAAAACTACATAGTTTGACCAACTAGTTTCGTGTAATTTGTACACATCGTCAGAGTATAACTACAGATAATAGACAAAATATACTGAATTTAAAGTATATACATGTTGACGTTAGGAATAGGACTGGTCAAGAAATGATGGAGTAAATAGAGGAGTTAGAAAGGATTGAAGGTGGGAGGCAAGAAGGACGTGAGAGGATTAACAGTAAAAGAAAAGGCCAGGTGTAAAGGGTGGTGGATCCAGGTAAAGGAAGAGGCTATATTTTATATTACAACTAGACTTAAAAAACTAATATCACAAAAAACAAATCATAAGTATTGCACTGAACTAAATAATAATTCGAAAAACATAAATTAACAGTGAGACAAGACTAAGAATAATAAAATTGACTGAAAAGATAAACAAAAGCAATGGAATAACATACCAAAAAAGTTGTAGAGTTTGACTAGAAGGTAATTCAACAAGAAAATTAAAATACATTAAAAATTGGTGATAATATTATGGTAACAGATGCTTAGGTTATTGCTGTCAGTTTTGAAGTTAACAGTGTTGTTGGTTTTAGATATATAATACATTTCAAGAACATTTCGTCGCCGGTGATTAGGTTCTTGAGCTAAGATTGTGGGATTAATAAAATCAAATTTGTGACTAGTTGAATGAAAATGGTTGGTAAGGGCAGTAGGATTGGGATAGTTGGGTCTAAGGCTGTATTCATGTTGATATAATCTTCTGTGTAGGAATTGGCAAGTTTGGCCTATATAGGATGAGTCACAATCTAAACAATTAATTTTATATACCCTATATTTTATATACCCCTATACAATTATATATTATATATATTTTTTTTAATAAAATTATTTATTTCTATGACTTGGATAATCCAAATTTTACTACAAATGGAACTTAAGAATACATTTTAAATGAGCATATAAGAAAATATTAAAAGTTAACTCATGCTTATATTATAAAGGAAAAACATCGTACGTATTTTACGTGAAGAAAGCACTTAAGCTTACAAACCACTTTTATTTATTCTAAAGTGGAGGAATTCATTAAGATACCAAAACTTATTTGGACGACCGAGGATATTTCCTTCTTAAGGACGCAAAGAGTGTAAAATACAGTATGAAGGGACGTGCGAGAATTCACCAGAGCTATAAAAAAAACCACAAGGGTGTAAATGTTGAAGAGAAGGGAGCCTCAATAATATCAAGCCTAGTCTAACGACTCGCGGCGAAAAGCTAAAACTGTCCTGCAGGGTCTAATGTCGTCCTTACCAGTAAGTACAGCAACTCTGTACTTACTGGTAAGGACGAAACTTCCAGCAAGGGGGGGGGGGGGCACCCTTAACTTGCCTTCCCGTTATCACCCTGCGGGATATGTGTACCGCCTGCATAATGTGTATCTGTTCTTGCCTTCGTCCTTCAACATCTACATAGTCCCTACCATATAACGACGCATAAAACATGCTTGGGCCACTCTACGCCCAGCCCTAAGACGGCTTCCAAAAATATTTAAAATTCAATAAGGCTTCTGTATGGTCGAGCGCCGGTACACGCCCGTTTCTCTTGCCTCGAAAGAGCGGGGATATGAAAGTATAAATCCTAAAGCGGTTTTATATATCAACATCAACAAGGCGATGTGACGCAGACTGTCTTACACACCCGGCTGAAAACATCGTTAAAAAAACAAGTCATCTAATAAATTTGATAAGTTCTTAACACGGGCAAAAAAACATCTTCTGATCTAGACATTTTTGTCGATATATAGGGGAAAGGCACCTAATATGGCAGAGTGTTTTTCGGCAATAGGTTTCACCCCTCCAAATAGCGAATTTTGTAGCACAAAAAATTCCAAGTGATAGCCAACGCTACAATAACTAAATATGTAACACAAGCCTTCTGAGAATTTTTAAAAGGAAAAAATCCAAAAACGATGATAAAAATTGTTGCCCCTAAATATGGCATAGGTACCATGGAAATCATAGCAATGATCTGGTTTTTATCTCCGTATATTAATGTAAAAATAGTTATCTATTATAATTATAAGAAATTAATATATTTATTTATTAAATGCTGAATATTAGATCGCATTGTTGAAAAGGCACCCTTAATATGGCATAGGTCTTAATTGGGAATATTTCATATGCCATATTTGAGGGAATCACGTTTTTCACATCAGTTCTTCCATAAAATAAACAATGAGTTGAAAACATAAAACTGGTGGATGCACCTTAATCTACACAACATACTGAATGTATATCTGTAACCATATATTAGTTAAGTACTTACAACTTACATTACACTACTTTTGGCCGATCAAAAGGAATCACTATGAACTTTTGTTGACACTAAGTTTGGGAAATGGCTGAATATTGAGAAAACGGTGAGGAGTTTAAGATATATCACTATCTCCCTAGCGGCACTACTGTATAACTACTTCGTTGACTCATTCGCTGATAGAAATTAGCTCTTGGTTCAAGAGAAAACCCACTATGCCATGTTACCTACCTGTGCCATATTAGGCGCCTTTAACCTATAGGCAAAAGAAACCAAATTTACCGTAAAACAATGCAAATGAACTGCAGTTTCTTTTCGAATTATTATTACCAAATTTTTGCTCTTAAATAAATTTGAAAATGAAAAAGGCACTACAGCTGGAGACCGGATTACACACCTCCTATAACTTTCTAACTCCCTGTTATACTTTTCTTAGTTTTTAAGCTAAAAGTAACGTAACGCTTTTTGAGTTATGTGCCATAGCCAAAACATGAAAATGTCAAAATATGCAACAAAGGGAAGGACTTGTGTGAGATAGTAAATTATTTTTTCCCAGACTTAATTGATAATACTATTTCATAAGCACTAAGCTGTGATGGCAGCGAAGATTTTATAATGAAATATATGACAGAAAAAAAACAGAGATTAAATGTTACGATAAAGCCGTGCACTATGTCTCAGAGATCTCGTCAAGAAATATTTTAAAGTTTTACTTTTTTTTAAGCTTCTGATGGCCACCTGGGAAGAACGTGTCGGGTTTCAGGAAGAGACCAAGTACCTTAAAGGCCGTGCTTAATTTTTTGTGTGGCTACTTAGGACTCAGATACCAGACTAAGCCTTGAGTAAGGGACACCCACTACCTCTTTAATCTTCGTAACAGGTAGATCAGGTAAGGGCTCTAAACCGTACATAATTTAACATCAAAATCACAGCGGGGATGCACATGGGTGCTTTATTTACCAAACATGTCAAGCCTTAAAGCTGAACCAATTCAAGCCATATCAACTTTACATGGGCTTAGATACAGTAAAGTTCTAATCGCATAAGATCTACTTATAACACTGTACACACACTGTATTCAGTTGCTGATGACTGATGATTGATGACCCTCATTATGATAAGACCTCTTAAAAGGTAATATTTTTGTATTTTAGGGATACACAATATCTAAAAAACGTTATCCACTAGAAATTAAGAAATAAATAAAAATACGTATGGTGTCGCGGGACGAAGTTCCTTACATTTTTCATAAATATAAATTATAAAATCACACTGATAAGTACGTATACGTTGCTAACTACGTACACATGGCGGAGTTAAGAGACAACATTAAAAGTAACCAATTGTTTGCAGCTAGCGGAGTTACAGCAAAATTCAAAGAAACAAGAAGCATTATTTGTATCATTAAAGCAAGCGTCTTACAATAAATATGTATTGAATATTGAGAAAAAAGTTAATCATGATGAGTTTATAGTTAAAGAGTATGTTTGCAGTATATAGCCTGAGGGAAAAGAACTGTTTACTGCCTACCAGGTCTACTAATTAAAAAATATATCTCTTCCCTACACAAAAACGTCTACTTGTATCAGGTTGAAATTTACGTGCCTATTTCAATTGTACTATGGCAGGTATAAACAAGTTCGACACATTAAATAATTGAAATGTTTATGATTTCCAAATATAGTTCGTTCGATGTCATATTGTGAATCCGTGAGTTTTATTTTATCTGGTTAAGATCTCTTAAGGTACCGAAACTCCTTAGTACTTTAGATGTATATGAATTAAAATTAAAATCGTTACGTTAGAACGTAAGATAACGGTAAAAATATGTTTTCTTTATTTTATACGTTTAGGGCCACTTTAATAAATTTAGCGATCTTCAACACTTCATAATGGTGTCGGTGTTTGTTTTACTAATACAATTTATTTAAGAAAGTGGTTTGTCTCATTAAACAGATAAAGTTGATCATGATGAGTTTATAGTGAAAGAGTATGTTTGTTAAAGGAGTTTGGATTGAAATAGGACTGTTTTCTACCTACCCGGCCAATTAATTTAAAATATTATAAAATATATCTCTTCCCTACTCTACAGCTTCTGCTTGTATCAGGGTGAAATTTTACATGATTATATTTTATTTATTTACAAAACAAAGTGACATTTTTGACATATATAACAAAAATAATCAAAACAAGTCAAGTAACAGGCTTCCTTAGTAACACTTTTTCCCGTCTTTTAAAGCTTACGTTTACGCGAGCGTTGCGCGTGGACGCTTAGGCGGATTACGTTGTCCAACGAACTCAGCCTGGGCATTGGTAAAATGAACATGTGTACCAAATTTCAACTCACTCGGTCATCTTTTACTCAAGTTATCGTCATCGGTAGATTTCGTGACGCTCGGTTTTGTGACGGTCGATTTTTTCGGATTCACTGCCGCGCTCCAGAACGTGCCATAAGGAACTTCGTTCCAAAAATAAACTAGGAACTAGGTGTTCACACAAAGTATTTTTATTAACAAATAACCGGTTGGTCGATTTTTCGGATTCACTCAAGAACGTGCCATAAGGAACTTCGTCCCAAAAATAAACTAGGAACTAGGTGTTCACACAAAGTATTTGTATTGACAAATAACCGGTTAACTTATAGCCATCTTCAGATTCTAAATTAGTTGTTCAACTGTAACATGGTATCGAAGTAAAATGATGAGTAAATATCACACATTGGAGAAGCAAACAGTTGATAATACTAGAAAATAAGTATTAATTAATTAAAACTCTCATAATAAATTCAACTGTTCTTGACAAAAATATGCAAGCTAATTCCATGACCATTGCATGGCTTATATTTTTACTTTTATTAATATATTTCAAAACAGCTAATTTAAATCATATGCAAGAGCGTGGCTTTTACATTCCAATTACGAGAGTGTATTTTATTGTAATCGTGAGAGTTACATTTAAAATTAAGGATCCCCAATTAAAACTTGTAATATTCACGAAAAGTCAAAAATTATAAATTCTTTCTAAGGATAGATTAGAAATAAATATTAATTTAACTTAAAAGCAAGAACAACAATACACTTCTAGAGTAATAATAATTTTAAGATAAAAAGAACTTTTTATATACTATGTTTTTAAATTTTCTGTTGAATCGTATGTAATGTTAATAATATAATTGTTATTTTTATATAATATATAATGGTAGTGAAAAAAAAAAAAAATAGTTCCGAATTTATTTACTTCACATAAATGACAACCATCTAAAGAGCTGATTTTAAACCTATAAAAGGACAAATCTTTGTACAATGGATCTCCCCAACACCAAATCTAAACAGTGACATCGATATATTTGAAATAATATAAATAATATAATCGATAAATAATATAATCGATATTTCCTGTTTTGCTGTCATTCAATGTTTATCTATTACAAATTTGAGACCCGTCAAAATGAAGATTGCGTAAATATGGGACATGGCAAAACAAATAAAATAAATTGCGGATTTTTTCCGAACTAACTTTCCGTACAGCAAAATTTGCTGAAAACCAATTAAATTCTGCTGAAAGATGGCTACAAGTATTAAAATAATACATTGTCATCGTGTTCTGAGTTATGCAGAAAGTTTCAAATGTCTAGCTATTCGGGAAGTTAGTTAGAAATCGATTGCCAGATTTGTACCGGACAAACAAACAAACAAACAAGAAAGCAAGTTAATAAAAACGTAGTAAAAACTTCTACAAAAATTAACTTTGCAGACATTTGAAAACATTATAAACAGATACATTTTATATACAGCAATAACAAATAAAAGAAAAAAATATTAGAGGGATTGAAACTCAACGTCTTCCAAATAGTTAAACGTTTGTGATTTTATTATAGAATAAAATGTGAAAAAAAAGCATTCACTAAAAATCAGGAATTCAATTTTTATAAGTTTTTGGTAATATTCATACTACGGAACGTTTAAATTTTAATTTAAATCAAATTATAATTACTAATTATAAAGGGAGTCCCTGTAATTATAATTTGATTGAAAATAAAAATCAGGAATAAAGCTAATAAATACATCAAAGAGACTACTAGCCTAACTTTAGGGTCAGGTGAGAACTTTTCTAGGTCGTCGAGCTTAGAGTTCGGACAAAACTCTTGATCAGGAGCAAGCGATCGATAGGCCACCGGACGTAATAATAATTATATTATAATAATAATAATAATCCGTAACGCATCGAAAGCATGGCTAGTCCAGAGGTATTATTAGTTTATAAATAACCAAAGGACGCCCGTCCACTGTTATCTACAAATCCTTTGTCATTGTTGGTGCCACGGTTTTAAAAACTGATTTGAAAATACAGGTAAAAATGGAAAAAAAAAATGTAAGATATTATATAGAAAAATCAAAAATGAATTTTTTTTTCAATAAATGGCTATTATTATTATTATTATTTTATAAATAAATAAAATACACTGCCAATTAGAGTTGCACATAGCTTCCTCGCATCCTATCGTGTATACTTTAATGATTTTAGGCTTTTAAAATCCATTATTGCCGAGGTCCCTAGGCTCGCTGTGCAATTGTAGGCACTTGTGCATTTGTGTAAGAGGTAGGCAGGACAAATAAAGAGGTGGGGGAACCAAGCCACCTCCTATTACCCTCGTCTATCCCCCTTCCCCAGTTCTTTCCATAATAAAAACTGAATAGTTTTAGTTTTAGCGATCTTTAACACTTCATAGCGGTGTCGCTGTTGGTTTCAATAAAAAAAATGCATTTTTTACAAAAAAAAAATGGCTGAAAACTAATTAAATTCTGCTGAAAGATGGCTAAAAGTATTAAAATAATGCATTGTCATCGTGTTCTGAGCTATTCTAAAAGTTTCAAATGTTTAGCTACTCGGGAAGCTAGTTAAAAATCGATTGCAAGATTTGAACTGGACAAACAAACAAGAAAGCAAGCTAATATAAACGTAGTAAAAATATTTATAAAGTATACTATAGATACCGTCTTAACTGTCTTTGGAGCATTTATTTAATAGTAAACAGTAGTCGTAAGTTCATATCAGTAAACAGTAGTGTAAGTGTAAAGATCATAACAGTAAACAACAGTATTCGAAAGTCCATAACAGTAAACAAGTTTAAAAAAATCGGTCCGAGACAACTCAGACAAACTTTCTCATATACGAGTGTATAATTACTTAGCCCAGTGTTTCCATTTATTAGTTTTCAAATTTACATTTAAATATGATTGAACATTTCATCAAAATTTATCATAAAAATAACTTCTCCTGGGCGGGGAATCGAACCCGGGCTCTCTCCGTCCGCGTTTTAAGCTAATATCTCAGGAACTAGATTTTTCCCGGGAAAACGGCTTATATCGTTGGATTCGTATTCAAATGGACTACATTTTAGAATTTTTTAATCAAAATCGTCGGAACCGTTTTCGAGAAATAATTTTTTTAATGTTTTTGGGGGGTAGCACCCCCAAATTTAGAGCTAAAAATCATTTCTCGATTCGCCTCGGGGTATGATTTTTCTGAACATGTATGCCAAATTTGGTCAAAATCTGCCCAGTAGTTTAGGCTCCAGGCGTCTGCACAGACGACAGACAGACGACAGACAGACATTTCTTAAAAACCACATTTTTGGACTCAGGGGACCTCAAAACGTGTAAATCCATCAAAATCTCAAAATCGAATTTTCGCGCCATCACAATACTTTCTCTTTATATGAGAAAGTAAAAATCTAGATTCCTATTCCATTGATTAATGTTATCTTAAATAGGCGATAAAAATTAGAACACGACAATCAGTTTGGAACTGCAGATAAAAGAACATCTGTTACTAGAAATCATTTCAATCAACTAGTGAACAAAGTTAAATAAATTAGTAGGTTTCGGGTGTCCTCTGTTCTATATATAGTCGGGAGTTTGGTAAAGTAGAAAGGAATGTATTTTGAGGCAAGGGATGGAGCAACTGTCAAACCCATCCTGTTTCTTTTCTAACAATATGTGACAGCCAAACCTATCTGAATACTATCCCTAAACCCTTTATTTACATCCAACAGTAACCTGAGTCTTTTAAATTTAACTAAAACATTCTTCCTCCTCACTGAATCAGGAGATAGGAAATCATAACCCAATAGTTGTCACAAACAAAAAAAAAAAACAATGTATTCGAGAAACTAACAATTAAGGATCATATCTCAAAATCTACAGTTAAAGAAATATTTTAAGAAAAGATTTCTACAAGATGAAGTGAATACATCATTTGCACTCTTATCGCCATAAACTTTATAAAAAATTAATAAGCATTTCAGGGCCGTAACTACCACCGGGGCAACCGGGGCGGTGTCCCGGGGCCCCCGACAACGGGGGCCCCCGATCTTACGGCCCTATTTGAATTTCAATGGGCAAAACGAAATAATGTGAATTTTAAAAGCCTTTTATCAAAAAAATTAGTTTCAGGAGAGAATAATTATGGACTATTATTAAACGGTACTTTTGAAACTAGGGGGCCCCTAGACATTAACAGAAAAAGATTCAATATTTTCACGCACCAGGGGCCCCGTGGCAACGTAACAACTATGACAAACGTAGTTCACCAGTAAGTTTTTTGAGGACTATTACACGGTGAACTGACAAAAAACTCTGACATCTCTCGACACCTCGAAGGGTTCCCCAGAATAATCTTGCCCCAGGGCCCCCAAGATTGTAGTTACGGCCCTGAAGCATTTCCGGCCTATAATAGAAGAAATCCACCCGAAAAACTAGAACAAAATTGTATCATATACAAAGTAAAATGAATTTATCTCCAATAATACTTATTTATTATTAAACATAGTAAAAAATTGATTGTGCGAGAAGACTCACGTAAAAAGGGTTTAGTTGGTATTGTGAACATAAAATTAATATAAGGGAAGGAGGGGGGGGGGGGGGGTGGAGGGAGGAATTGTAACGTTTTTTGACAAAAAGGCATGGAAAATTAAACACTTTCCACAAGTGTTATATATTTTTGTAATCTACTCATCAATACCTTTCATTTAATACCCCACTCAAAATTTTAAAAACAATTTTTTTTCCGCGTGACGTGAAATATCCGCCATTTTGGATTTGAACAGCTGTTTATTTTAAATTCGCTATATTTTTCCTGTGTGCGCATCAAAACGATCTTTAATACTGGAAAGTTTATATCTTTTGATTCAAAAGTTATTGGAACCGAACAGAGTGACAGACAGACAGACACAGGAACAAAACAATAAGAATTTCTTTTTTTGGTTTTACCAACGAAACCCTAAAATGGGTGGAATGGGTGATTGTTGACCTTTATTTTCGATTTCAGCAAAATTAGATTATTTTCATCAATATCTTGGAAAATAGATTTTTCCCTCGAGATTCCACACAACAATGAAAATCACGTACCTAGCCCCTAATGCCACGAACGTGAGAAAGGTAAAAAGACAAAACCTTTGATAAAAATGAACGTTGAAGTAGAAAAATCGCCAATATTTTGAAGGATTTGTGAAACGTATAATTAAGTTTGTAGTTTAGACATGAATATACGAGTATTTGCGTTTCTGAGTATAAATTGTTCATTTGTCCCTTGATTAATTTTAGCTCATATATGCTTTATAATTTTTAAAAACCATTTTTGAAGTAAAGTTTTTATTGTTTGTTTATTAGGGTCCGTTGGCAAAACCAAGGACCCTTATATTTTCCTGCGTGTGTCTGTCCGTCTGTCCTGTCGCCTGCTCTCACGGCTACACCTTTCGTCCGATCACTTTGAAATTTGGCATGTATGTGCCTTGTACCTGCCCACATATTTTAAAAATATAGCGACTTAAAAAAAATATTTTTCAAAAAAATTAGGGTAAAAAAACTTAAGGGTTAAATGTTTTTTTGTTTTTTTCGACACCGTGAGGGGTATCATATGAAAGGGTACGTCGAGCTGATTACAAAAATATATAATTCTTTGGTTATAACTTTGATAGGGCGAGCCTAGGCGAGTTTGAAGCGGGTTTGAAACGTGTCCCCCCCCCCCCCCCTCTATCTCGCTTATGTGAAGTGCAAAAAATCTGAAAAAATTCCTGAACATTCTTCGACCAAAAGTAAAGATACCACTTTTTGGAAATTTCGAAAAAAATATTATCTTATTTTTTATTAACAAAATACATTTTTTTATAATTATGGTCTTTTCGATGTATTTATATGGTTATAGTCCGGTTCAGTGGCAAAAAAAATACTTTATCAGAGTGTGTTTTGAAAAGTTCAGACCCTTAGAATTGTTCAAAGTAAGCTTTTTAGCATTTTAAAAAACACTGTTTATACACTTTACAGTTAAACACTATATAGTGTGGCCTACGGACCCTCGCTGTGTGCTGACTAGCACACACTTGACCTGTTTAATTTATATATAAATAAAAACATACACATAATGTAAACAGAAATAAAACTATTTCAGAGATCTCTCTCTCTCTCCCTATGTATATATATATAATATATAATATATATATATATATATATATATATATATATATATATATATATATATATATATATATATATATATATATATATATGTATATATATATATATATATATATATATATATATATATATATATATATATATATATATATATATATATATATAATATATATATATGTATATATATATATATATATATATATATATATATATATATATATATATATATATATATATATATATAATATAAGGTTCTGAAGATAGAACTCATGGCATTGGGGAAACATTCATTTCATATTATATAGGAGTAAAAAAGAGAAGTTATTTATTGGGCTAATGGAGTAAAGTTGATATCAGCTGAATTCATCAGATTTACTGAAATTCTCTTCGTTCCAGTTTTCCCCAGTTCCCTCACTGCACAACTTTTGTAATTATCTTGTTGACATAGCTTAGCTTATATACTTCGATTTATAAAATACAATTTATCTTGGACCAGTCCATAGGGATTTTATTTTTACTTCATTCTTTTTTATTTCAACTCGATAACTCCATTCGTTTGTCAATATTTTACTCTCTGTCCATGCATGAGGGTCAACTTAAAGTTATGAATAAAAAAAAAAACAAAAAAACTTCTCTTCCATTTAACTATTTTTATACAATTCTTACGTCAGTTTTACTAATATTACGTCAGTTTTGGTGTGTGTATGTGTGTGTGTAATAAAATTAGGAAATTCTTTTGATTATTGTACAAAAATGTATTACATTTAAATTGTAAGTATTTTAAATTTTTGGAACGAAGTTCCTTATGGCACGTTTTGGAGCCAGGGAGTGAATCCGAAATAAACGTAAACTTAAAATGTAAAATTGGAATTTTAGGACTGGAAAAAATTCTAACTTTATCTATTTAATGAGACAAACAACTTTTATAAATAAATATTTTTAGTAAAACCAACACCAACACAGCTATGAAGTGATAAAGGTCGCTAAATTTATTAAAGCGGACCTGAACATTTAAAATGAAGAGAACAACGTTTTCACCGATATCTTACGTTCTAACGTAACGATTTTAATAAAAATGCATATACATCGTCTAAAGTACAATTGAAAGAGGCATGTAAAATTTCAACCTGATAGTGATGGTGCAAAAAAGGAAACTAAATATAAAAATTTGTTCTCAGTACTATACTCTCATTTAATATCCCATACGACGCATTTAAGTAAAAAAAAAAAATGTAACCCCTTAAACTTCAACCCCTAGTTTTTGTGGGATGATTTGTTACTAATAGGGCTACTCTATCATTTTCCTATGGTTGGGTGATTGTGATTACCCATAACATAACTGCAAGGTTTCAAATATTTTTGTTAGTACTTTTAGAGATCAGGTACGTTACAAACAGACAGACAAGCGCAGGAATATAAGAACCTTCCTTTTTGCCAAAGGATTCTAAAAATGACTTAATGGCAAATCAATCATGAGATTATGATCTTTATTTCACTTTCTCAATAACGAACCAAACATAAAGAGAAAGTATTGTGATGCTACAAATAAATATAAATATAAACGATTTTAAGCTTTAAGGTACTCATAGCCCCAAAAAAAGTTTTTATAACATTTTCACACTGTATTTGTTAACTTTTTTTTAAATATCCAATTGGATACATTTTTTAATTCAAATTTGACTCCATCCAATAAAATATTATTCCGAGCTTACCGAATACAATGGAAGCTATGTGATCGTTCTTAAGAACGAAAATATTTTGTTTCACCAATTTTCAGAAATCCCTTTCAGACATCAGGGAACATTTTGGGTTCCTTGTCTGTCCTTCACTCAATTTTTGCGAACCAACGTATCTTAAAAACTACTCGTCCGATGAAAATTATACTTGGATTATAGGATTTATGGGGCATAATTAGCCCATTGTTGGTTCCCTACACGTTTCAACCTTGTCACCCACTTGGGTCTCTTCCGCATGCGCACAAACATACATTTATTTACACCTATAGCTTCAAAAGTACTCATTTAATTTTTATGAAATTTGGACGGTTTGTCGAAAGAAGCCCGCAGATAGCACCAGATTAATTTGAACCCTCTGCGCTCTTCAACTTCTGTTAAATTGATAATTTAATTCATGTACAAAATCAAAACAATTTTGACAAGATTAAAAAACGGGGAAAACAATTAAACAAATTAGACGATAATGGCTTGTGAAAGCATAAAATCAATAAAGTTCGTGATAGACTGCGATTAAGCTATGTGCCGCACTAATTGGCAGTCTATTTGTAGTTGGTATAAAAATCACATATCTGTAAGAATAATAATAAAAAAAGATTTTAGTAATAATCGGCAAACTATATAAATCGGAATTGAAATCTATTTTTAAATAAATGAATCGAATCGAAATTTATTTTTAATTTACCGAAAAAATAAATAAAATAAAATACCTGTTATGAAAACGTTACTTTATGTTACATTCGTCTGCTTATTGGTAATGATATCTTCAAAGCATCAACACTTACATATATTGTATAGTATTTTATATATAGCCAGCAAAAAGCCGAATCAAATATTTTTCGCAACACAAAGTCAATATCAATTTGATCAACAAATACTAATTTAACAAAGTTACCAAAAATTGCTTTCATGTAATATCAGTGTTTTGAAAAGTCTTTATACCTCATTCTAAAACAACATTCAAAGCTTAAACATAAATTTAAATGCTTCAAACAAAAAGGATAAACCAATACAACTATAGACCAAACGTTTACAATTTAAATCTGCATTTAGCATTCTTTTAACCTGTCACCTAGCAGCTGTAATCAGTACCTGATTTGAGTTTGGATCATTTTTAGGATCCGTTGGCAAAACCAAGGACCCTTAAGCTGGGTTTACACGATCCAAGTGGACTTGGATCAAGTCAGATTTGACGCTACTTTGATCGTGTAAACAGACTATCAAAGTGTACTTGGACCATCCAAGTTGAGTTGGATGGCCCCCAACTTTTTTTGATCAAAGTACAGTTGGATGGAAATAAAAATGGCGTCCACCTGCAAATTATGAGAACGAGCTGTCAAAAATGACGAGTTTGTACCGTTTGTTTACAGGAAGGTACAGTTTGGTTTTAGTTGTTTGTTTTGTTTGGTTCTTACAGTTATTTTTGTATTGTTGTTTTATTTCATTTGTAAAATTATTAAAATTTATGAAAAATTTGAGTATCAGAATTATGATTTTGACAGTATTGTTCAAACTACTTGGACCAAGTCTACTTGGATCGTGTAAACCCTGCTTCAAAAGTTGCACAACCACTTGGACCAAGTGAATTTGATCAAAGTTACTTTGTCCAAGTCCATTTGGATCGTGTAAACCCAGCTTTAAACATTCCTGTGATAGTCCGTCTCTCTGCCTATCTGTATGTCTGTCTGTACAAGCACCTGATCTGCACACATAGTATAGTGGTATTTTATCTTCCATTAAACTTTATTTTACTCAATTCTCACGTCAGTATTGTTAATGTTTGTGTTAAAATATTAGAAAAAAAAATCCTTTATGCATAAATTCTAACTGTCCGAGGAAGGGGAAAAAACAGATAAAAGATATTTCATACAATTCAAGCGTCAGATAAAACAAAATATCAAAGCATTTATATTTTAAGAATATAAAATGGAGCAAAAAAAAAGGTAAAATTATTTATTTGAATAAATAAGATAAAACTATAGAATAAGCTAAAAAGTAAATTATTTATTCATCTCAGTATTATTTATGTTATAATACATTTTTTCCCCATTACTATAATAGTTTATAATTATTTTCCTGTATAATACTTTTAATAATGAAGCTAACATTTAAGTAATTGGTTCCAAGATTAACGAGGGCAACGGAAGCTATGTGATCGTTCTTAAGAATGAAGAAATATTCCAAAACTAGATGGGTCCGTCCTCTGCATCTGTCACTCTGCAGCGCTTCCTAGCGGCTGATGTTGAATACGTCCTCGAAAAATTATACTTATTTTCACAGGCTCACCATTTCAGTAATTGTTCAATGAAATTTTGTTTGGTACTTAAACGTGTTTTTATTATATGTAGATCCTCTTAAAGTGCCACAAGAATGAAGCTTCACGCGGATGTAAATTATTGTACAGATAATTAATTAAAAAATTATCTTGAGTGGTGTCTTAACAAATGTTATATTAACACGAGTCCAATCGACCTTCGTTTTCAAAATATACAAATATATACAGGGTGGAGCACGGCAGACGAATGAATTTGAAAATGTAATAAAACACAGAATGTTACAAAATAATTTTTTTTAATTTTTTCCTGATTTAATAACATGGGAAATTTAAATTTACCTAGATTTAAACAAAGTATCGGATAAGTGGTTCTTCTCACACTCCAAACACTGATTAAGCCTTTTTTCCGAAGTTTCACTCTTTCGAGTATTTCCACAGGAATTTCGGCAATTTTCGCTCGAATGTTGTTCTTGAGGGCTTCCAGGGTTCTGGGACGATCGCTGTACACCATGGATTTAAGGTATTCCCACAGAAAAAAATCACAAGGGGCCAAATCTTCTGGCCAGTTTAAATCGCCTCCTTAAGAGATGAGACGCCCGGGAAATCTGTCTTGCAAAAAGTTTACGCAAACCCTTGCTGTGTGGGCTTTGACCCCGTCCTGCTGAAACTTGGAACATAAACTTCCAGTCCCCCTCTTTCAAACGACCCTACTCTCAACCGTCTAGGACCAATAGGAAGGGAGCAATCCCCTCTTCAAATTCATACGTCTGCCGCGCTCCACCCTGTATATTTTCGATATATTTGTATATTTTGCAATAAAATGCTCTGTAACTCAAAGAATAATATAGCTAAAAAGATGAGGTCTTCACCGTTGGAAAGTGCATTAAATTCTCTTTAAAAAAGCTCTAAACATTTACTCGTGTAATTTTATTTGAAGTGAGAATACAATAATTAAAAACTAATAAAATGTTTATTTAAAAGATTACAACAAAAATATTGTCCCTCCATAACATTGTTGAGAATTAGGGTCGATTTGGATGTGCAAAAAATTCGTACGATTGGATATAGTCCGGCAATTAAGAAACAAAAAAGAAATCAAGAATTAACACACCTTTTTATTTATCGAATTATATATGACAAACATAAGATAAAGTGCTGTATCAAAATTGACAGTAAAAAGTCCAGTCATGCACCATGACTTAATGAGCGAATTTTCAAAGAAATCTGCGTTTTATTGGCTTATGATAATATAGGAAAATTTTGGTTTAGAATTTGCTCGGGTGAAAAAAAAAATTGGTACACAGGGGTACGGGGTACAAAAGTCAAAATAGTATTTACCCTTCAAGATGCATGTCGTTGGAAAGCTCTTTAAGAGTACAGTAATTGTTGTTATTTACACTTTTATCATATTTTCACATAAAAGGGGGGTAAAATGGAAAAAAACGTTATTTGACCCTATATGGTCAAAATTTGACCCCTAAATGTACTCCAAAAATTCTGGCCAACGAACTCATCCTTTCTTTTGATATTATTGACATTTTAAAATTTGTTTGAAATTTCTAAGTGCATCCTAAGGGTAGATATCGTCTGGAGTGACACATATATACATATATACATACATATATACATACATATATACATACATACATAAAAAAAAGTGTTAAATTTTAGGAATCGATTCAGAATGGTCTAAAACGGATTTCCATGGAAAAATTTTTCAAAAATTCGCATTACAAAAATTTTGAAGCCATTGCAATAGCGTAATTTTCTTTGAAAATTCGCTAAAAGAAAAGATTAAAAATTAAATAGCCAACTCTTGGCTTGTCTTTAATTCTGTCATACCACACTAATTTTTTTCACAAAACATCAATGCCTTTTTACATACAGTGTGGTCCAAAAGTCTCCCCCCCCCCTCTTAACTTTTGAACGGTTTGAGATAAATTAATGAAACTTGGGGGATCTCTACCATGCAAAGGGAAGTTTGTTTTCATGCAATCACCCACTAGGGGCAACCACCCACTTTGCCCCCAGGACACCCAACTTCAAAATTTCAAATTAGAGTGTATATTTTTGATAGCATATTTGGATTCTACAGTGAAAAATAATAAACTTTTACTTGAAACTATTTTTTCTATCTCCAATATTTTCCCCCTATAGGTGGGCAAAGATAGCAAAATTACCCTACCGATAATACGTTGTAAAATCTAAACGGTTAGAGATAAATTAATGAAACTTAGGGGATCCGTACCATGTAAAGGGAAGTTTGTTTTCATGCAACCGCGCTGTAGGGGCAACCTCCCATTTTGCCCCCAGACCACTTAACTTCAAAATTTTGTCCTAGAATGTATATTTTTGATAGCAGATTTAGATTCTACGGCAAAAAATAAAAATATTTTACTTCAAACTTTTTTTTCTACCTCTAATATTTTGCCCCCTATAGGGGGGCAAAGGTATAAAAATCGTAGATTTCAGCGCCTGGGGGCAAAATGGAGGTTGCCCCTAGTACGCGAGTGGATGATTAAACACTTCCCTTTACATGGTGCAGATCCCCCAAGTTCCATTACTTTATTTCAAACCGTTTAGATTTTATAACGATCTAAGTGTTATTTTTTTACTATTTCGGAAGGGTTATTTTGCTATCTTTGCCCCCCTGTAGGGGGCAAAATATTGGAGATAGAAAAAATAGTTTCAAGTAAAAGTTTATTATTTTTCACCGTAGAATCCAAATATGCTATCAAAAATATACGCTCCAATGGCATAGGGGCAAAGTGGGTGGTTGCCCCTAGTGGGTGATTGCATGAAAACAAACTTCCCTTTGCATGGTAGAGATCCCCCAAGTTTCATTAATTTATCTTAAACCGTTCAAAAGTTAAGAGGGGGGGGGGGGGGAGACTTTTGGACCACCCTGTATAAGACCCTAATAATTTAATTTTTATACATGAGGAATCCTCAGGGTAGAGAACCTAAACAATAGGGTTAACTAAAGTAATTTGAATTGAAAACTAAAATTGCTTGACAATCAATATCAAACCCTAAAACATTTTATTTTGGCCAAAAGTATTATTATCCAAAATTCACACTTTTTACTGGTCTTTTATTACATTGCTTTGTAAGCTTCATCGCACACCTATCTATCTTTCACCTATCTAATCTTTCCCAAATTTTGCACATGGAAACAATTGAGATGAAGAATACAGAAACCCCCAAAAAAAAAAAAAATAAGACCAGTTTTCAAAAATGGTATTTTAATATTATTTTTTTTTTTTTTGAAATTGACTTTTAATGTGGTTGAATATTTTCAATATCATTCTTTATTCATTTATTTTTAAATGTAAAAAGCTAAGCTTCCTCAACAAAAACAGCAGGAGAATTCATTCTATTTATTATTGCAATGTATGAGTACATAAACAAAAATACGATTCCTGTTAAAAATTGGATTATTTTACTAATAGAATTTAGATCAATGCTTACACTTACAATTAAATATTTTGGACGAAATAATTTCGACAGAGAAAAGCAAGATGCCGAGAAGCTTTGTGGCTGGGACGAAGGAAACCCAATCAACAAGAAGAAATCCTCCTGTTATTATTAAACTCATTAAACGAGGAAACGATTTGAAACCTTCAATTAACCTTCTCCCATATCCCCCTGGGCAAGCGTTAAATTATTATTGCTTTAAAATTATTAAAAAGAGACGGAGAACAATCGGCAATTGAAGAGTGCGAAAGAGTGAAAAATAGCGCAAATATTTTTTCATAGTAGAGCAGAAGAGGGGTTAGTACAGAGTACGTGGGAGACGCGCATAAAAACACCAAATCCAAAATTAAACCACAATTTTATTTTTCACCATTATATATATATATATATATATATATATATATATATATATATATATATATATATATATATAATGGTGAAAAATATATTATATTGGTGGTTATATATATTATATTGGTGGTTATATATATATATATATATATATATATATATATATATATATATATATATATATATATATATATATATATATATATATTTATTGAACATTTTTTCAGAGTCCTCAAACAGCTAAAGCCACAAGTGAGGCACTCTAATACATAAAAACCATACCGTAATTATGGCTAAATATATATATATATATATATATATATATATATATATATATATATATATATATATATATATATATATATATATATATATATACCTAGTGCCACCTACAAACAAAAGACTTCCCCGAATATCGTGGGCTTTAACACCAAACAGTAGTTTATAATATAAATCAGTTTGAATACAATAAGCCAATTTAATTATAATAATAAAGAAAATAACAAGAAACCGTTTTTACTCACAAATGATAGATCAAAGCCCAGGAAACTTATCATTAGTTGAACTTGGACCATTTTTCACTCACCTGAAAAGTAAACAAAAAAAGTTCATTAATAAAATTATGATATATAATCAGTATTTTATATTATTATCTCAGTATTATATATTATTATATCAGTATTATATATATATATATATATATATATATATATATGCTACATATCAATCATCCATCACAGTATGTATACAGTAAATACACTTTTTCCGTGGTAGGCTGTGAAATAGTAACTTTAGAACCTAAAAGACATAGCTAAAATCCATTTTTTCATTACGTGGACTTAAAAAATCTTTTCATTACTCCTAGCTATAAAGAAAAAATCTTTTACGTCCTAGGAACTAAAAGATTTTTTATGTCCGGCGGGTAGTTGTCAAAACTTCCGTTAGTACCGCTGCAGTCTTTGTAGAAATGCTTCTAGTACGATTAAAATCCGCTAGATGTCAATGCGTTTTATTTATCTTTTCTTAAAGTGTAACCTCTTTTTAAGGTTTCTTTTTTGAAATATTCCTTGGCAATATTTACTGTCTCGCTTCGCTCGACAGTAAATGTAATTGCCGCGGTAAAGAAAAAACTCACTTCACAGCCTTGTAACATAATATACTATTATCTACAATTGTTATGAAATATAAACATTGTATCTCTGTTTAGATGCGTAGAAAGTGATTCTTTACGTACTTGTATTTATTGCGCGTCTCATAATTCTGAAGAATTCCTCTTTTTTACTGCCCTAGGGTGGTAAAAATTCTTCACCTTTACGCACGATTAGCGAGTTTACATTTAACAAAACTAATTTGCTGTTTGTTTAATAAAAGTAAGTGTTTATATCAAGTTTTTTGTGAAAATCAATGAGTAATTTAAATTATTATGACGAATATGAGGAGAATAATACGCCTCCCGAAATAATTAATTCGGCACAAAATACAACTAATGAATTAATGTCATCTTTATCAAAAGAGAAATACGAACTTGTATACAGGAATTTTATTTTTTTCTGTATTTATTATTTAAATCTAACAATCGTAGATAAAGTACGGTACGCAACTAGTGCGAAAACGGCATTTTGCTTTGCTCGTGTGGTTTTACTACCCTTGCTGTCGCTCGGGTGCAAACTCCACACTCGCATGCAAAATGCTACTTTCCGCACTCGACGCGTAATGTGCTATTATTTAATCAATATTTTAACACATAATGCTCTTCGAAAAGAGAAAAACAAGTAAAATAATAATGGGGATATATAATTCAGAATGTAAATCCACAAATACGAAAAGTTTTGTACAATGATCTAAATTTAAAAGACGAACTATAGAAAATATCTCCGCATAAAGAGATATGAGTAAACAGAATATTCAGGAGTGGACAAACGGCGAGAGAACGCGTGTTAGGATTGAGCGTGTTGGGCGTAACTCGCGAATACAAGGAGAATTGAACAAATATTGACAAGGGTGGTTTGGAAGGGTCGGCTTCACAGAGGGGCTAATAGAATCAATAGAAACTATACAGACACATAATATTGTGAATAGCACTCTACAAAGACACCATTCAGTTCTACATTATACAGCCGATACAAGCTCTACCTTTACCTAGGTAATCATCTTCATCTCTTTAAGCTCTACAAAGACACCATTCAGTTCTACATTATACAGCCGATACAAGCTCTACCTTTACCTAGGTAATCATCTTCATCTCTTTAAGCTCTACAAAGACACCATTCAGTTCTACATTATACAGCCGATACAAGCTCTACCTTTACCTAGGTAATCATCTTCATCTCTTTAAGCTCTACAAAGACACCATTCAGTTCTACATTATACAGCCGATACAAGCTCTACCTTTACCTAGGTAATCATCTTCATCTCTTTAAGCTCTACAAAGACACCATTCAGTTCTACATTATACAGCCGATACAAGCTCTACCTTTACCTAGGTAATCATCTTCATCTCTTTAAGCTCTACAAAGACACCATTCAGTTCTACATTATACAGCCGATACAAGCTCTACCTTTACCTAGGTAATCATCTTCATCTCTTTAAGCTCTACAAAGACACCATTCAGTTCTACATTATACAGCCGATACAAGCTCTACCTTTACCTAGGTAATCATCTTCATCTCTTTAAACTCTACAAAGACACCATTCAGTTCTACATTATACAGCCGATACAAGCTCTACCTTTACCTAGGTAATCATCTTCATCTCTTTAAGCTCTACAAAGACACCATTCAGTTCTACATTATACAGCCGATACAAGCTCTACCTTTACCTAGGTAATCATCTTCATCTCTTTAAACTCTACAAAGACACCATTCAGTTCTACATTATACAGCCGATACAAGCTCTACCTTTACCTAGGTAATCATCTTCATCTCTTTAAGCTCTACAAAGACACCATTCAGTTCTACATTATACAGCCGATACAAGCTCTACCTTTACCTAGGAAATCATCTTCATCTCTTTAAGCTCTACAAAGACACCATTCAGTTCTACATTATACAGCCGATACAAGCTCTACCTTTACCTAGGAAATCATCTTCATCTCTTTAAGCTCTACAAAGACACCATTCAGTTCTACATTATACAGCCAATACAAGCTCTACCTTTACCTAGGTAATCATCTTCATCTCTTTAAGCTCTACAAAGACACCATTCAGTTCTACATTATACAGCCAATACTAGCTCTACCTTTATCTAGGTAATCATCTTCATCTCTTTAAGCTCTACAAAGACACCATTCAGTTCTACATTATACAGCCGATACAAGCTCTACCTTTACCTAGGTAATCATCTTCATCTCTTTAAGCTCTACAAAGACACCATTCAGTTCTACATTATACAGCCGATACAAGCTCTACCTTTACCTAGGTAATCATCTTCATCTCTTTAAACTCTACAAAGACACCATTCAGTTCTACATTATACAGCCGATACAAGCTCTACCTTTACCTAGGTAATCATCTTCATCTCTTTAAACTCTACAAAGACACCATTCAGTTCTACATTATACAGCCGATACTAGCTCTACCTTTATCTAGGTAATCATCTTCATCTCTTTAAGCTCTACAAAGACACCATTCAGTTCTACATTATACAGCCGATACAAGCTCTACCTTTACCTAGGTAATCATCTTCATCTCTTTAAGCTCTACAAAGACACCATTCAGTTCTACATTATACAGCCGATACAAGCTCTACCTTTACCTAGGTAATCATCTTCATCTCTTTAAACTCTACAAAGACACCATTCAGTTCTACATTATACAGCCGATACAAGCTCTACCTTTATCTAGGTAATCATCTTCATCTCTTTAAGCTCTACAAAGACACCATTCAGTTCTACATTATACAGCCAATACAAGCTCTACCTTTACCTAGGAAATCATCTTCATCTCTTTAAGCTCTACAAAGACACCATTCAGTTCTACATTATACAGCCGATACAAGCTCTACCTTTACCTAGGAAATCATCTTCATCTCTTTAAGCTCTACAAAGACACCATTCAGTTCTACATTATACAGCCAATACAAGCTCTACCTTTACCTAGGTAATCATCTTCATCTCTTTAAGCTCTACAAAGACACCATTCAGTTCTACATTATACAGCCAATACTAGCTCTACCTTTATCTAGGTAATCATCTTCATCTCTTTAAGCTCTACAAAGACACCATTCAGTTCTACATTATACAGCCGATACAAGCTCTACCTTTACCTAGGTAATCATCTTCATCTCTTTAAACTCTACAAAGACACCATTCAGTTCTACATTATACAGCCGATACAAGCTCTACCTTTACCTAGGTAATCATCTTCATCTCTTTAAACTCTACAAAGACACCATTCAGTTCTACATTATACAGCCGATACAAGCTCTACCTTTACCTAGGTAATCATCTTCATCTCTTTAAGCTCTACAAAGACACCATTCAGTTCTACATTATACAGCCGATACAAGCTCTACCTTTACCTAGGTAATCATCTTCATCTCTTTAAGCTCTACAAAGACACCATTCAGTTCTACATTATACAGCCATTACAAGCTCTACCTTTACCTAGGTAATCATCTTCATCTCTTTAAACTCTACAAAGACACCATTCAGTTCTACATTATACAGCCGATACAAGCTCTACCTTTACCTAGGTAATCATCTTCATCTCTTTAGCAATGTCAATATGATGATCACTAAGTTCTTCAGGAGTATAACATCTCCAACGTATACTCTATTAAAAACTGATCTAACATTACAACTAAGATTAAAGTAATCGATGTTTAAGATCTAATACTAACTTGGTTGTTTCAACTAAGATAGACGAAGAAACTTAACTTTTCATGCAAACTAATAGTTATTTATGCACCTAGGGAGTAAAGAAAGCCATTATTCCCTGAGCGAAAAAGTTGGTTCTTGAGGCGAAGCCGAAGGAACCATGGTCCCTAAATCCCGAGGCGAAGCCGAGGGAATTAGACTCTTTAATTCCCGAGGCGCAGCCGAGGGAATAACTCTAATTAGCTCCCAAGGCGCAGCCTCGGGAGATAATTATCGCGAGGGGAATAATGGCACTTTACTCACGAGGTACATACAATAATTTATCTCCAGTAAGAAGAAAATACACATTTTCGTCCATTGCACAGTTTTTATTTATTATTTTAATAAATAACAATAATTATTAGCACTTTTAATAGCAGATATAAGAGATTCAATATCAGGGGTATCCAACTCCAGTATTCTAGAGGTGTAAGACCACTAGCGCTGGTCGGGCAGATGGCGCTTAAAATTGTAAACTACTTATGATCATTTGACATTCCTCCAATTCTAAAATATAAACAAATACTGGTTTTCTGACATTTGTACTATTCTGTAAATAAACAAAATAAAAAAAAAACCAGCCTCGGTGGCTGTGAGATGCGCGATTGCTCCGAATGCGAAAGTTCCCGGGTTCGAATCTAGTAAACTGACAAATTAAGTTATAAATTTATTTCTTTGAATTAAGATACTCAAAATCTTTTGAATGGTGTAAAAGATTTAGTTACAATATTAACCGCCTAATTCCCGTGGAGTGCTAGTAGTCTAACACAGGTAGATATAGAGAGGAGTTGGAAATCTTTCCGTTTAAGGATTCTATGATCGCTGTTCAATATTAAAAACAAATAAGAATTGGAATTTAACTCAAATAGAAGGTTATTTAGATGCAGGTTATAAACAATGAATCTATGATAAACATGGTCAAAAAAGCGCAGTGCCGCCAACCTGATTTCAACAACTTCATTACATTTGCCATTAATTTTCTACTGTTTATAAAATAATTAAGTTGCAATCTTTACTATTTTGCCCTACTTTACTTTTTCTCCCTACTTTTTGAGTTCAGGGATGAAAAGACCTGTTTCAATCCCTCTAAACTAATTCAAAATCATAACTTTTTGTCCCTACTGGAGATAAACATATTTTGCTTCCGAGCTTACCGAAAATAACGGAAGCTGATCGTTCTGAAAAAAAAAAAAATTATTAGGTCTCCGATTTCAAGAATTCTTAAACAAAAATCCGTTTCAGACCTCGGGGAACATTTTTGGTTCCGTGTCTGACTGTCGGTCTGTTTGTCGCTAAATTTTTGCTAATCAACATATCTTAAATATACTACACGTTTGATTTTAATGAAATTTGGATGGTAGGTCATAATTAACCGATTGTTGGTCCCATATAAGTTTTAACCATCTACGCCCATTTGTTTGTCTTCCTCATGCGCACAAACATACATTTATTTACCCCTTTAGCTTCTAAAGTACTTATCTAATTTGTATGAAACTTTTATAGTTTTTCAAAAGTAACCCTCATATAGCCCCAGAATAATTTAAACCGTCTGCGCTCTTTAATTTTTGCTAAATTGGTACTTTATCGCATGTAAAAAAATAAAGCAATTTTAACAGATATATAAAAACGGGGGGAAAATTAAATAAATTTGAAAAAAATAGGTTGTAAAAGCATATAAACTCATTTAAGTATACGAAATATGTGTCTCGAGGATGCTATGTGCCACACTAATTGACAGAGTATTTTAATCTAGAACTTCTGGTAATATACAGGGTGGTCCAAAAGTCTCCCCCCCCCCCCCCTCTTAACTTCTGAACGGTTTGAGATAAATTAATGAAACTTGGGGGATCTACCATGCAAAGGGAAGTTTGTTTTCATGCAATCACCCACTAGGGGCAACCACCCACTTTGCCCCTATGCCACCCAACTTCAAAATTTCAAATTGGAGTGTATATTTTTGATAGCATATTTGGATTCTACAGTGCAAAATAATAAACTTTTACTTGAAACTATTTTTTCTATCTCCAATATTTTGCCCCTATAGGTGGGCAAAGATAGCAAAATAACCCTTTCGAAATAGTAAAAAAAAATACACTTAGATCGTAATAAAATCTAAACGGTTTGAAATAAAGTAATGAAACTTGGGGGATCGGTACCATGTAAAGGGAAGTGTGTAATCATCCACTAGCGTACTAGGAGCAACCACCATTTTGCGCAAAGGCGCTGAAATCTACCATTTTTATACCTTTGCCCCCCTATAGGGGGCAAAACATTGGAGATGGAAAAAAATGTTGGAATTAAAATATTTTTATTTTTTACCGTAGAATCAAAATCTGCTATCAAAAATATACAATCCAGATTAAAATTTTAAAGTTAAGTGGTCTGGGGGCAAAATGGGAGGTTGCCCCTACAGCGCGGTTACATGAAAACAAACTTCCTTTTACATGGTACGGATCCCCTAAGTTTTATTAATTTATCTCTAACCGTTTAGATTTTACAACGTATTATCGGAAGGGTTATTTTGCTATCTTTGCCCCCCTGTAGGGGGAAAAATATTGGAGATTGAAAAAATAGTTTCAAGTAAAAGTTTATTATTTTCACTGTAGAATCCAAATATGCTATCAAAAATATACATTCCAATTTGAAATTTTAAAGTTGGGTGGCCTGGGGGCAAAGTGGGTGGTTGCCCCTAGTAGACGATTGCATGAAAACAAACTTCCCTTTGCATGGTAGAGATCCCCCAAGTTTCATTAATTTATCTCAAACCGTTCAAAAGTTAAGAGGGGGGGGGGGAGACTTTTGGACCACCCTGTATATTTCCTCAAAAATACTTTCTACTATATATTTAATCTTATAAGTATAGTATTTAATTAGCGCCAGCACCAACTACTACTTAAAATTTACAACTAAATCAGACGATTATATGAGTAAAAAAGTTTTTATTAAAAATAAAAGAAGTAAAGTTGTAACTTTACTGGTAAATGTTTTATAAATTCTCTTAAAACAATATTTAAAGCTTTTAAAAATAATAAATAACTAAAAAACACATTATTCACTACGTCTCGTTTCCACGTTGACACAATCGTTTACATCAGATGAAACGCTAATAAATTAACTCTTTCCACAAGGTATTATTACCTCAAGTAAATTAAAAAACAAAAAGTTTAAAAGCTCTGAAAGAGAAGATTACCAATACATTATTAATAGATGTCACCACATTGACAAAAGCTTAATTAAATACTTTGGGTTAATTAATAATCCTTTCTCTGACAAAAGCAGTTACAAACCAACAGGGATTTGAAGAGTAAAGGAATTTCAATGAAGAAACAAAAAACCCTTATTATATTAGAGTGTCTCTAAAGGGTAGAATGCATGAGGTCACGTAACGCAATAGCTTACAATGCATGCAATTTAGGAGCTAGAAATTTCAACCTCAGATACGGTCATAATTTAGGGACAAGCTCCCAACATTTTTTCCCCATTTAAATACACATTCGTTTCATTTAAATGCACATAGTAAAAGAACATTTTCCAGACGATTCTTCTCTATATTTCTTTTTTTCACCGGAAGTCTACCCAATGGCAAAATTGAAATAACGCCAAGAAACTAATTTATAAGGTAACTGTAATGAAAGAATGAAAATTCAAATTCAGTTAGATAACATTTTTCTTCTTTTTTTTTTTAAAACAAAAAACCAATTAACGTTTTTTATCAGAAGAATACATTTATTGCTGTTTTTGGAACGAAGTTCCTTATGGCACGTTCTGGAGCCCGGGAGTGAATCCGAAAAAACGACCAAAATCACCGTCACGCAAAATCCGTTACGAAATCTACAGATGACGATAACTTGAGTAAAAGATCACCGAGTTAGATGAATCTGCATATGGATATTTCAATATTCAAAAACATATCCATGATTCAATTTTTAAGTTTTTGGTAGTTTTCATACTACGGAAAGTTAAATTTTAATTTAAATCAAATTATAATTATTATTAACTACGGGAAACAGACAGTGAAAAATACACTCCTGTGCCGGGATCCCGGCACAGGAGTGTATTTTTCACTGTCTGTTTCCCGTAGTTAATAATAATTATAATTTGATTTAAATATCCATGATTAATTTTTTTTCAGTAAATGCAGAAAATGTTATCTAAAAGTATTCTCTAGGTTTTCCGGTGGCGATCGAAGTCGATATTTCCCTATATCTCGGAAAGAGGAAGGAATAATTTGTTGAGTTAGTGTCAAAAGTAAAAAAAAAATAGTGTTTATCTCCAGTAGGGAGAAAAAGTTATGATTTTGAATTAGTTTAGAGGGACTGAAGTAAACTCAAAAAGTAGGGAGAAAAAGTAAAAGTAGGGCGAAAAAATTTTCTCCACGAAGTGGAGAAAATCAATATATATTTGTCTAATTGATACAGTAGATGGATCTTAAGCTGTGAAATTATGTTAAAAATAATCCATTTTGATTAACATTTGGTCCACTAAGAGCTCTTATGTCATTTTATAAAAAATTAGAATTTTCTATCGGCGAAATATAGTACTTCAATGAATCCAAGTGAAAAACCAATCTAGCTCCTATTGTATTTTAACTTCCTGTCACAATATTTAAGAACATCACATTTAGCATGTCGTTTATTGAAACTTCAGCCTACCTGTCGTCAAAATATTGTACTATAAATGAAAACCTATCGACCTCCTATTAAATCCTAACTTCCTGTCACAATATTTAAGAACATCACATTTAGCATGTCGTTTATTGAAACTTCAGCCTACCTGTCGTCAAAATATTGTACTATAAATGAAAACCTATCGACCTCCTATTAAATCCTAACTTCCTGTCACAATATTTAAGAACATCACATTTAGCACGTCGTTTATTGAAACTTCAGCCTACCTGTCGTCAAAATATTGTACTATAAATGAAAACCTATCGACCTCCTATTAAATCCTAACTTCCTGTCACAATATTTAAGAACATCACATTTAGCACGTCGTTTATTGAAACTTCAGCCTACCTGTCGTCAAAATATTGTACTATAAATGAAAACCTATCGACCTCCTATTAAATCCTAACTTCCTGTCACAATATTTAAGAACATCACATTTAGCATGTCGTTTATTGAAACTTCAGCCTACCTGTCGTCAAAATATTGTACTATAAATGAAAACCTATCGACCTCCTATTAAATCCTAACTTCCTGTCACAATATTTAAGAACATCACATTTATCATGTCGTTTATTGAAACTTCAGCCTACCTGTCGTCAAAATATTGTACTATAAATGAAAACCTATCGACCTCCTATTAAATCCTAACTTCCTGTCACAATATTTAAGAACATCACATTTATCATGTCGTTTATTGAAACTTCAGCCTACCTGTCGTCAAAATATTGTACTATAAATGAAAACCTATCGACCTCCTATTAAATCCTAACTTCCTGTCACAATATTTAAGAACATCACATTTAGCACGTCGTTTATTGAAACTTCAGCCTACCTGTCGTCAAAATATTGTACTATAAATGAAAACCTATCGACCTCCTATTAAATCCTAACTTCCTGCCACGATATTTAAAAGCGTTAAATTTTTCATTTCGTTGCTTGAGAGACGGAAATGTCTTCTGTCCTCAAAGCTAAAACAACCAAATTAACAAATATATCTTAAGGTTTTAAGTATTTCACTATGGAAAAATACATTAGATCAAACTTTTATAGACCCAGAACTAAAACAAATACATGTTAAAAAGGTGTTTGATTGTTTTCAATATGAATAAAACTTAGAACTACATTGGTGACTTATCTTAGAACCTAGAACATTGGATTTTAAAACCAGAATTCTTAAATAATTCTGGGGGATTTCCACTTCTGTTTGTTACCCATAGTTTACAATGGAAATCCCTGAATTAAAGTTGGGTAGAAACAACGTGCTTCACATTTCTAAAATAAACATTAAGAACGTTTTGTACGAGTTTCAGTTCGCAAGATAACAAAACAAGCAAACCGGATGAGATCTATCGAAAGGGCACATTGCGAAAGGGAAATCGGTAAACGTGGCACACGAACAGACAGTTGTTTTTGCAGCATTCTTGTCTTTCGCAATAATTTCGGGAAGCTGGAAGCATTTATAAATGATAATAATTATGTTTTCACGATATAACAAAATCATAAGGGAATTATATTTCAACATGGATATTTTTTTAGCTCTGGTATGAAATAGTTAATTTATGATACAAGGCAGCAAAATGGAATTTCGCTGACAAGTATTTTAAATTTTAGTTTCGAGTCGAAGGATAGGTTAAACCAATTTACTGCAGAGGCGAAGCCGAGGCAGGAATATGTTAATTACCTGCTAAGGTGTAACCGAAGCAGGTAATCTATAAAATCGTCAGGAATGTTTCCTTTGCTGATGCATAATTACATACAATATATTATCAACTGACGGCAGAAAAATCACACTAAAGATTTTTTTTAACTAGGCATCGCGTGGCTCTATCATTGAAGCGAGCGTATTGCAATAAAATACTGAATATTGAAATTTTTTAATAATGATGAATGTCATAGTTGAAGATAAAGATAAGTGGAAGAGGGTAGTGAGAGGTAGAGTGGGGGTACTCGGTACAAAGCTTTACTTCCTAACAAACCTACACACAAAACGACTATAAGAATTTTAACCACCCGTAATAGCTTTTAAACTAATATTATAAATGTATCACTTCATTACTCAAATACTACTGCTTGTATCAAGTTGAAATTTTACATACTTGTTTCAATTATACTTTAGACGATGTATATGAAGTTTTATTAAGATCGTTACGTTAGAACGTAAGATATCGGTAAAAAGGTTGTTTTCTCTATTTTAAACGTTTAGGTCCGCTTTAATAGTTTTAGCGTTCTTTATTAATTCATAGCAGTGTCGTTGTTGGTTTTACTGAAAAATGTTATTTGAAAAAAATGTTCGTCTCTTCGAGTAGGTGATGATAGAATTTTTTCCCGTCCTGAAATTCCAATTTTAAATTTTAAGCTCACGTTTACGCGAGCATTGCGCGCGAACTCTTGGACGGATCACGCTGTCCAACGAACTTAGCCTGAGTATTAGTTAGAGGATCGTGTATACCAAAATTCAACTAAATCGGTCAACTTTTACTCAAGTTATCGTCACACGCGTAAACGTTACTGACAGACAGACAGACAGACAGACAGACAAGATGCATATTTCGTTGAATGTAAGAAGCTCGCTTACGCTCGCTTCAATAACATATAATTTTACCATTTAACAATTACAAATATTTTTATTTTTATAATTTTTAAACAGTATTTTCAAAAAATATATAAATACGTAGCAGAATATTACGCTTAAATATATAAAAATGAACTATGTGGGAGAGTTCATAACCTGCGATGTAGTAACCTATTCTTAAAATTTTGCTGCCTGTTTGTAATTTTGCTGACACCTTGAACTTTTGCTGACACTTTGATATTTTGCTGACACTTTATTATTTTGCTGCGTGTTTTTTTTAAATGTTACAAAAGAATCAAGTAAAATGACATTTTGCAGATTGAAAACAGTACAACAATGCTTAATTAACGCGAGTAGATAATAGTACATTACGCATCGAGTCGGGAAGTAGCATTTTGCATGCGAGTGTGGAGTTTGCACCCGAGCGACAGCGAGGGTAGTAAAACCACACGAGCAATGCAAAATGCCTTTTTCGTACGAGTTGCGTACCGTACTTTATCTACGATTGTTAGATTTAAATAATAAATACAGAAAAAAATAAACTTGCTGTATGTAAGTTCGTATCTCTTCTCTTGATAAAGATGGCATTAATTTATTAGTTGTATTTATTGCCGGGGTTTTATTTTTTTATGACTTTGTTAAAGAAGAGGAATTATTCAGAACTATGAGACGCGCATGCGCAATGAATACAAGTACGTAAAGAATCACTTTCTACGCATCTAAACAAAGATATAATGTTTATATTTCGTATCAATCGTAGATAAAAGAATTTTCAATCATGCAAAAAGCAACATAAAAAATATAAACATCAGCTCTAAATCACCACTTTAATAACGTAAAGTTTAAATTTTAGATACTGCTAAAAAATCATAATAACATTTTATGAATATAATTGATAACAAATTGTCTTTGCGTAAACTTTATTTGATGGTAGTGTTAGGATACTTCTACTTAAAAAAAATATGCACATATATATTTCTTATATATAGAATGTAATAACAATAAAATACACTAAAAATATTTATCTGAAGAGGGTAATATTTTTCCTTTCTCAGAAAACTAAGAATATCAGGTTAAAATAAAGAAAATTGATTTTTGTAATAAAAATCTGTACATATACAAACATATATTTATAATGTATGCATATATATAAGAACGTATAGAATTAATAATGTATACATAGATATTACAATAAAAATAAAATATACTAAAAATATTTATATAGAGAGGGCGATATATTTTTCCTTCCACGAAAAAGTAAGAATATCTTGATAAAATAAAGAAAATATAGATAAAAGCAATAAACAATCCCTCAGACAAACTGGAAGAAAACATTTTATACACACAATAATATTAAAGAAATAAAATCCGTCAAATCTAATAATTATTTTTACTTTTCCTCACTACTAATAGAAGGAAAAGTATTGTTTTCACCAAAACATTTTTTTTTCGAGATTTCAACGGAATTATCCGTTTTAGGTGTTTTTAAGACATCCTGAGTGGTTTTTAGCATGACGTATGTAAGTGTGTATGTCTGAGTGTGTGTTATCATCGTAGCGCCCAAGGTATTTAACCTAGAGAGTTGAAACTTGGCAGAAAAATCAGTCCTATCCTGTAGTTGTGCCGCCCGGAAAATCAACTTTTTCCGCCATCTTGAACCCAGTTTGCTGAGTCAGCAAAAAAATTTAAAAAAATCGTTATAAATCGAAAATGGTCCTGGCTCGAATTTACCTCTCTGTATGACAAACAAGTCCACTAAATTTCATTTTGATTTAGGCCGCCATTTTGAAGTTATAAATTTTTGAATTTTTAAACTTTGACGGTTAATAATACTGAAAGTAGAAATAGGTTTTTGACATATAGCATATCGTTGGAACCGGAAAAAATTAAGGAACAAACATAAAAAAAAACCGATGAAATTCCATTAATTAGTTTAAAAGTTATAAGCGAATATAATTATTTATTAGTGCGATAATTTTGATGACTTTATTTACATCTGTCAAAATACCGCCAAACTTCAAATAATTAAATAAAATATAGGTATTAAAAATAAGGTTTTTTTTTAAGAATGATAATAAATCAGTTAGTTCAGAACGGTCACCCATCCAAGTATTGACCACGTCCAATGCTGCTTCCTCCTGCTGCGAAGCAGCAGGAGAGGCCACTTTAGTGGCCTCTGAAGTGAGGAAAAGTTCCGAGGTACCCCGTACCCGATTTTTTTAGTATCAATTTATAATAAACATTTAAAAAGTGGTTGCTTACATTTCGTTTTCAATTTTCAGCTAAATCGGATTTATTTTCATTGATATCTAAGAAACTAGATATTTCTCACAGGAAAATGACATATATGCTTAATACATTACGTATTTAAATTGACTTCATTTTAGAATGCTTTGGTAAAACAAAATCGGTCCGAGACAACTCACAAACTTTCTCATAAATACGAGTTTATAATTACTTAGTCCAGTGTTCTCCATTTATTAGTTTTCGTATATGTACATTTAATTATTAATGAAAATTTCATCAAAAATGTATCATAAAAATAATTTATCCTCGGCGGGGAATCGAACTCGGCCTTTCTTTGTCCACATTTAAAGCTATTTTCCCAGGAATTAGATTTTTCCCGGAAAAACAGCTTATATCGTTGGATTTGTATTAAAATAGACTACATTTTAGAATAGCGCACCCAAATTTCTTGATTTCACCTCGGGTCATTACTTTTTTGAACATGTATGCCAAATTTCGTCAAAATCGGCCAATTAGTTTAGACTTCATACAGGCATTTTTTAAAAAACACTATTTTGGACTCACGGGACTTCAAAACGTGTAAAAATCCATCAAAATAACAAAATCGAATTTTTTCGCGCTATTACAATACTTTCTCTTTAAATGAGAAAGAGAAAAAAAAACAATTTTCAAGAAAGGTTTTATTTTTAGTTTTAGGAGGGTAGTGCCTCCAATTTAAAGCTAATATTAATTTTTCCATCTAGCCTCGGGGTAAAATTATTCTAAATAGGTAAGCCACTTTTCAACAAAATCGAACAGATTTAAAAAAAAAAAAATAAAAATAAAAACATTAAAAAAGTGTAAATCTAGCAAAATCACAAAATCGAACTTTTGCGTCTTCACAATGCAGTGTAAATACAGAATGTTTTAGCGATAAATCCATTTATAAAATTGTTATCACTTTACATAACAAGATAAAAACGTCAATAACGATGTAATGCATATTTTAAAAAACATTGTATTTATTAAAGTATTATAGTATCAACTGAAAATTTTACATTTTATAATAATTATTATTATACGTGAATAAAACGAATAATAAATCATAATGGAGTTAAGACAGAACAAAGCTTAACATAAATATTCATTTGTGCTTTTAACCGAATTAATTAATTTAAATATTTTATTTTCTCCTTCACAGTTTTCATTAAAGTATAACGTAAATTATATCCTTAATATAGTTTCAGAATTTAAAATGGAAATTTTCAAAGATTTAATGAAACTTAAATAAAATTAAGCTATTTCCACGCCTTGAGAATCTTATAAAGGAAATTTTCAATTGTTTCAATTTAGTTAGAAAATACTTTTTTAACATTTTTTTTTTTTTTTTTTTTTTTTTTTTTAAATAAAACTATGTGAAGAAAGGTAATATAGGTACATTTATTTCTTCTTTTACTTTAGTAAAATGCAATATTAGCTTTTCTCTGAGGATGATAGGAAGCTAAAAAGTTTAAAACTTGTTATCATCACAATGGGTATTTAGATATTAAACTTACTTTTCCAATTTCTTCTTAAATACTAATTTACTCAAGTAAAGAACTGAATTAACTAAATTACAATTTTTCGAAGAAATATTCACTGATAACAAACAGTGGATGCACGTTATTAAATTTTACAAATAATTAAATATAAGAGAGAAAACACTTTATTTACAAAAATTAATTATGTAAAGTAATCATTTATCATCACAATAATAAAAATAATTAATTGTGATAATAATAACTTTATTTTAATCCCACCGTGAATGGAATTTAATTTATATTATAATTATATATACTATTATAATATAATATAATATAATATATTATATAATATAATTATATTATAATTATAACAAGTAAAATTAGCGGTAACTATACAATAATTAATTATAATCTTTTCAATCAGATCTTAGCGTTATCGGATAACAAAATGTTTCAAGCTTTATACATCCAAATTTCGCTTACTAAGTGAATACACTACAAATAGAGAAGGACCCTATGTTAAAAAAAAATTATCAACTTCATGAAAAAATATTGAATCATGGATATGTTTATAACAAATTCGGTTTTGGGCCGCCAGGAGCTCTGATAGCATTTTATATAAAATTTATATAATATTTACTTCTACGCTCCTATTGGCGAAATGTAGTACTAAAAAGTGAAAAACCAGTTATCTCCTGTTAGACCCAAACTTCCTTGTACTATAATTTAAGTGCGTCAATTTTTTCATGACTTGCTATGCGTAACGGAAATTTTTCTTCTGTACCCCAGAGTGAGGGAAATTTTTCTTCTGTACCCCAGAGTGAGGGAAATTTTTCTTCTGTACCCCAGAGTGAGGGAAATTTTTCTTCTTTACCCCAGAGTGAGGGACATTTTTCTTCTGTACCCCAGAGTGAGGAAATTTTTCTTCTGTACCCCAAAGTGAGGAAATTTTTCTTCTGTGCCCCAGAGTGAGGGACATTTTTCTTCTGTACCCCAGAGTGAGGGACATTTTTCTTCTATACCCCAGAGTGAGGGACATTTTTGTTCTGTACCCCAGAGTGAGGGAAATTTTTCTTCTGTACCCCAGAGTGAGGGAAATTTTTCTTCTATACCCCAGAGTGAGGGACATTTTTCTTCTATACCCCAGAGTGAGGGAAATTTTTCTTCTGTACCCCAGAGTGAGGGACATTTTTCTTCTGTACCCCAGAGTGAGGGAAATTTTTCTTCTGTACCCCAGAGTGAGGGAAATTTTTCTTCTGTACCCCAGAGTGAGGGACATTTTTCTTCTGTACTCCAGAGTGAGGGAAATTTGTCTTCTGTACTCCAGAGTGAGGGAAATTTGTCTTCTGTACTCCAGAGGAAGGGAAATTTTTCTGTACCCCAGAGTGAGGGAAATTTTTTCTCGTGACGGGTTTTTCGTGGGTGAGTTTTTTTTCATGGAAATTTTGCTCGTGACTAAAAGTTTTCTTCTGTTCCCTAGCCCAAAAACATATACTTCGAAAATTGAAACAACTTCCCTTCCGTCTAGTCTTTTTTAATTTAAACAAATTATTAATTGTTTTGACTGAGATTTTGTGGTACCATTTCATAATTATGACTAGAGGGGTTAATATACAATAACAAAACAATATATTCACCACAATTGTCTATTAAAATTAACAAACGCGTTCCAACATTATGTCACGTTAGGTGTTGAGATTTTAAAAGAAAAATCTCTACAATAGTATATAATGTTTTCTCTTACTATATGTTAACACTTAACACTGATTATGATACAGTATAGAAACGCTTTTGTCAACTTTAATATACAATTGTGGTGATAATATTGTTGTGTTACTGTCTATTAACTTCTCTAGTCATAATTTAATTTATATAATAGAACAAAAAGAGGACTCAAACTAACCACTAACAAGATATCTTGACAACCCTCCTACGCGTATATATATATATATATATATATATATATATATATATATATATATATATATATATATATATATATATATATATATATATATATATATATATATATATATATATATATATATATATATATATATATATATATATGGTTCTTAAATGAAACCTTTTTTCCCAGTTTTTCCCAAACAAAAAAGTTAACAGAAATTGTTTTCAACATATATGTTTAATTGAGTTAGCGGGGGAGAAACAATATTATATTTTTAATTATGTTTAGCAATGAAGGAGTTGCTTTTACTTCAAAAATGTTTTTAAAAAAACTTTTAACAATTTGATTCCTCCCACACTTTATTTCTCTTAACTCAAATTTCCTATTTTATATTTTATTTTTTTCTCCTTTTCACATTCAAGGATAGATTACTATCGCCCTTCTAATTCCTTTTATTGAATTATGTAATATCTTATATTAAGTTGTAGTGGGTGTGGTGATAAAAAAAAGGAAGAATATAACTATACAATTCGGTTATAGGCTCGTCTGGAACAATAGACAATTTTCTCTGTGTGCATTAGATTCGGATCAGGAAGGTAAGGCAAAGAAGAGGAAGATACTCTAACGCGATGCTTTACTTTATTGGAAACAAATCAAAGAAAGAGTCTAGATCAAAATCCCGTCAAGTACTTGCCAGCAAGAAGAAGAGGAAAAAGAAGAAGCAAATACATTTATTGATGTATAATAACAGAAATTAATACAAACAACAAAATGCCAGAACCCCAATGCATTCTGCTTCGCGGGGGGAAGGACCGCTATAGAATATTAAAAAATCTAAATTTGCCTTCAATAAAAAATACATAGATATTACTTATATATTAGATATATAAATACTTAATTAAGTTATTTCAAAATATTAAGTGTGTAAACTACATAAGTTAAAGTTATTTTTATTTATTCCCCCCCCCCCCCATTTTAACACTTTTCTAGATAAATTATAACTTGCATGCAAGCTACTAAAAGGGTTTCTTCGGGCATAAAAAAATGCATATTTCCAAGATTATTATTATTATTATTATTATTTTTACTAACATACGAGGTCTTTCAAAAAATACGCGGACTGACGTCATAAAACAAAATGTACTTTATTGAGAAGTTACAAGTCAGCGTTCCCTTCAAAGTACTCTCCTCCCCAACGCACACACTTATCCCAACGGTGTTTCCACTTGTAGAAACAGTCGTGCTACGCTTCTTTTGTAATGTCCTTCAGCTCCTTCGTCGCATTTGCCTTAATCTCGGGAATCCTCTCAAATCTTCTTCCTTTCAAGGGTCTTTTGAGTTTGGGAACCAAGAAAACGTCACAAGGAGCAAGGCCAGGTGTGATATGAACCTTGACAAAAAGTTCTCCTTCTGAACGATCAAGCAGTACCTGAAAAACCCGAACGCGATTGGCTTTTTGGTCATCCGTTATCAGGCGTGGAACAAATTTCGCATTAACGCGGTGCATCTTTTTCGGTCAGAATCTCGTAACAAGATCCAACTGATATCCCACACTCTTCAGCAAGCTCCCTGATGATCACGACGTCGATTTGCCCTCACCAGGGTGTTGATTTTGTCCACGTGTGGGTCGTCAGTTTAGGAAGAACGTCCAAGACGTTCATCGTCTTCAATCGACTGTCGACCACCCTTAAAACGTTAATGCCACTTGAAACATGCCGTACGCTTCACAGCAACATCACTATAAGCCGTGTTAAGCATAGCAAATGTTTCAGTCGAAGATTTTCCAAGTTTAACACAAAATTTCACAACAATTCGTGAGAGCAGACACAGTCGGACGGAGGGACAGGCAGGCACACGCAGGAAAATATAAGGGTCCTTGGTTTTGCCTAAGGACCTTAAAAAGTAGGCTGTGAAGTTTGAACGTAATGTTGGACTGAATATTAATGTTATATTGGAATTATTCTATAACTATTCACACAATATCACCTGAATATCGAACTGGAATTAACTGTTTTATTTTCTTATAGCTAAAAAAAAAATTGTGTCTTACAATTATTATCTTTTCGAAGTAAAAAAAAAAATGCAATTTATAAGGGAATCTCATGTCCTTTTTAAAAAATCTACGACCGAATAAAAACGTAAGTCAATGGGAATAAAAAGAATGGTAGAGGATTTTTTTATTCCCTTTTGCAGGAAATTTATGACACGAACAGATAGTCACTAATAAAAAAAAAGAAATAATCGAATATCGGAGTGGAGCAGAGGGGATAATTACATTTTGGAGGCGGCGAGAAGAAAATGGGAATGTATCATAAAGATAAATACAGGCCTGGCACAGAAAATTAAGAAACGAGCCAAGGAATGAACAAAAAGAAAGGTTTAATGATTTATAACTCGCAGTGTTACGGCTGAGGCAAGTAATAATACGATGACGTCACACACCCCTATCTTCTTCAGGTGAAAGTGGTGGACCTTCCGAAATCACCTGGGTGGTGAAGAGACAGGGGACCAGCCAGCTTCTTAAAACTATGTTTATACCAACATTTGCCTTCATCTTTGTCTTAATGCCAAGTTTTTTTTGTAGAAGAGTATTGAGAGAGGGGACAAAATAACATGAGCAATCATTTTAATTACAACAAAGGAAAACAAAAATGTATTTACAACACATTTGTGTGTTCCGGGAAGAATGAATCGATTAAAAAAAAAAATAAATAATGCAGAGGGGTGAAAATAAAATATCATACATATTAGTGAATTGAAATATCTGAGAATGATATTATTGATAGTTATTTTGAATTCAAATGTTTTCCTGGGTAAAAGTTTAGTGGGGTAAGCTGAGCGTAGGCCAGGTGACACATTATTTAGTGTAAAAGTTTAATGGGTCAGCTGAGCGTAGGCCAGGTGACACATTATTTAGTGTATGAGTTTAGTGGATCAGCTGAGCGTAGGCCAGGTGACACATTATTTAGTGTATAAGTTTGGAGTACAAATGTAGTATAGTGCCATAGTAAAACCAGCAGGAAAACAAACCACCGGCATCGTTCACAAGTATTTTTTCAAAAATTGGAAATTTTTGAAAATTGGGGATGCGCTCCCGGAATTTTCATCGCCCCGCAATAAGGTATTAGCATGAATGATTTCGAAATTTATTTTAGGACCCACCGTTATATAGTGGTTGAAGGGGGGGGGGGGCATTTTTTGGGGGTATATTTTGACTTATTTAACCAATAAGGAATGCAACATTAAAAAAAAAAACATATATATATATATATTTGTATTCTACTTTTCGGCAGCTTTCTTTTGATACCCAACTCAATGTTTAAAAAAAAATATACATTTTTGAGTTTACCACATTTTTGCGAATTGCGCATGCGCATATTTAATTTTTAACTTCTGTATATTTTTCCAAAAGTTGCGTCAGTGTTTCAAATTGCAGCTCTTTAGCTTAAACGGTTCGGGTCCTATGAACCAAAGAACGACGGACAGACGGACACATCACCCTCGGCTTAAGGGTTTTGAGAAGTATCTACAAAACCCTAAAAAGCTAAATCAAATTTTGATCAACATTTGAAGTTTATAAAAAATTAATGTGATACATATAAAAAAAAACTATTATTTGAATGTATATATCATTAGTTTTAAATTTTAAAAATGCACTAAATATATATTTCCATACATTTCAACACATTGAAGGTGCTCGACAAAATAAATAATATTACAAAATACTTATGATTAATTAAAACATATTAAAACAGACATACATTTACTGTATTTATTTACAAAATATTGAATAAATACTTATAGTATATGTTTTGTTAAATTATTTTCTCATATTGGCATCCTTTATTCAATAGCAGTGAAAGCACCAATTTTCTATTGATATTTAATACCATCCACTATGTTCAATTCAAATAACTTTGGCGTATATTATGTTATTTACTTTATCATTTGATAAGTTTAAATTGTGATATTGTACCAATTTAATTCAATTTGGGAACAATAAGCAGTCAGAGTATGCGGATCTATTTTTTGAAGTAAACAATTTTACAGTCGTAATAGCAGATGAGCTGTAATTGCATAAAGTGACTGTTTCTATTTTGATAAAATGATATATTGCAGACAATTTATTTTAATTTTCAAATATTTGTAACTACGTTCAACAGTTTACAATTTTGTTTGCAATTTTTACTACGTTTTTATTAGCTTGCTTTCTTGTTTGTTTGTTTGTTTGTCCAGTACAAATCTTGCAATCGATTTTTAACTAACTTACCGAGTAGCTAGACATTTGAAACTTTTAGAATAGCTCAGAACACGATGACAATGCGTAATTTTAATATTTTTAGCCATCTTTCAACAGAATTTAATTCGTTTTCATCTAATTTTGCTGTATGGAAAGTTAGTTCGGAATAAATCTGCAAATTATTATTTTTTTTTTTTGACATGACCCATATTAACGGTCTTCATTTTGACGGGTTTCAAATTTATGATTTATGGCAGAAAATTTAAAAACGTAGTATATAAAAAGTTCTTTTTATCTTGTAATTATTTGTATGTTCGGGTCAAATCTTGCAAGTGAATTTTAAAGCAGTTATCCTCAGCCGATTGAATTGAAATTTTGCATACACGTTTAGTTTGGATGACAATGCAAGGTTAGCTTAGTGACGTCATTCTAAATTCAATATGGCGGACTAGTTATTTTTTTACGTATGCCCATTATATGTGTATCAAATGAAAGGGTTTACTGAGAAGAATACGAATAAAAGCTCGTTTTTAAAAATGTTTTTTTTAAATAAAATTATTTATATAACTAAATCAACGCATATACATAAGTTTTAGTTAAATAAAAATTAATTATTATTAAAAGCAGATATCAATACCAACTAATGCATTAATGTATAAGGTAATTTATTCAACTAAATTTAAATTTAAACACATGAAAGATGAAATTGCGCAGCATTATTACCATTATTGAAATAGATAAAATAACTGAATCATTCGCTTAAACTAACATTCGTTCAGTGTTCGATTCATCAGACAAAAAGTTATTGCAGGAATAACTTGACCATTAATTGTGGAAGAAATCTGAAATGTGTTAAATGCTGCAGTCCAGTAATATGTTGAAACTAGAAATTATTGATTAATTAAAGCCATTTTGCATAAACAAATTAAATAGTAAAATCTTTTCGACCATATTAACTAAGGAAATGAATCAAATTATAAGGGATTTAATTTAGATGTTTCAATGACTAGAAAGACAACTTCAGCGTAAAAATTAACCAGATTTGCGGTAAATTGCGAAATTTCTCTGTATCTGTTACGTAACCGTAACTAAATATTACTATAACCGGATCTTTGTATATTTCTAGATAGCAACATGTAGGAAAAGTATTTGTAACGAAATTAAATGAAAGAAAAAGGAACAGACAAACCGAAATAGAAATATAACCAAAGAATAGAAATATTATTGACCGTAATTATTTTGAAAAGTGGAATTTCTCCGAAAAAGTTTATTTAATTCGAATATTGATTATAGACTAGATTTTCTATTACACATAATGGAATATATTATTAATAAATCAATATAATATTATTATTATATTATAATATATGTATATTTATATACATTCCAAAATTCAACTAAATCTATTGGGTAGATTATGTATGTACTACCATTTGGTAGTATAAAACTACCAAAAACTTAAAAATTGAATTTCGAATTGATTGTACAAGGTACAGGTACTAATTGAGTACTTTATAATTATAAGCGTTAATTCTCGGTTTAGTTCTAATGTCATAAATATTGACTGTCTAAATGTATATGAATATTGAAAGCTTGGATTCGGGACTAGTTATCGACTAGGCATCGCGTGGCTCTATCATTGAAGCGAGCGTAAAGTAATAAAAATGTATTGAATATTGAAAAAATAGATAATCATGAATCATGATGAGTTGATAGATAATGGGTCTGGTAGTAGTACAGCGGCTAGTAAGGGAACCACCCCGCATTCTTACTATTCTTCTAACCACACCATCTCCTTTTCAATTATTATAAAATGTATCTCTTTGCTACAGCACAACTACTGCATGTATCAAATTGAAATTTTGCATGCCTGTTTCAATTGTGCATTAGATGGTGTATATGAAGTTTTATTAAAATCGTTACATTAGAACGTAAGATATCGGTAAAAAGGTTGTTTTCTCTATTATAAACGTTTAGGTCCGCTTTAATAGTTTTAGCGATCTTTATTAATTCATAGCGGTGTCGCTGTTGGTTTTACTAAAAAATGTTATTTGAAAAAAATGTTCGTCTCATCGAATAGGTGATGATAGAATTTTTTCCCGTCCTGAAATTCCAATTTTAAATTTGAAGCTCACGTTTACGCGAGCATTGCGCGCGAACTCTTGGACGGATCACGCTGTCCAACGAACTTAGCCTGAGTATTAGTAAAAGAAAGATGTATACCAAATTTCAACTAAATCGGTCAACTTTTACTCAAGTTATCGTCGGACACGTAAACGTTACACACAGACAGACAGACAGACAGACAGACAGACAGACAGACAAGATGCATATTTCGTTGAATGTAAGAAGCTCGCTTACGCTCGCTTCAATTACGGCAGTGAAAAATCATTCTCCTGCGTAGCTTAGTTGGCAAGAGCATCTGTACTGGAAATACAGGAGACCCGTGGTTCAAATCCCGGCGCTGGAGTGTATTTTTCACTGTCTGTTTCCCGTAGTTAATAATAATTATAATTTGATTTAAATTAAAATTTAAACTTTACGTAGTATAAAACAAACAAAAACTTAAAAATTGAATTACATATTGAATGTCTTTAAATTCGATTTAGTTTTTTTTTTTTTTTTGTACAAATTAACTTTTCAAAAGTAGGGTGCGTCTTAAATTCGTTGCGTCTTATATTCCAAGCAACACCATAGTATAAAGCAAGTATATTCAGTTTGACAATAAACTAATTTAATTCTTTTATTCAGTTAAAGTAAATACCATCAAATCTCTATCGAAAAAAGCAACTTTTTTCGCAATAGAATTATTCTCTTTGAATAAACAAATGTACAGTAAACATAAATAGTAGTAATAATATATTCAAAACATTCTAAAGAACATTTAGAAATATTCTTCAAAGTACTCAAAATGATACACAACAAATTTTATTTAAAAATACAAATTAAAATAATATGATAGAAATAAAGTGATTTGTTTTGGGTAGGAGAAAACATTAAAAATAGTATTGGCAGAATGTAAGGGATGGAGGGGGGGGGGGGATGCATTTATTTAGTGCTCTTTTATTCTTAAAAAAAATAAAATTGCCTTTTGGGTTCCGACTACAATTCACGGTTGTAAAAAAAATAAAATAATAAACCCAACAGCTTTGTGTGCTTTTACATCCTTTGTCAGAATCACATGAAAGCACAAAAGGAAAGAGAAAGAATGAAAAAATAAAAAATAAATAAAATTTTTAAAGGCTTCAAAGCTCTAATAAAAAGAACATGACACCAAAACTCAAAACATTACGGACGAAATAATCCAAAGGAATAAAAAAATAAATGTTATAAGGTTAAAATAGAATAAATTGAGTAGAATCGTTGTAAATCAAAGTATAACGACTATTAAATATACAAAGGACATAAATTTGAACAAATATATAACTAACTGAAAAGAGACGTAAATAAAATTTAACAACTTTTATCTTTTTTAACAATTAAATAAATTAATTTAATTGATGTCCTTTTGAGTCCTATGTTAAAGAAAAACCTGACGAAATAAAATCTAGTGGTTTACTGAGCACTGATTCAAATATAATAGTACATTACGTGTCGAGTGCGGAAAGTATTTTGCTTGCGAGTGTGGAGTCTGCACCCGAGCGACAGCGAGGGTAGTAAAACCACACGAGCAATGCAAAATGCCGTTTTCGCACGAGTTGCGTACCGTACTTTATCTACGATTGTTAGATTTAAATAATAAATACAGAAAAAAATAAACTTGCTGTATGTAAGTTTGTATCTCTCTCTTGATAAAGATGGCATTAATTCTTGAGTTGTATTTTTTGGCGAATTAATTATTTCTGGATGAGTATTATTCTCCACATTTTTTCGTAAAAGTCACTTGATTCACTCATTGTTTTTCACTAAAATCTCGATATAAACAGTTACTTTAATAAAATAACAGCAAATTAGTTTTGTTAAATGTAAATAAACTCGCTAATTGTGCGTTAAGCTGAAGAATTTCTCTTCTTTACCGCACTAGCGTGGTAAAGAAGAGGAATTATTCAGAACTATGAGACGCGCATGCGCAATGAATACAAGTACGTAAATAATCACTTTTTACGCATCTAAACAAAGATATAATGTTTTTATTGTCGCATCAATCGTAGATAAAATACATTACAAAGACTTTATTAATAATTTTGAATACTATTTCAATTATTTTATTATTTATTTATTTTTTATCTTGTATCTTTACTTTCCATCTTTTATTTATATTCTATTTTATTTATCTTTTTATTTATTTATTACTAAGATGTAAATGTATTTGAAGATTTGAAGGAAATTAATTTTAAAAAAGACGCGTAATAAAAACCAATATCGAGTTTTTGGGAGGCGCAGTTTTTAGGCGAAGATTTTAGCACCTCCAAATTCGGAGCTAAAATTCATATCTCGATTTCGTTTCGGGGTATATTATTTGGCATGTATGCCAAATTTCGTCAAAATCGACCCAGTATAGTTTAGGCTCTAGGTGTCTCCGAAGACGACGGACAAACAGGCAGTCATTTTTTAAACCCACAGTTTTGGACTCAGGGGACCTAAAAACGTGTAAATCCATCAAAATCTCAAAATCGAATTTTCTCACCATCACAATACTTTCTCTTTATATGAGAAAGTAAAAAGATATTTAAGTGTTTTAACAACAAATTAAATTAACTAATAATATAAAGCTATTCGTTTACTTAAAACAAGTAATTGTAATTTACAAAACGTAGTCAAACGATAAAAACGGTAAGGAATTGTATAACAATATCAAAGAAATAAGCATATAAAGTCTCCCCCGACATATTTTCAAAAATTTGCACATAAAATTGACAATAGAACAATTCTCATCAGCATTACAAAAGTGTATATTGTTGTAAAGTACTAAGAGTCGAGACTTAAAGAATTCCGTCTGCTTAAAAGTAACGTGATACTTAATAAAACCAAGTCTACTGAATATAAGTATAGGGAAAAACAAGAACTACAGAAGAGAAGAGGGGGAAAAACAAGAAAATTGTCTTTCAACCAATCAAAAATAAACAAGAGGAAAATGGAAAAGGGAGGATGAAAAAAGAACCTTGTTTCAAATGCTCATATATAAATAATGTAAAGAAGAGAACCGAGTTTCACACACACACACATATATATATATATATATATACATACATCTCATCGGGAGTTTGTTTCAAGTATGGAGGAGGAAAAGATGAAACGAGGTGAAATGCAAACCGAGAGGTGAAGCGAAGGGAATCATTGAGGCGTGGCCAAGGAGCCGTCGCTCCCAGCAGCAGAATAATTGGACCCAGGAGACGTCAAGACATTACCTCTAAACAAAGCGATACAAAGTCTCCATGGGAAAACTCAGGAAAATCCCATTGATCAAATAAAATGAAAATTACCATCATAAGATTACAAAGAAATTTAATTAACAACATTTTCTTCGAATACGAGCAGTAGAGCGACTTAAAATCAAATTATTCAAATGTCAATGTACAGCATTCACGTTAATATACAAATGTCAATGTACAGCATTCACGTTAATATACAAATGTCAATGTACAGCATTCACGTTAATATACAAATGTCAATGCACAGCATTCACGCTAATATACAAATGTCAATGCACAGCATTCACGTTAATATTCAAATGTCAATGTACAGCATTCACGTTAATATACAAATGTCAACACACAGCATTCACGTTAATATACAAATGTCAATGTACAGCATTCACGTTAATATACAAATGTCAATGCACAGCATTCACGTTAATATACAAATGTCAATGCACAGCATTCACGTTAATATACAAATGTCAACACACAGCATTCACGTTAATATACAAATGTCAACACACAGCATTCACGTTAATATACAAATGTCAATGCACAGCATTCACGTTAATATACAAATGTCAATGCACAGCATTCACGTTAATATACAAATGTCAACACACAGCATTCACGTTAATATACAAATGTCAACACACAGCATTCACGTTAATATACAAATGTCAATGCACAGCATTCACGTTAATATACAAATGTCAATGTACAGCATTCACGTTAATATACAAATGTCAATGTACAGCATTCACGTTAATATACAAATGTCAATGTACAGCATTCACGTTAATATACAAATGTCAATGCACAGCATTCACGCTAATATACAAATGTCAATGCACAGCATTCACGTTAATATTCAAATGTCAATGTACAGCATTCACGTTAATATACAAATGTCAACACACAGCATTCACGTTAATATACAAATGTCAATGTACAGCATTCACGTTAATATACAAATGTCAATGCACAGCATTCACGTTAATATACAAATGTCAAATGCACAGCATTCACGTTAATATACAAATGTCAACACACAGCATTCACGTTAATATACAAATGTCAAAGCACAGCATTCACGTTAATATACAAATGTCAATGTACAGCATTCACGTTAATATACAAATGTCAATGTACAGCATTCACGTTAATATACAAATGTCAATGTACAGTATTCACGTTAATATACAAATGTCAATGTACAGCATTCACGTTAATATACAAATGTCAATGCACAGCATTCACGTTAATATACAAATGTCAATGCACAGCATTCACGTTAATATACAAATGTCAATGTACAGCATTCACGTTAATATACAAATGTCAATGCACAGCATTCACGTTAATATACAAATGTCAAAGCACAGCATTCATTTTAATATACAAATGTCAACGCACAGCATTCATTTTAATATACAAATGTCAACGTACAGCATTCATTTTAATACACAAATGCCAATGCACAGAATTCAAATTAATATACATATATATATATATATATATATATATATATATATATATATATATATATATATATATATATATATATATATATATATATATATATATAATATATATATATATATATATATATATATATTATTATTGTTATTATTATTTTCTTATAGCTACTATATTTTTACTTGAATTTTTTGTAATTTACTCTCTGAGCCTGCACGTTACTCCCACAATCACGAATTTATGAATAATGAAATTGAGAAAGATACCTAGGAGGGAACTTATAAGGAAGTGGAATATGAATAATATTATACTTCAATATATTACAAGTAAAAAGATCAATCAATAAACGTCGATACTTGCATCAGACTGCATAATTAACTGCATTAACCGTTACTAATATGTATTACGCCAACAAAATATAAACAGAAAACAGTTAAACAATATAAAAGGAAAACAAAAACTGGGTTTTAGAAAAGCAAAACACGTAGAATAATTTTACATTATCTATTATCTATTTATACATATTATCTATATATACATTATCTATTTATTGGAAAATCTCTAATTTGGTTGAAACCTAATAATAATAATAATAATAATCTTAATAGAATCAGTTTCACAGTGATAATTATTGAGGATTAAGTTGCCAGATCCTGATGATAATAATACTGTGTTGATCGGGAGGAAAAACAAAACTGCTAATTAGTGTGGCACATAGCTTCTTCGTATCCTATCACGTAATTTATTGATTTTATGCTTATTCGGGGCGAATGCACAAGTGTAATACCGCTCTAAAAGTTTAAATAATAGTAACATTCGAATGCTCAAGTGTAATCCCGCCCTAAAAGTTTAAATAATAGTAACATTCAACATTCAATCGTTTTAAAAATCTACTGATTGAATAATACATATATTAAATATTTATTATATGTAGAATAATACCAAAATATTCAATATTGAGAAAATAATATAAATATTAGAGACATCTAATTGAACGAATATCATATTTCATTACATTTCCATCATAATTAAATGTTAATTTATTCCCTTGTTTAATTAACAAACATAATATTGAGTTCAAATAAAGAAGAAAAAAATAATAATAATAACCCTCATTTAAATAATAATTTATTAACTATTTCTAAAAAAAAAACATTCAAATTGTCACTAATATAACTATAAACCATTGTAATAGGAAAATAAAAATTCTAAACGACAGGACACAAATGGAAAAACAGTAATATAGTCGCAGAAGAAACAAGAGAATCTATATATATATATATATATATATATATATATATATATATATATATATATATATATATATATATATATGTGTGTGTGTGTGTATAATAAAAAGCTAGGACTTGGAAGTTGAAATGAAAATGGTAGAAACGAGACAAGGGGATAAAGAGGGGAGGGTGATAGAACATGTTAACAAGTTATATATTCTCGGTTTCATTTAACTCCTTGAATTTTCTCACATACAGTCCACACCACACTGAAAAAAAAAAAAACCCAGTCGAGAAATAACTTGTAAACATAGATAACATAGAAAAACCTCATTGCTTTGCCTTGATGCTTCATATATGTACATACTTGTAGAACCTCTCTTTACTTTATTCTCGATTCATCCCACACGGTAAATCAAAAATGCTTTTCTGTATTATGTCATATAATATGCACTTGTATTTCCAAAAATACATTGAGTAAAAATAAGTTTGAATTTTATATAAAAAGTGAATACATGGAAAAATATAAAATAAAATCACAAAAGATATATAATCCTCCCTCCAACGCAAATATGTAATAAAAAAAATGAATCCTCCCACAATCCGTACAATTCATAACGACCTATATGTTCCTATTGTTCCTTAAGTATACGTATCGTAGCATACTCTCGTTACAATTCCCTCTATGTCCAGCTCATCCACGACCATAATCCATATGTCAGATAATTATGGTCCTATGCACGCAGAAGAGGCGACGGGCGCACACACTATAACACGGGCGAGGTGCAGGCGAGGCGTCAAGCACGATGTTTCTACGCCCTTCTCTAAACTTATATAGAGCAATGCACACTGAGGAGGCGAGCCCCTCGCCTCCTTTTTCGCCCCTCTCGCTCACCTCTCGACTTATTTTGAAGAAGCAAGCCTCCTGCGAGTTACCCGTCAAGTATAGTTTTTATTTTTACTTTGCCTAATTATTTTTGGCTTTTTCTGTAGGTCTTAAGGCCCAATTCACACAGAAGAGGCGATGGGCGAACAGGATTACATAGAGGAAAGAAAAGAATTACAAAACAATCGAAGTTGGAAAATAGGAAAGCCAAAGAAAATGTAAATCATATTATTTAACTAAGAAAAAAAAAAAAAAAAAAAAAAAAATGGAAAAAATTAAATAATAAATAAAACTAATAATTTGCCATTCTGTTTTTTTAACTTAAATGTTAAGGGGTACCAACATTTAAATATTTAATCCCCCTTAAAAATAAAAAAAAAATGTGTTTATCTAAACTTTCTTTCTAAAAAAAAGAGAAATGAAGGGGTAAGTCGCAGGCTGTTTTAGTAAACACTCCGTTATTATAATCCCGGACTTCTTTACACCGTCGAGTTGAAAACAAACAAGGAAAAAAATGAAGAAAAACTAATTTTCTACAACACGAAAAAGTTATGTAATATTAAATTCAACTTTTTATAATAATGCTCCTGAAAAAAAAAATGTCAAAATTGGTTTTGAAAAATATATATTATTCTTATAAAAATCTTTCAAGCAAATAAGTAAACCAAGAAAACCCGAAATTGAGGAATAGTAATAAAAAAAAAAAAAATTTGTTAAGTGAATATGATTAAAAAGCTTAGCTAATAAACAGTATATCTAATTGCCATTATCAAATAGCGTAAAAATAAAAATATATATACTTTGGTAATTAGTTTTTAAAAGTAATTTCCCCTAACAGCTACACATATAGATGAGAATTAATACAAATGGAGGGTACGGCAACCAAACCCGACGGCTTTTTGAAACGGGCTAACTCAATGCATATTCGAGATATTTAAAAAAATAAATCGGTCCGAGAAAACTCAGACAAACTTTCTCATATTCGAGTTTATAATTACTCAGTCCAGACTTTTCCAATTATTAGTTTTCAAGTTTTCTTAACTACATTTCATTATTTTCGAACATTTCATCAAAATTTATCATAAAACTAAACTTCTCGGCGGGGAATCGAACCTGGCCTCTCTTTTGATGAATAGTATATTATGTTACTAGGCTGTGAAGTGAGTTTTTTCTTTACCGCGGCAATTATATTTACTGCCTCGCTTCGCACACCAGTAAATATTGCCAAGGTAAAGAAAATACACTTCACAGTCGAGTAGTAGATGCTATTTTTTCCGTGGTAGCAGACAATGAAAAAACATTAAATATTAATCAATAATCAATATAATAATAAGAAATATTAGCACATACTTAAGATTTAAAAAAAGAAACCTTAAAAGAGGTTACACTATAAGTATAAGAAAAGATAAATAAAACGCATTGACATCTAGCGGATTTTAATCGTATTAAGAAGCTATCTACAAAGATTGCAGCGCTAAAACGGAAGTTTTGATAACTACCAGCTGTAAAGAAAAAAAATGTTCTGTCCTAGGACGTAAAGAATTTTTATCGCCCTCCACGTGTAAACATTCCCATCCTGAGCGGTCGGTAAAGTTTCATTTTACAGCCCAGAGGCCTGTAAAACTGCATGCTTTTTCTTTACAGGGCGAGTAGTAGTTCGAGAAGCGGCCGCTTCCTGGCCGGGCCGCGGCGAGCAAGAAGCGCTAGTAGTTCTCAGCGTCAGCTGTTCAATTTGTAAACAATCAATATTTTTATTACTGCGGTTTGTTTTGGTACTGATTTAAACTTAATATGCACTTATTGTTTTTGAAGATTACGGCAAAATAGCTAACGTGTTTTGTAATTAGTTTACATGATGTGTTGGGCGATAAAATAGTGTACGCACCACGAGCAGTAAGTGCCATGACAGGCCTCGGGCGTTAAACACACTCGTGCTTTCAAACTTGGCCCTTGGCCTGTAATAATGCCCTTACTGCTCTAGGTACGTAAATAGCTATTTCTTTACAGCTAGGAGTAATGAAAAGATTGTTTATCTACGATTGGTACGAAATATAAACATTATATCTCTGTTTAGATGCGTACAAAGTGATTATTTACGTACTTGTATTCATTGCGCATGCGCGTCTCATGGTTCTGAAGAATTCCTCTTCTTTACCACGCTAGCGCGGTAAAGAAGAGGAATTCTTCAGCTTTACGCACGATTAGAGAGTTTGTTTACATTTAACAAAACTAATTTGCTGTTCTTTTATTAAAGTAACTGTTTGTATCGAGTTTTTAGTGAAAAACAATGAGTGAATCAAGTGACTTTGACGAAAATGTGGAGAATAATACTCCTCCAGAAATAATTAATTCGGCAAAAAATACAACTCAAGATTAATGCCATCTTTATCAAGAGAAGAGATACGAACTTACATACAGCAAGTTTATTTTTTTCTGTATTTATTATTTAAATCTAACAATCGTTGATAAAGTACGGTACGCAACTCGTGGGAAAACGGCATTTTGCATTGCTCGTGTGGTTACACTACCCTCGCTGTCACTCGGGTGCAAACTCCACACTCGCATGCAAAATGCTACTTTCCACACTCGACGCGTAATGTACTATTAAGTTCACGTAATGAAAAAATGGATTTTAGCTATGTTTTTTAGGCTCTAAAGTTACTATTTCACAGCCTACTAAGGAAAAAATAAATTTTTCATCAAAATCGTCGGAACAGTTTTCGAAAACTAATTTACTTCTCGCGTTTTTTTCAGAGTTTTTGGAGGGTAGAACCCCAAATTTAGAGCTAAAATTAATTCCTCCTCTCAAATAGTGTAAAAACACCCAAAAACGGATAATTTCGTTGAAATCTCGGTTTAGGATTTTTTTTGGGGTGAAAACAAGTACATTTTTTTTGCTTTTAAGGCAAGGAAAGGTAAAAAGTGATGAAAATTATCTAATGGCGCAAATGGAATACTGAAAAATAGTTGAATTAAGTAGTTGAGTGGATCAATGCACACTGCACACAAGGTTTAGGTGCAAGCTCGGGGGGACGAGCATTACAGGCCAGGGACAATATACTTACTGAGTTCTGTGTTTCACAACGCTTCTAAACTATTCCCTAACATTTCAAACAATACCCACTTAAACCTCATCCATCAACTTACCCCCTCCCTCTACTAATACATATACATTATACATTATATATATATATATATATATATATATATATATATATATATATATATATATATATATATATATATATATATATATATATATATATATATTTATATATATTGATTATGTACAAGTTATTTTCTTTTCCAGACATTATTATATTTAGGTGAATGAAAATGAAAAATCCCATGGATAATTGCCGCTATCTTCTTTTCAAAGGAAATCGCTTAAATTACAAGAGAAAGAACAGAATTAATAATCTCACAATTTCCATAAACAATTATAACTCTCTCACTTGCAAACATCTTCTTCACTTGCAAACATCGTATTATATTCTATACACATCAATTCAGTTGCTAAAAAAGAATTCTTTATCACTAACGTTACAACATTTAATTATTACGATCACAATGTTTTTAAAAAAAAAAAATATATATTTTTAAAATTAAAGACTCAACTTGATAATAAAATAAATATAAAAAAATCAAAACCCGACATATTTTAATTATTCATACATTAATAAACCCAATATATATATATATATATATATATATATATATATATATATATATATATATATATATATATATATATATATATATATATATATATATATATATATACATATATATATATATATATATATATATATATATATATATATATATATATATATATATATATATATATATATGTATGTAAAAAAGCAAAAAGCAGAAGCAGGTCTTTACATTTTTTTAATTAAAATGAAGAATATAATTATTAGCTTTTTTTACATGGAGGAGCTGTTTTTTTTTTTAAATTATGTAAAATGACGAGGAAACCATTAACCCAAATCATAAATTTTGTAAAAACATAAGAATTATTCTTTAAAGAGGGTTAATTATTATACTTTTCGATGATTAGGTAACGAAAAAAAAATGGACGTTGTAATAAATAAATAAATTAACTAGAATAATTTGACAACGTAATATCAGTATAAATCTGAATGGTGGATATATTATTATATGATACATTATTATATCCTCAAAGATTAATTAATATTTACGAAACCTTTTAAGGAGATTGAATCGTTAAAAGAGTTGACGGTAGTTGAATATGGAAGAGTTAATAACGAATGTAAAAATAGTCTGTCAATTAGTGTGGCACATGACTTCTTCGCGTCCTATTTCGTATACATCAATGATTTCATGCTTTTAAAACCTATTATTGTCAAATTTATTCAATTTCTCACACGTTATTATTATTATTATATACACCGAAGAAAAGAACTGTCCCATCAGACTCCGTCGGCGAATCTCCAATTAAAATATTATAAAATATAGAGCACCAACACTAAAAAAACTTCTGCTTGTATCAGGTTGAAATTTTACATGCCTGTTTCAATTGCACATAAGGCGCTGTGTAAGAAGTTTTATTAAAATCGTTACGTTAGAACGTAAGATATCGGTAAAAACGTTGTTTTCTTTATTTTAAACGTTTATAGGTCCGCTTTAATAAATTTAGCCATCTTTATAACTTCATAGCAGTGTCTGTGTTTGTTTTACTAAAAAAATGTATATATAAAAGTTGTTTGTCTCATTAAATAGATGAAGTTAGAATTTTTCCCCGTCCTAAAATTCCAATTTTAAATTTGAAGCTTACGTTTACGCGAGCGTTGCGCTTGAACGCTTGGGCGGATAACGTTGTCCAACAAAATCAGCTTAGGTATTGGTAAGATGAACATGTGTACCAAATTTCAACTAACTCGGTCATCTTTTACTCAAGTTATCGTCATCGGTAGATTTCGTGACGCTTGGTTGCGTGACGGTTATTTTGTGACGGTGATTTCGGATTCACTCCCGGGCTCCAGAACGTGCCATAAGGAACTTCGTTCCACAAAACAAATTGGAAATCACTTAACTTTGGAGGCTTATAAGTCCACTTGGAGGGGTTCGGATTGAAAAAGTTATTGTAGGGCAGCATCTCTGTCCTCAAGTGTCCTCTACTAGATAGGATACTTTTTATTCAGTTTGGTCTTCATGTAAAAAAATACTCGTAATAGCAGGGTACATTATCAAAAACCCCTTTTTTGACACAAGAGGGAACTGAAGGGGTCAGATCGAAAAAAAACAACTATGTGCGTCACATCTATCTCTACAAGATAGGCTAGTTAATTTTTTTTTTAAAAAAATACATTAAGTCAGAAATATCGCCTATACAAAAAAATCCTATAGTGAAATCAGATAGTGTATATATTTTATAAGAACACATTGTAAAGTAACTTAAACGATCAAATTAAACACTTCACAATATTTTTCATCGAAAAACGTTAGCAAAAAGTACATGATTACCAATTAAACGTTCAGAGACGGGCAATTTGTTTTTATAGTTTGATTTTAAAGGCAACAAATTTAGGCAGATCTAAAAAAATCTGGAATCTTTATTTACATTTAATTAGCTCGCCATCTTCTAAAGTTAAACAATCATGCTTATTATTATTCTTACCACCTTATTATAAAAACAAAAAAAATCTTCATCATTATTTTTATTTTTCCTTTCATTATTCTTTTCGTGAAAAAGGAAAGAAAAAAAAATAGCTAAGAATTAAGAGATAAAACGAGATCTCGTTAGTACCTTATTAATAATTTAGTTTTGTCTCAGGCTATTTCATGTTTAGAACATCTAATAACTATGTGCAAGTACCAGAACAGTGTGCGAGTAAAAGAAATATCAAACTTGTTCACACACTAACACTAACACATTCACTCTAAGGATTGTCAAAGAAAAAGAAAACACCATCTTCAACTCTTTAAACTTACGAATATATGAAAGCATAAGTAAAGTAAATATTTAAAATCATCAAGTAAAAGTAAATACTATTAAATTCACGAATTAAAATATTAATGTAAAAAATCGGGTACTGGTTACCTCGGAACTTTTCCTCACTTCAGAAGCCACTAAAGTGGCCTCTCCTGCTGCTTCGCAGCAGGAGGGAGCAGCATTGGACGTGGTCAGTACTTGAACGGGTGACCGTTCTGAACTAACTGATTTATTATCATTGTTCAAAAAAAAACCTTATTTTTAATACCTATATTTTATTTAATTATTTGAAGTTTGGTGGTATTTTGACAGATGTAAACAAACATTGATGTCATCAAAATTATCGTACTAATAAATAATTATAGTCGCTTATAACTTTTAAACTAATTAATGGAATTTCATCGGGTTTTTTATATTTATTCCTTAATTTTTTCCGGTTCCAACGATATGCTATACTTCAAAAACATATTTATACTTTCGGTATTATTTACCGTCAAAGTTTAAAAAAGCAAAAATTGATAACTTCAAAATGGCGGCCAATATTAAAATGAAATTTGGTGGGCTTGTTTGTCATACAGAGAGGTATATTCGTGCCAAATTTCAGCTCGATCAGGACCATTGTCGATTTATTAAACTTTTTGCTGACTCAGCAAACTGGGTTCAAGATGGCGGAAAAAGTTGATTTTCCGGGCGGCACAACTACAAGGACTGATTTTTCTGCCAAGTTTCAACTCTCTAGGTTAAATACCTGCTACGATGATAACACACACACACACACACACACATACATACGTCATGCTGAAAACCACTCAGGAGGTCTTAAAAACACCTATAACGGATAATTCCGTTGAAATCTCGAAAACATTTTTTTTGGTGAAAACAATACTTTTCCTACTATTAGTAGTGAGGAAAAGTAAAAAAATAATAATAAAAAAAATAAATATAAATATAATTTTATACTTGCTTGCTAAGCCCATATAGAGATTAAATTCAAACGATTTCATCAACTTAAAAAACATACCTGCAACATAATATCAAAAAATAAATATAATTTAAAAATTAAACATTTATGTTAGATATAAAGAGATATTTTTTTTTAAAAATAGGCTTTTCTTAAAGAAGGCTATGATGATAAGCCAGAGTATGGGGTTGAAACGCTAATAGCGCCGCATTATTTTTCCAGTCACGATCCTGAGGCGACATAAAATTTACAAAAGAGGTCCTTCTTCACTCCTTCATCAGAGCCGAAAAGCATAAAAATTACCATAAAAATCATAAATAATTAAACGATAAGACTTTATGACGGTAAAAAGGAATTAAACCTTTCGCAGAAGAATTTAAGCTTCAACCTTAAGATATTTAATTTATCGATTCAACGGTAAAAAGAGGAATATCCTAAATGATAAAAACCCAGGGGGATTCCTTGAGTTTTAACTATAATGACTTTAAATAGACAATGATTACAACACGGAATATCTCAATATCACAACAAAGCCTTCTTGCACTCAGCGGTAAAATGTTAATTTTTAACAAATTTACTTTTTACGATCGAAGAAAAAGCTTTCCCTGGCGAAGAACAACATATAATATAACTGACTTGACGACATACATAATACAGTAATAAGTAATAACCTAAGACAGTAGTAAAACTAAAAGCCTAATTTCACAATAACCACAGTTATGGTAATTTTCTTACAAGGCAATCTATAAGACAGGTTTTAAAAAAAAATAGTCTGCCAATTAGTGTGGCACATAGTTTACTAGCTTCCTATGTCGTACGATTAATTTTATTTATGCTTAAAAAGACAGCAATAGATGTCAGATTTATTTAATTTTCCCTCCGGTGTTTATAACTGTCAAAATTGTTTTGATTTTCTAGATGTATTAAAGTATCAATATAGCAAAATTCACGGTTTAAATGACACTTTTTACTTTCTCATATAAAGAGAAAGTATTGTGATGGCGCGAAAATTCGATTTTGAGATTTACACGTTTTGAGGTCCCCTGAGTCCAAAAAAGTGGTTTTTAAAAAATGTCTGTCCGTCGTCTGTCTGTCGCCTGTGCAGACGCCTAGAGCCTAAACTACTGGGCCAATTTTGACAAAATTTGGCATACATGTTCAGAAAAATCATACCCCGAGGCGAAATCGAGAAATGAATTTTAGCTCCTAATTTGGGGGCGCTACTCCCCAAAAACACTGAAAAAACGTGAAAAAAAATTATTTCTCGAAAACGGTTCCGACGATATTTTGATTAAAGTTTTGATTAGTCCATTTCAATACAAATCTAACGATATATGCCGTTTTCCCGGGAAAAATCTAGTTCCTGAGAAAATAGCTTAAAACGCGGACGGAGGGAGCCCGGGTTCGATTCCCCGCCCAGGAGAAGTAATTTTAATGATACATTTTGATTAAATGTTCAATAATAATTAAATGTACATAAGAAAACCAATAAATAGAAAATATTGGGCTAAGTAATAAGTAATTATGAACCCGTATATGAGAAAGTTTGTCTGAGTTGTCTCGGACCGATTTTTTACTTTAGCACCCCCCTTGGTTCTAAACTATAGTCTGCCCTACAGAAGTCTCAGAGGTTTGTGTGTTTGTCTCCCCAAGACAGTTCTATATTTAATATTCCTTTATCTTAATAGTTGATTAGACTAAGGGATATGATCACAATTATATATACAAGTGTGATATTCCTTTGTCCCAAGGTACATTTGAATAAATGTCCCTTCGACTTAATAATAATTTAGACTAAGGAATATATGCTACTCTGTAAAATATTCCTTTATCTAAATAATTATTATCAAAAAGGGATATAGGGGAGTGCTAAAGTAAAAAAGTACCGTTGAAATTAATCTGGGGCTATCTGCAGGCTACTTTTGTTCTTCAGAACTGAGCTTCCGCTCAGAAGCAAATACAATTCAATTTACTGGTACCTCTTAAGATAGTTACTCCCCTATGTATCTTTTTTTTTTAGAATATAAACAGATATAATTATTTATACTTTCCTTTGTCTAAATAATTATCAAGACAAAGAGATGCTTAGTCCAAAGTCAAAACTTTTTTTTTAGGAATTTAACAGTCTAAAGAAGAGAACATTCCGTACACCTTCTTTAGATTGTTACTCCCTTCTGTTTTTTTTATAAGGAGAGTAACAGTCTAAAGAAGAACATTCCATACATCTTCTTTATATTGTTACTCCATTCTGTTTATTTAAAATGGGAGTAACAGTCTAAAGAAGAACATTCCGTACTTACCTTTTTTAGATTGTCTAGTTTTTATAAGGGGAGTAACATTCTACGAAAGAAGTGTCAATTTCCTTAGACGAAATTACCATTTCTTAGCATTCAACACAACAGTCATTTTTTTAACTCCTCGAGGAAAAAGTTTTTAAGTCAAAGTATAACGTCTATAATAGCCGATATAAATCGTGAAAAAAACTATACTCGACGGGTAGCGCGCAGGAGGCGTACTTCTTCAAAATAAGTAGAGAGGTGAGCAAGAGGGGCGAAAAAAAGTCATAACTGATCCTATACAGGATAATTGTTAATTCTTAGAGCCCACTTAAAAATAGTGCAAACAAACGCACAACGCTAATTAAAACCAAAACATATAACTTCTAGGCTTATTTATCATTAATATCAGTGGAGTATCCAGGATTTCATTTGGGGGAGGGGGGGGGGATCTGATTAATATATATCTATTCCTGTCTTGTCAATTTATAAAATAATAAATTATAATATAATAAATATCAAATATAATTATATCATACTTTACAATCGCCTCTTTAAATAATGTTTATACATTATTTTTATGCATTTTATTTCATTAATTCAATTATTTGATTTTTGGCGGCATTTTGACAGGTACGTAAACAAACTTTGACGTGATCATAATTATCGCACTAATAAATAATTATATTAGCTTATAACTTGTAAACTTATTAATGGAATTTCATCGATTTTTTTTTATATTTGTTCCTTAATTTTTGCCGGTTCTAACGATATGCTATATATGTCAAAAAGTATTTATACTTTCGGTATTACTAATCGTCAAAGTTTCAAAATTCAAAAATCGATAACTTCAAAATGGCGACCAGTGTCAAAATTAATAGAATCTCGTAGATTTGTTTGCCATACAAAGAGCCACGCACATTCATGCCAAATTTCAACTCCAGGACCATTTTTTTAAAATTTTTGCTGACTCAGCAAACTGGGTTCAAGATGGCGGAAAAAGTTGATTTTCCGGGCGGCACCACAACAGGTAAGGACTGATTTTTCTGCCAAGTTTCAACTTTCTAGGTTAAATACCTTGGGCGCTACGATGATAACATACACACACACACACATACATACATACAGACATCATGCTGAAAACCACTCAGGAGGTCTTAAAAACACCCAAAACAGATAATTCCGTTGAAATCTCGAAAACAATTTTTTGGATGAAAACAATACTTTTCCTACCATAGGTAGTGAGGAAAAGTAAAAAGTTTTATATAAAGTAAATATATATATATATATATATATATATTTTTTTTTTTTTTTTACAAAGAGAAATATGTCATAATATATGAAGAAGAATTTAAAATATATATTTCTATAAATCACGTATGATATTTAATCATTTAGGGTCACACTCGTAAATCCAGAGAAACGTGTTAAAAGCATGAAAGCAAAGGATTAATTATATAAAAAAAAAATGAATCACACTCCCTCATATTTATTTTATCAGTGGGTTTTTTTTTTTTTTTTTATAAAAATTGAAAAAGAGAAAGTTTAAATTGAAAAAAAAAAAAGAAAAAACTCCGTGAAATGAAATAACTTAAAACAAGAATTCCACATGCAGCACACACATGTAAAACGCGCTTTAATATATACATGTATTTAAATTTGAATTCAGAATAAAATAAATTAATCCAAAATTAAATAACAGGTCATAATTTTTACAAAGTAATTTATATAGAAATCGTGCTCTGGTCATAAATGTAAACCATAAAATCACGAAGCATTTGTACCGCAATAATAAATTATCATATTTTTAAATCGTAACAACTATAAATTATAACACATTACTAGAAAACAAATGTAAAAGAAACAAACAAAAATATATACATAAATACATTTATACTCATATACATTTTCCAAAATATATTTTTAATAATATGTTGTTTTTTTTGTTACACCCAAAGTAATTCCTTGCAAACACATACAAATTTACACACACACAAATACGTATATATATATATATATATATATATATATATATATATATATATATATATATATATATATATATATATATATATATATATATATATATTATTAAAATAAATATACTAATGTGCTAAGATTAATATGTAATATTCAAATTTGATAACTCATTTTAAACCATAATAAAAACCACCATAGTTTTTACTGGTCTTATATTACTTTGCTTTGTAAGTTTCATCGCACATTCCCGTTTCCCCAATTTTGAACCACTTCCCGTGATTCAATCTTCCGCAAATTTTGCACATAGATACAACTTAGGCGAACAATACAGAAACCAAAAATAAAAAAATTAAAAAAAAAATGGCGTCGAATTTATTTGCTTTTCAAGTTTCATCGCACACCTATTACCCCAATTTTGAACCACTTACCGTCATTCAATCTTCCCCAAATTTTGCACACAGATACAACTAAGGTGAAGAATACATAAACCAAAAATAAAAAAATTCAAATAAAAATGGCGTCAAATTTATTTGCTTTTCAAGTTTCATCGCACACCTATTACCCCAATTTTGAACCACTTACCGTCATTTAATCTTCCCTAAATTTTGCACATAGATACAACTAAGGTGAAGAATACAGAAACCAAAAAAAAAAAAAAAAAAAAAAAAAAAAAAAATTGAAAATAAGACCAGTTTTGAAAAATGGCATTTTTTTTATAAAATTTAAGGAATTTGTATCATATAAAGTTAAAAGTATAAATTCTTTCTTAAAATTAAAATTAACAGAGCACCACACAGCTAAAATTCTGAGCTGGATCAACTATGAGGTACAATATAGATAACTCTGGTACACAATTTATATCATAAGATTATAAAATAATCTTATGATAATTATTACAGGCTGGTTTCGATCAGTTGAGAGCTATTAACTCAAAATAATAACCAAAAAATTTCAAGAGAAACCATTAATTTCATAACAACATTTACTTGCGCTAATGGAATACGGAGAATCATAACTAATCCTGAACCTCCAAAATCTCTATACAAAGCCAGATATTAATAATGAGGGTTAGGCAAGAAGATTAACATGGCTGGGCCATGCATAACGAATATCAGTTGAAATATGCCCTCGAAGGCTGTTCTATGGACAACCTGGGGACAGAAGAAGTCATGGTAGCCTAAGAAAAAGATGGAAGGAAGGTATAGAGGAGGATTTAAGAAATCTCAAGAGTTCACAGATGCATGTTGTAAAACAAGTCAGAGCCCTCCATGGATTAAGTAAGTAGCCTTGACTGTGAGTCCAGGGATGCATGTTGTAGAGCAGGCCAGAGCCCTCCATGGTCTGTACCACCATGGAGTAAGTAAGTATCCTTGACTGTGAGTCCAAGGATGCATGTTGTAGAGCATGCCAGAGCCCTCCATGGTCTGTACCACCATGGAGTAAGTAAGTAGCCTTGACTGTGAGTCCAGGGATGCATGTTGTAGAGCAGGCCAGAGCCCTCCATGGTCTGTACCACCATGGAGTATGTAAGTATCCTTGACTGTGAGTCCAAGGATGCATGTTGTAGAGCATGCCAGAGCCCTCCATGGTCTGTACCACCATGGAGTAAGTAAGTAGCCTTGACTGTGAGTCCAGGGATGCATGTTGTAGAGCAGGCCAGAGCCCTCCATGGTCTGTACCACCATGGAGTATGTAAGTATCCTTGACTGTGAGTCCAAGGATGCATGTTGTAGAGCATGCCAGAGCCCTCCATGGTCTGTACCACCATGGAGTAAGTAAGTAGCCTTGACTGTGAGTCCAGAGATGCATGTTGTAGAGCAGGCCAGAGCCCTCCATGGTCTGTACCACCATGGAGTATGTAAGTATCCTTGACTGTGAGTCCAAGGATGCATGTTGTAGAGCATGCCAGAGCCCTCCATGGTCTGTACCACCATGGAGTAAGTAAGTAGCCTTGACTGTGAGTCCAGGGATGCATGTTGTAGAGCAGGCCAGAGCCCTCCATGGTCTGTATTTCCATGGAGTAAGTAAGTAGCCTTGACTGTGAGTCCAGGGATGCATGTTGTAGAGCAGGCCAGAGCCCTCCATGGCCTGTATTTCCATGGAGTAAGTAAGTATCCTTGACTGTGAGTCCAGGGATGCATGTTGTAGAGCAGGCCAGAGCCCTCCATGGTCTGTACCACCATGGAGTAAGTAAGTAGCCTTGACTGTGAGTTCAGGGATGCATGTTGTAGAGCAGGCCAGAGCCCTCCATGGTCTGTATTTCCATGGAGTAAGTAAGTATCCTTGACTGTGAGTCCAGGGATGCATGTTGTAGAGCAGGCCAGAGCCCTCCATGGTCTGTACCACCATGGAGTAAGTAAGTAGCCTTGACTGTGAGTCCAGGGATGCATGTTGTAGAGCAGGCCAGAGCCCTCCATGGCCTGTATTTCCATGGAGTAAGTAAGTATCCTTGACTGTGAGTCCAGGGATGCATGTTGTAGAGCAAGCCAGAGCCCTCCATGGTCTGTATTTCCATGGAGTAAGTAAGTAGCCTTGACTGTGAGCTCAGGGATGCATGTTGTAGAGCAGGCCAGAGCCCTCCATGGTCTGTATTTCCATGGAGTAAGTAAGTATCCTTGACTGTGAGTCCAGGGATGCATATTGTAGAGCAGGCCAGAGCCCTCCATGGTCTGTATTTCCATGGAGTATGTAAGTATCCTTAACTGTGAGTCCAGGGATGCATGTTGTAGAGCAGGCCAGAGCCCTCCATGGTCTGTATTTCCATGGAGTAAGTAAGTATCCTTGACTGTGAGTCCAGGGATGCATGTTGTAGAGCAGGCCAGAGCCCTCCATGGTCTGTATTTCCATGGAGTAAGTAAGTAGCCTTGACTGTGAGTCCAGGGATGCATGTTGTAAAGCAGACCAGAGCCCTCCATGGTCTGTACCACCATGGAGTAAGTAAGTATCCTCGACTGTGATAGCGACTCATCATGAAATAGGTGAAGTTCAGTAATCAAACAACCAAAATATGATCAGATTCGGGTGTTCTAAAGCAGCCTTTCTACAGATAATCCAGTGATTTCTGAATGACTTTTGAAGTACAAGTCCATTCAGTTACTACCAGATCATCTGAAGAAGGCTTCTGTAGAATAGCCGAAACAGGACAATTGTTTCAATTAATATTTCTTTTGTGTGAAGACATGATTTAGTTATTGAACTGCACCAATTTTATGATAAGTAAGTATATTAATAATTTAATGTTAGGAATGAATTAGTCGAATTCAATATAAATTATTGCGTAAAATTATATTGTTACAATAAACAGATCAAGCTAATTTGGTTTATAATTAATTATTTAAGTAATCAAAATGAATTCAGTAAATCTTTCATAAAAATAAACTCTGTAGTGTCGTTAAGTAGATTGGAGTCAATTTATTATTTAAATATCTTTGGTTTTTAAATTGAATCAATAAAAAATTTGAGAATATGATTTGAAATATATTAGAACGGTTGATAGATTGGAAGATTTAGGAGAATATTAAACTTTGTAGACAATAATATTTTGTGATAAAAAAAAAAATTGTTTTTTTCCTTAAACACCAATTTAAGGTTTTTGAGGGTTATCAATAATTAAAGTAAGTTCTATTAAGGCTCAGTCACAATACTACGAATAAATGATTTTTTATTATTTTATTCTAAATTAAATTTGAATGTTGAGTAAGTTGTGCAAGTTGAATAGTTTCAATGGCAAAAAAAAGCTTAATGGAAGGTATTGAACGAATAGTATTGAACATTGCCGGAGAATAGAAACAGGACGCTCCGTGCGGAGGAGACGGGTGTCACAAACAGGCGCTCAGTGAATCTGCTTTATATAAATCCCATGACCTTTAGACCAACTAAAGCACCTAGAACTCAATTCTAATCTGCAGAGACAATGACAATCTAATTAAATTGAATAATAAACAGCTAGACCGTCTCATTTAGGTTTAGAGTCTTGCAACATAAGAATTTAGTAGAAATTAATAAATTAAAATGGTTTTTACCTAGAAAATTTTAAGTGGTAAGTAAATCGTTTGACATTTTTTTTTTTAACTTTTGTAAAATACATGTTTATAAAATAATCTGCCAATTAGTGTGACACATAGCTTTCTTCATTTTAATTATTTTATGCTATTACACTCTATTATTGTCACATTCATTTAATTGTTTTGATTTTGCTTCCGAGTTTACAAAAGGTAACGAAAGATACTTTACACGAATTAAAGTATCAATTTAGTAAACTTTAAAGATCCCAGACGGTTGAAATTAATCTGGGGCTATCTTTGGTGAGCTTTCGATAAACAATCCAAATTTCATAAAAACCAGAAGACTACTTTTGAAGATATAGGTGTAAATAATTACAAGATAAGAATAACTTTTTATATACTACGTTTTTAAATTTTCTGTTGAATCGTATGTAATGTTGATAATATAATTGTTATTGTTATATGTAAAGTTAGTAAAAAAAAATAGTTCCGAATTTATTTACTTCATATAAATGACAACCAACTAGACAGCTGATCTTAAACCTAAAAGGACAAATCATTGTTCAACGGATCTCGCCAACACCGAATCTAAACCGTGCCATCGATATGCCCCCGTCTAGGCTGGTAAGAGAAGAAAAATGAGTACAAGTAAAGAAGTCAAGATGTAGAAAAATTAATCCGACATCAAGGACACAAATGTAAACAAACCTGGTTGTCACACGTCAATTAATTTATTTCTTTGTTTAATTTTCCTGTTTTGCTGTCATTCAATGTTTATCTCTTAATAAAAGACTAAAATTAGACAAAAACGTAAAAATTATTGCTGTTTGCTCGGTTATTTAATTCATTTCTCGGTTATTGTAATTATTATTATCAATCGATCAGTTATCCCCGCCAGGCGTCATCCGGTGTCACTTCTCACCCAGCAAACAGTTCGGAGTAGGGATGAGAACGAAGCCGGTCTCATATCATTCTCACACAATAAGCTTTCTCATTATTTTGATAGGCCTCATCATCCACAGCGCTCCATTCCTCTTACACACTTACAATGAGTTAGTTAGTTTTAATTAATTTCCAAAATATTCAATAGAAATAATTTATACGGTAAAACAACGTTTACCGGGTCAGCTAGTATATATATATTTTACATTAATATAATGATACGCTAAATTGGATACATACAGAGCCTAACAACTCGTACATCCTGTCCACGACGCAGAGCGAAAGGAAATATAATATATAATATAGAGCATCACATAGAACAGAATATTTTTCCGATAAAATAGAAGCCAAGCTTGCTGGAAGCGAAACGAATCGTGTCAAGATCTCGATACAAGGGACAAATACACGTTACCTTGCCTTTAATACGGCGTGACAATTCAGGCAAGTATAACATCGATTCAACTCACTAGCAACAAGGTCTGGCCATTGAAGGGACGCAACCATCCGAGCGATTGTTAATAAATCTTTTAAATAAAAATAACAATTAAAGATTAATTTTTACAGAGTGGCTTGTAAAGCAAAACTTGCTTAAGCAACGTCAATTTATAGAAGTGAAAGTGGGAATGGTATTTAATATCACCTATTAAAAAAAAAAAAAACACTAAAAATATCACCATCTCCAACCATAATTCATATCTCTTCATCTACAATGAGGCAAGAGACATGCTTAAGCCTATTAATCCCATCATCTTTTTTATCCACAAAGAAGCAAGAGACATGGATCAGTATAGTAATCCCATCATCTTTTTTATCCACAAAGAAGCAAGAGACATGGATCAGTATAGTAATCCCATCATCTTTTTTTATCCACAAAGAAGCAAGAGACATGGATCAGTATAGTAATCCCATCATCTTTTTATCCACAAAGAAGCAAGAGACATGGATCAGTATAGTAATCCCATAATCTTTTTCATCCACAAAGGGCAAGGGACATGCTCCAGTCTAGTAAACCCCAGAAAGAATAGTTAAACAATGTTTTATTAATTTTAAAAAGCTGTAACAGAGTAATCTAAAACCTTTGTCAAATAAAGGCACATTTCTTCATATATAATTGATCTTAAATATTGCAATAGCTTTTAAAATTATACATAAAAAAGAGGAATACATTTTGAGGAATAGCCAATGCATTCATTGCATCGAGCGGATGTCTGAAAGGTTCACCAGAATTCCAAAGGAAATAACTTTTAACTTAATTCATGTTGAAAAATTAATTAAAAAAAAAAAAACAGTCTGCCAATGAGTGTGGCACATTGCTTCCTAGTTTCCTACTCCAACTGCATATACAATAAAGATTTTATGCTTTAATAACCTATGTTTCTCAAAATTATTTAATTTTCCCCCTGTTTTTTAAATATGTCAAAATTGTTTTAACGCAAAATTTTATACACGAATTTAAGAACTAATTTAACAAAATTTAAAGAGCGCAGGACGGTTGAAATTAATCTGGTGCTATTTGCGGGCTACTTTTGACAAATCATCAAAATTTCAGAAAAATCAGATAAATACTGTTGAAGATATAGGTGTAAATAAATGTATGCGTGTGCGCATGTAAAAGAAAAAAAAATGACCGCAGAAGGTTGAAACTTATATGGGACCAACAATGGGCTAATTATGACATACCATACAAATTTCATTAAAATCCGACGAGTAGTTATAAGATATGTTAGTCGCACAAAATGAGCGACAGGCCAACTCGGAATCAAAAATGTTCCCTGATGTCTTAAACGGATTTCTGTCTTGGAATTTTTGAAAACCGTGACAAAACATTTTCTTTCTCTTTAGAACGATCACATGCGTTACCTGCCCTAAGCTCGGAAGCAACTCTCTTCTACAAACAATGTAAAAAGATGAGTAAAAGTAACAAAAACCAAGATATGTGAGACAGTACAGGATTTGTTCCTTATAAATTATTCAATCCCTAAATTATTGATTAGGTAAAAAATTATTGGGTCTAAAAGGAATTAAAACGCTCAGTTCTGAGCTATTTGCCACCCAGGCTCAATCTCAAGTTGCTATTATAGGAATCGGATAATTTTTTCAGTAGTTTCCCTGTGTAGATGAAACGATAAAATATTAATGAAGAACAAAATTCCAGTACATTAAAAACCTCATTTCCTTATTAAAACAAAAAGTTTTTTAATTAAAAAAAAAAACAACGGTTTGTCAACTGTTTTCCTGCATAAAAATACAGTTCTAGTGCCGAAACAAATTAAGGAACAATTATATCATTTGATAAATGCATAAATTTGAAGTTTTAAAATTAAATTACTATTTTATAAAGAATATTATTCAACGGAATATTAAACGAAAATGTTCATGAAAAAAGGACTTGTCGTTTAGTTTAGTAAAAGGTTGAAAATAGAGAAACATTTGAATGGTTATTCTATAGAAATACAAAAATAAGCTGAGAATGACAAAGAAAAGTCGAAAAACTGCCTCGCGTCACAATGCGGCCGGGCGCAAAGTGCACAGTGCAATAAACTTGTATTGAATACTGACCCCGCGTCACACTACTACAATAGCACCTTCTGTGGGAAGTTGAGTCATAATATAATACACATATTAGAAAAAGTAATGTTTTCACCCAAAATTTACTTTCGAGATTTCAACTGAATTATCCGTTTTGGGTGTTTTCAGCATGACGCCTGCATGTGTGTTATCATCGTAGTGCTCAGAGTATTTAACCTAGAGAGTTGAAACTTGGCAGAAAAATCAGTCCTTACTTCTAGTTGTGCCGCCCGGAAAATCAACCTTTTCCGCCCTCTTTGCTAAGTCCTGCTGAACCCAGTTTGCCGAGTCAGCAAACATTTAAAAAAATCGAAAAGTGGTCCGATGGAGTTGAAATTTAGCACGAATGAACCTCTCTTTATGAAAAACAAATCCGCAAAATTTAATTTTGATATTGGCCGCCATTTTGAAGTTATCGATTCAAATTTTTAAGTTTTTGGTAGTATTTATACAATGGAAAATTAAATTTTACTTTAAATCAAATTATAATTATCAATAACTACGGGAGACATACAGAGAAAAATAGACCCCCGCACCGGAAACTTTGGCGGTTAATAATACCGAAAGTACAAATATGTTTTTATATATCGTAGGAACAGGTAAAAAATAAGGAACAAATATAAAAAAAAACCCGATGAAATTCCATTAATTAGTTTAAAAGTTAAAAGTGATCATAATTATTAATGAGTAAGATACTTTTATTATACGTCAGAGTTTGTTTACATCGGTCAAAATACCACCAAAATTCAAATAATAAATAAATGAAATAAATAAATATATATATATATATATATATTTTTTTTTTTTTTAAATTATAATAAAAAAGTCAATTAGTTTAAAACGGTCACCCAACCAAGTACTGACCATGCCCAATGCTGCTTCCTCCAGCAGGAGAGGCCACTTTAGTGGCCTCCAAAGTGAGGAAAACGTCTGAGGTACCCCGTACCCGATTTGTTTAAAATAAAATTACAAATATTACATTTTTAAAATATGATTTTTAACTTGTTTTACTAAATGAAAATAACATTTGAATGAGGAATATCAGCGGTCCCTTACAGTAATATAACACTAAGTGTAATTATTTTATTAATAATAAAATAATCTACCAATATGTGTGGAACATTGCACATTGCTTCCTCGCACCCTATAGCATAACTTACTTCTGTTTTGTTATAACGACCAATTATTGTCTGATCTATTAAACTTGTTCCGTTCTTTTATTTAGATATATATACATTTATTCGCTCTTTTACACACACACACACACACACACACACATATATATATATATATATATATATATATATATATATATATATATATATATATATATATATATAACAATTTAATGAACGTACTTTGATTTTTAATATTTCAATATTCCCACATCTCTAAAGTTTAATAAATATAAGCTCTCATCGGAAACTTATTCACGTACATTACTTACTTATTTATTATTATCTTTACATATTTTCCTTTGACTAAAACAAATTAAAACCAAATTTTAGAAGATGATTGTGACTTTCATATATTTTAGATTAGTTTATTTGTTTAAATTTGTTTGTTTACTTTTGTAGTGGAGAAGAACTAACACCAAACACCTAATCAGAGAAAAAAACTCATTAAATATGTAAAACGCAACAATATGGAGTAAATCAGGAACGAGACAGAAATTAGAATAGAATTCGTAGCGGGGGGTCTCAGTTGTAAAACACGGCGTCCTTGTACAATGACCCAGCTAGAGGAAATCCATCTCTCGAGCCCACAGCCCATAAAATATCTCCGTAGCCTTTAAATAAATACTGAGGGGCTGGCAAAACAAATAAGACCCTAACTCGATTATACCCAACAACAAGTCCAGCAGAAACATATTTGATTAGCCAAGCGAATTCTAATACCCAGCATAAATAATCGTATCATTTATGATGATTCATATATTTTCAGCATGGATAAATAATATCTAAGAGATAATAAAAAGACAAATTAGCCAAGTTAACAGAAAAAAACACTGAAACTATAATTATATTTAAATATAAAAGTATTGCACTATTTAAATATATGTGCTTTGTCATCATGAGTAGTGAACTGACACTACTTAAATAACTTTATACGATGCGATTAAGTTGTAGTAGGAAGACCACTTCAAGCCCCGGATAAAAGCCCCGGATTCTTGCCGACAAAAAAAAGTCTATAATGAATTGGATGAAAAACGGGCGGTTTCAACATCTCTATTTAAGTCAATGTGCTCTCATCTTAATCAAACGTAAAAAAAAATCGTTTAAACGGGGCCTGAGAGAAGAAGGTATGGGACAGCGAAGGCTGCCCTGTCAATATGGAAACCATTAAAACAAAAAAAAATCTAGTTTAACATCACCAACACCCGGTAGAATCAATCCAAATCCTTATACCTAGAGATATAAATGCTGCACTCCGCAATTCTATCGAGAATTTGCGAGTATAAATCCCGGAATACATTGCATAAATATACGAGACCACGCGAAGTGAGACCCGGATTTGGGAAGGCAGTACTGCGCCACATGTGGCCGACACTTACGGATCTAGCACCTAAATAAGCGCTAAAGGAGCGCTTCACGTAAGTACGTGAGGCGATAATCGCCGGTTTCTGTACGATTAAGTTAAAATTATAAGTGTAACAGTTTAATAGTTGCATATTCTTTTTATAAACTTCAAGACCTTTAAAATTATGTATAACATGTCATGGCGAGTAAAAGCTTTTCTTTAGTCACCCACCATATTGGCCGCCATCTTGAAAATATTAAGCGTAAAATTTTAATAGTTGCATATTATTTTTCTACACTTCAAGACCTTTAAATTGACGTATAACATGTCATGGTGACTAAAAACGTTTTTAGTCGCCCACCATAGTGGCCGCCATCTTGAAAATATTAAGTGTGAAAACTCCAAAAAGCGTACAGTTGTCTCAAATGCCGAGATGCACCTGTGTACCGAATTTCATGTTCCTAGCTATAATAGTATTTTATGAATTGAAACAAGCCAACGGACAGACAGACAGAGCCGTTGTATATAAGGTTTCTTTCCTTACTTCGTACAGAAACCTAAAAACTACGCTGCCCTGCCCTGCGTCACACTCCACTCACGGCCAAATCAATCAGATATTATACTACTGCAGATAAAAATTGCACATAGTATCCACAAATATGTCTATTTGCCGGTAAGTGCATTAGGTGATTTTAGGTCAGCATAATCTGTGTTAGCACGGTCTAGTTACGCTGAAGGTTTGACTTCTAACCCTTCGCTTAATGTAGTTATTTTGTAAACACGATTAAGCCCGACAAAATAAGTTATGTCACGGTAATTATATTACTATGCGTCGAAACGATTTTAATAAATAATTTGATTAGTCAATATCGTCGTATTAAAACTAAAAATTGTTATAGGACATCAAATAAAAAACAATAACTGTACGTTTTCAAAACCGTTTTTGGTTTCACACCCAAAAGTTTTTCCATTAGGAGTTTCCAAAATAGTTTTTACTACAATTTTGAAAACTATAAACTCCCTGACTAGATACAGTTATAGTTAAGTCAGGTAAAGTCTGTTTTCAATTCAATTCCTGCTTCTATGCTATTTTTTCAATACAGTTTCAATACAAAAATCAAAAATTTGCTGTTGTGACCTTGAACTCAAGATGTTTTGAAATCACCGTTTCCATGGGGGTTTTGAAAACTCATGGAAACGAGGTGATTGATTGGAGTTGAAAATTGATTGGATTAGAGTCCATAAAAATTTCTAAAAGCGAATATTTTAATACAGATCGGTTTCGATCAGTTTAGCAGGTCACAATAAACTAATACATCTAGAGATGTATTCACTGAAAGTTCCACAATAAAAACGGTAGAAACACCTACTAGTTAGTGGCTACAACTAACGAAATTGGGATACGCCCGCAAAGGTATAAAAACACAATTTTTGAAAGAGAGAAGAAAGTTGTGGGAATACTTCCGCTTAGCTGGTCATAATGGAGAAGTGCGTAAAGTTTGTAAAGTACGAGGAGGCAAGGGTTAAACTTTAATCTTCTACAACCTCGAGAGAAAGGTCTCATAACTCACGAACGTAATGGAAAGAAGAGTTGCTAGCAGAAGATATCAGACCTCTGCGATTCGGTGATATCAAAGCCTGAGTCTCAACTCTAAGAGGTAAACATCTTTAGGCAAGAAGATCAAGGTTTAAAGTTAACTTGCCGGAAAGAGCCGAAAGAGTAAGTAATCTAGCGAAAGGCCGACTTTTGGACGAGAAAGTTAAACAATCTGAGATAATAGCAAGGAAAAAGGAAAGAAAAGGGGGAGAAAACAACCACTGGCCAAAAGAGAGTCTAAAATACACCTTAAGATTGTTTCAACTACAGAGTTTTAAGGGTGTAAATAAATAAATATCATTTTAAGTTATAATGTTATGAAGTTGTTAAAACTGATATTTTGTTGTACTTTCTCCTTTTAAATAAAAATATAAAAGAAAAATTATTATTCAATTAATTTAAAAAATAGACTGTCAATAGGTGTGGCACATAGCTTCCTCGCATCCTATCATGTACTTAATTGATTTCATGCTTCTATTAGTCAATATTGTATAATTTGTTTCCCTTTTCCCCCTTTTTTTTTAATCTTGTCAAAGTTATTTGATTTTCTTACATGAGTTAAATTATCAATTTAGCAAAAGTAAAAGAGCGCAGACGGTTCAAATTAATCCGGGGCTATCTGCGGGTCACTTTCGATAAACTATAAAAATTTCATACAATCAAGTGCTTTTGAGGCTATAGGTGTAAATAAATGTATGTTTGAGCGCATGTTGTAGAGAAACAAATAAGCGCAGAAGGTTGAAACTTATATGGGACCAACAATGAGCTAATTATGACCTACCATCCAAATTTCATTAGAATCGGACGTGTAGTTTGTAGATATGTTGGTTCGCAAATATTGAGTGTCAGACAGACACCCGTCTGTCCAACCAAAAATATTCCCTGATGTCTGAAACGGATTTCTGTCTCGGAATTTTTTAAATCGGGGACATAAAATATTTTTGTTCTTCAGAACGATCACATAACTTACGTTACCTTTGCTAAGCTCGAAAGCAAAATAAAATTACGAGCAGCTGATAATTTAGACTACTGTAGTTTGTCTTTGTCAGTAAACTGGCGATTAACTAACTTAAAGTACCTATCTATTATAAAGCATAACCTTTTGAGAAGAGGAGAATGGAGTTACGAATTGGATAGGTTTAATCGGATTATGGCAGTGTAGGGTTATTGAAATCAGTATCAAGGCTTTTAATTCGGGTTTAAGATTATATCAGGAGAAGTATCTAGTGCAACACTTTAATGCAAACATACTAAACTACGACTATTAATGAGACTGAAACACATAAAATAGTAAATAACAAATAATCACAAAATAAGATTCGACAATGGATTAAGTTGAAGTTGCATTCAATTGAAACTTGTGGAAATTTGTGGTACTTATATTAAAGTTTTGCGTTTGAATATAAACTGATCAATGTTTACACTTGCGATTTCTATCTAAACTGCACAACAACAAAAAAAAATATGGATTAACTAATAATAATTGGGTAAGCATGGTCGGGTTTCGATTGGATTGCGAAATTCAAATCTATTGATTATATTCCTTCAGAATTACTATTGGGGACTCCTATTGATCTTGCTTCGGAATTACTTGGGGACTCTATTTTAAGACTATTGGGAATGAGAAGTAAGAAAGAAAAAAGCGATAGATATGAAATGAAGGCGAAAGGGTCCGACTCAAGACAGGGAAGCAACTATACCAGTAATTCCACTGAAAATGGGAAAATGCTCCGAGAAGGAGCTAATCAAAACAAGTCGAGGTATTTCCCCAAGGGGAGAGGGGAAACCTCGGGGTGGGGGACAGAGGCGCATGCGCCTTGAGGAGCGAGCGATGCGACTATAGGGTGGGGGAGCGGGCCCGTTTCTCTTAGAGTTAATGACCTTATTAGGTTATATTTCAAGGTTACATACAGACAGCAGCTACTCTTCCTTCTTCTCGGCCTACACTATATACTACAGGCACCACAAACACAGTCAGACACGCAGACAATGCAATAACCAGGCGCAATACATCAACTCTTCGACCTCACCCTTACTACGCCAGCCAGCATCATCCCCTCACCCGGCTTACAGCTTTACTCTACTCCACAACAACAACTACCCGGCTAGCAACAATTCTCAAACCTTTACTCACAATCATACGTTCCATAACGACCTCGAACTTGCAAAAAATATTGTTCCTCGAAACATACAATCCCGCATCAACTGAAGAAAAAAACTTTAATTAATTTTTCAGTAATATTTGCTGTATAACTCCAAGACTAGAATAGCTTTGACTTTGATATTAGCTGTTGTTGTTTTACATATCCGTCCTCACAGAACAGACGGAGTAGCCATTTAAGAAATGATCTCCACATAATGAAAAGGAATGATCCATACAGTAATCGATGCGATCGTTAAGGTGGATTATTGTTACAGTCCAAGAATCATTGGATCATCATTCTCATGGACGATCATTAGTGCTGCAATACATGTTTTACCTCTATGATAATTGAAGACAAATGACTATACTCCTTAAGGCTTATGACTAAGACTTTTTTTAATTCTAGTAATTAAATTATTACAATTTTTTTTAGTTTAAGGTACTAAAAGTGAATATGAGATCTGGTAAAGATACATCCTTAAAATGGCCAAGGATCTTGCGTAAGGTGACTAACTCCTTAAAGTAAGTGATCTCTTTGCTAATAGTCGGCAGGTATATCAAGTGGCCAGGCCACCTGTTAATAGTGACTCCTTATACACCACGTTACACAATACTCGTTATTGAAAAATGATCTCTAGTATGAGTACTAAAACTCTGCAGCACCACAAATAACCATTTACCTTCACAGAAATTGAACGATGCTTTGAGTCTCGAGTCATAAACTTCCATTAAATTCAACTTACTTGATTTATAACAAATCTTACTTCAGTAATATACTAAGGGAATTTGTGGTGTTCATTCTTAATGTATTATTATGTATTTTTGGTGGCTTATCATAAATTTTGTTAACTTAATCTATAAAATTGTTCTAATTGAATGAGCGTAGTGAGTTCTTCATTTCAGACACTTGGTGTTTGAAAAGTTTGTTTGCTTAACGATAACTGGTAAAAATAGATTGATTTGAACGAAATTCGGCCACATGGAGCATCCTAGCATTTGTGACAACTGTATAGTTTTTGGAAGTTTTACAACAAATATTTTAAAGATGGCGGCCAACATGGCAGATGACTAAAAAAAAAGTTTTATCAGCATGACATGTAATATATCGTTTTAAAGGTCTTTAGAAGTAAAAAAATTACATTTAACTGATAATAACAATTTTTTCAGGCATTTTGAAAACAAATATGGGCCAAATGAGGGCGATAAAGAAGAGAGAGTTGAGGGTGATAAAGAAGAGAAAGATGCGGGGGATAAAGAAGAGAGAAATGAGGGTGATAAAGAAGAGAGAGATGAGGGTGATAAAGAAGAGAGAGATGAGGGTGATAAAGAAGAGAGAGGTGAGAGTGATTTGAACGAAATTCGGTCACATGGTGCATCTCAGCATTTGTACCAACTGTATAGTTTTTGAAAGTATAACAACAAATATTTTAAAGATGGCGGCCAACATGGAAGACGACTAAAAAAAAGTTTTATCAGCTTGACATGTAATATATCGTTTTAAAGGTCTTTAGAAGTAGAAAAATTACATTTAACTGATAATAACAATTTTTTCCGGCATTTTGAAAACTAATACGGGCCAAATGAGGGCGATAAAGAAGAGAGAGTTGAGGGTGATAAAGAAGAGAGATATGAGGGTGATAAAGAAGAGAGATATGAGGGTGATAAAGAAGAGAGATATGAGGGTGATAAAGAAGTGCATATTTTCATGTCATGTTCCATGTCATTTTAAAAATCTTTAGGGGTAGATTAAAAATACGTGAATTTTTCCATAAAACAGTCTTCTCGACAACTATATTGTAAACAAGTATGGCCGATATAATTGCTAGCGTTCTTTATGCACCACATCCCTAAAGAAAATACACACCAGTTTCGTCTATACTAGTTATATGATGTAATCTGGGCTTAATATAATATGTTTATTCTATTAAGAAATAAATACAGGCAGTGTAAATTGTGTTTGTCTATGCAAATATCTAAAATTTAGATTTTTTTTTCAATGATAGCGAAAATATAATGATTTGGCTTTGAGGTTTTTTAATAATCCTTTAAACTTGAAATTCAAATACAACATAAAAAACAACAACAAAAAATAGACTGCCAATTAGTGTGGCACATAGCTTCCTCGCATCCCATCATGTACTTTATTGTTATATTAACATTATCGTTATATGTTTATTGTTTAAAAACAATTAACAGTTTTTAGCGATCTTTAACACACCATAGGGGTGACGCTGTTGGTTTTACTAAAAAATTGTATTTGAAAAAATGTTTGTCTCATTGAATAGATAAAGTTTGATTTTTTCCCCGATCTAAAATTCCAATTTTCAATTTAAAGTTCACGTTTACGCGAGCGTTGCGCGTGAACAACTGAACGGATAACGTTGTCCAACGAACTCGTCCTGGGCATTGGTAAAATGAACATGTCTACCAAATTTCGTCAAAATCGGTCGACATTTACTCAAGTTATCGTCGCACGTTTCATGATTCGCGGACACACAGACCGACAGACAGACAGACAGACAGACACGGAACCAAAAATGTTCCCTGATGTCAGAAACGAATTTCTGTCTTGGAATTTTTGAAATCGGAGGCATAAAACTTTTTTGTTCTCAAAAGTGAACACAATGCTTCCGTTACCTTAGGTAAGCTCGGAAGCAAATTTTAGATTCTAAATCTAAATATAATCATTTCGCCATCAATGTAGTGGGAAAAACAAATTGAAAAAAAAAAAAAAAAATCCATTTGTTAACTGATTAAAAAATCATTAGTTATGTTAAAAGAGACGGGTAGAATGTTAGAATTGATTTTCTTCCCATCGTTTCTAATGAGAGCGACACAGTGTCGTCACATCATTTCCTTTACTACTAGTTTTGTCGCTAGATTTGTTCTTATAATAGTTCACTACAATACTCTATTAAATAGCAAAGGTTTCATGTGTGAAACATTAACTAACACGGACATGGTCATGGATATGGTACGTGAATTTATATAAAAGAAAATCTGCCTTCGCTTTTGAACTAGCCGTAAGGATATTTATTTTTACAAACCAACTAGAAAAACTCTACTTTTTTATATTTTACCCTATAGGACTTTTACCTTAAGGGAATCCAAACTGCAATTAAATGGAGACTTCTTTAGATTGTTACTCCCCTTATAAAAAAAAACAGAGGGGCGTAACAATCTAAAGAAGGTGTATACGGAATATTCATATTTAGACCGTTAATCCCCTAATAAAAACAGAAGTGTGATATTCCTTTGTCTCAAAGTACATTGGACTGATTAGACTAAACATCCCTTTGTCCCAATAGTTTTTTAGTCTGTCTTTATATTCTAAAAAAACATATAGGGGAGTAACAAGCAAAATAATTACCATAAAATGTATTCAAAAACTTATATTAATAACTTATATACTCTAACGTAAGACGGGGAAGCGTAAATCGGGGTATTGCTGTACCTATAATTTAATATTTGAATGACCCTATACAAACTGTAATTCTTCCAAGTACTTTGATAATTTTCTAAAATACCATAAAAAAAAAAAAACCTTTATTAGCTGCTTTTTAGGGGTAAGAAGTCATCCTAGAAACCCTTATGCTTTTGGTAGTTCGTCCGTCCGTCCGTCACATCTTAGGACATACCACTCGACCTATTGCAGCTATAGAGATATGAAATTTGATATACAAGTAAACATTTTTTGCCTAAAAATAGGAAAAAGTTTACGAACTGCATAACTCGAAATTTCTTCGATCAGCAAGAAATTGCGAACTTATCGTAACATTTTTTTTATTTTTTAAGTGGGTTATTGAAATGTAGATTATGAATATATATCATGCTTCTAAACTGGCGGCCATTTTACCCCGGAAATTAAAAAACAATGCTCTCCCCCCCGCAACCCCATTATGATAGGTCCTAAAAATTAGGAAGATATACATCTTTGTGGGGCAATGATATTTCCAGGAGTTAATATAAAAAAGTCAAATTTTAAAAAATTGAGGTGGCCTTAACTGTGGTGACCAAACATTTTTTTTTTTTAATTTTTGATTAGAGTATAATTTTAAAGGTATTGAAATACAGATCACAAATATACATCGCGTTTTTAAAATGACGTCCATTTTACCCTCAAAAGAACCAAATACACACAAAAGAAATAAGATAAGCATAAGAAGTGCATACCTAAGATTCTGAAGGGTAATATTATTATTATATTATATTATTATATTATATTATTATATTATATTATTATATTATATTATTATATTATATTATTATATTATATTATTATATTATATTATTATATTATATTATTATTGTTCCTCCAAAGTGCAACTTTTTATACATATTTTAGTAAAAAATATAATATAGGAAATATGATTTTTTTTATGACCTAAGAAACCCTTTTAGCTTGTGGGCAAGTACTTTATGGGATTTTTTTTAAAGATATTTACTTGATAATATAAATGATAGATATCACGTTTAATTCACACTGAAGAATTGTCTAATTAAATTATTATTACCTTATTAAAAAAAAAAAATAATAATAATCTGAAGAAAAAGAAGTCTGAAATAACCAAAAACATTATATAGTTATTTCTTTTATATAGAATACAACTAATACAAACAAACGCCAAGGGGGGGGGGACTGTCATAGAATAAATAAGTTAAGAGTGAAAAAAAGACAGAGTTATATTAAAGGTTGCACGAGGAAAGGAATGAGAGGGATTGTAGAGTGTCTAAGGCTATTAAGGTTTCGTTATATAGGGTCTAAAAATGTGCATTCCTGAAGCTGCAGGTCCTATGCGCCGTAGTAAAGTATCCTAGGCCTTGATAAAGCCAAGCCTTACACGCTAAGGCAACTCAACTATTAAAGGACTAAAAACAGCCTTACCAATCCACAATCAACATACCTATCCACCTAGTAACCCACTCGACTTTTAACTACATCCGTCACTAAACACAAAACTAAAACCTTCCTACGAAATTACACATCTTGCTTAAATCTACTCACTTTAAACCCACTTACCAACAACAAAGCGCCCCTTCATAATACATCTTACGGTTTATGTTTCTAAAACCCCTATATACACGAGACACAGGGAGTCGTTGAATTTCAAATAAGATTGAACCATACACCAGGTCGTCGAGAGAATGGCTTAATTGTCAAGAGCATTTATGTTAGTACTACAGTAAAGTTTTAGTGAATTAAATCGTCTTTAAAGGAATTAGAAATAATTATTGCATTAAATTGTAAACGTATGAACTATTCGCAAACGTAAAGCTCTGTCGCCCAGGCAGAAATATTACATTTAAGTACATTACACGTTAAGTACATTACATAATAAGTATAAATATAATTAAATCCTTTTTCCCTCAAATTCTTTATTAATTCATAGTACAGTCGCATTATAGAATAAGTATATTTTTTTTTAACCTATAGAACATTTTGTCGTGCAGATATGTCTTTTCACTAAAATACACTACCAATTAGAGTGGCACATAACTACCTCGCGATTTTAGGCTTTCCAAATCCATTATTGTCTAATTTATTTTATTTCCCCCCAAATAAAGCCTGGTCACCTGGTCTCGAGGTCCATAGGCTCGCTGTGCTATTGAAGAGGTAGGTCAAATAGAGAGGTGGGGGAACCAAGCCACCTCCTATTCCCCTCGTCTATCTCCCTCCCCGCGTTCTCTCCATAATACAAAACTATTAATAGTTTTAGCGATCTTTAACACTTTATGGCGGTGTCGCTGTTGGTTTTATTAAAAAATTGCATTTAATTTTTTTTTTGTCTCATTGAATAGATGGAGTTAGATTTTCTCCCCGACCTAAAATTCCAATTTTAAATTTGAAGTTCACGTTTAAGCGAGCGTTGCGCGCTAAACGCTTGGACGGATAACATTGTCCAACGAACTCGTCCTGGGCATTGGTAAAGTGAACATGTCTACAAAATTTCATCAAAATCGGTCAACTTTTGCTCAAGTTATCGTCACACGTTTCAGGGGACGCGGACACAGACCGACAGACAGACACGAGACCAAAAATTGTTCCCTGATGTCTGAAACGGATTTCTGTCTTGGAATTTTTAAAATCGGAGGAATAAAATTTTTTCGTCCTCAAAAGTCAACACAATGCTTCCGTTACCTTCGGTAAACTCGGAAGCAATATTCGTAACAAATGCATATAAGTCAATATAGAGGCCAAAATGAAAAAAAGAAACCAGACAATTCTTTGAAGTGGCTTTTTTGACTTATATAATACAAACCTCATAGTCTAGAAGATGGCATACAAAAAACAGTTTGACTGACAAACTAGAATTTTGTGTATAATCTATTGGTGCCTTTTAAGAATATGTGGTCGGTTAAATTCGTCTGCGGGACATAGCTTGGCCATAAACTACACTGTGCTATATGACTTCTTTGATTTGAATAACAATTAACCTATCAAGTGAACAACAAACATTAACTTGAATTTTGGTCTACTCACTAATTGTACTCGGGAGCATGAAGAAAATACGTGTGGTGTCGTGGGACACCCGGTAGGAACGAAGTTCCTTACGCTTTTCATTAAATATAAATTATAAAATCGCTGTAGTAACACAGCGGTGGAGTTAGAAAAGAAACAAAATTAAAAGTAACTAACTATTTGTACTAGCGGAGTTAAGGCAAAATTAAATGAAATTTTTTTTTATTATCTTTGATGCGAGCGTCTTTCAATAAATAATGTATTGTATATTGAGAAAAAAGTTAATGATAAATTTATAGTTAAAGCAGATGGTTGTAGAACGAAAAAGAACTGTCCTCCCAGGCCCCGTCGGCATATTACTCCAATTAAATATTAAAATAAAAAATATATATCATTAACTCACAAAAACTTCTGCTTGTATCAGGTTGAAATGTTACATGCTTGTTTCAATTGTACTGTAGGTGATGTATACTAAGTTTCATTTAAATCTTTACGTTAGAACGTAAGATATCGGTAAAAACGTTGTTTTATTTATTTTAATCGGTTTGGTCCGTTTTAATAAATTTAGCGATCTTTATCACTTCATACTAGTGTCGGTGTTCGTTTTACTAAAAAAAATTATTTAAAAAAGTTGTTTGTTTCATTAAATAGATGAAGTTAGAATTTTTTCCCGTCCAAAAATTCCAATTTTAAATTCGAAGCTTACGTTTACGCGAGCGTTGCGCGTGAACGCTTGGGCGGATAACGTTGTCCAACGAACTTGTCCCTGACATTGGCAAAATGAACATGTGTACCAAATTTCAACTAAGTCGGTCAACTTTTACACAAGTTATCGCCATCGGTAGATTTCGTGACGGATTTTGCGTGACGGTGATTTTGTGACGGTGATTTTGGTCGTTTTTTTCGGATTCACTCCCGGGCTCCAGAACGTGCCATAAGGAACTTCGTTCCAAAATCACATTGTTCGCCAAAATGAACGTGGCTGCTCTCCACCGGTATGACTTTCTAACAGCTTATATGTCTAAGCTATGTACAGAGACGAACTTAGCCAACCACATATTCTTAAAAGGCACCGAAAGATTAACTTGTATACACCAAATTCTAGCTTGATATTTGTCAAACACTTTTTGACATGCTATCTCCTGGACTATCATTATTAGAAACCATATTTGTGGTATATATATTACAATAAATTTAAATGTGTTTTTAAACCACTGTCAAAATTCCCAACATGTTTGGTACGAATTCTAAAGAGGTGTGTTGATGATGGGTAAAATTACCATTCTATAACCTAAGGGGTAAAACTGCCATTGATTTAAGGATTTAATTGAAAGACTTAAATCAATGGCAGTTTTACCCCTTAGGTTTTTATTTAAGGATTTAATTGAAAAACGAGGGGTTGGCAAAAAGGACCCGAATGCGGTCTATTTGCTAGGCCTGGCCTCCCCTCCCCCTTGCTACTAATTGAAAGGCTAAATAAAAATTGTATCTGATCGCGCTAACTGCTTAATTATTTTATTGAAGCGAGCGTAAGCGAGCTTCTTACATTCAACGAAATAAGCATCTTGTCTGTCTGTCTGTCAGTAACGTTTACGCGTGTGACGATAACTTGAGTAACAGTTGACCGATTTAGTTGAAATTTGGTATACATGTTCCTCTTACTAATACTCAGGCTACGTTCGTTGGACAGCGTGATCCGTCCAAGAGTTCGCGCGCAACGCTCACGTAAACGAGAGGTACAAAAATTAAATTGGAATTTCAGGACGGGAAAAGATTCTATCATCATCTATTCGATGAGACGAACATTTTTTTCAAATAACATTTTATACTAAAACCAACAGCGACACCGCTATGAATTAATATAGATCGCTAAAACTATTAAAGCGGACCTAAACGTTTATAATAGAGAAAACAACCTTTTTACCGATATCTTACGTTCTAACGTAACGATTTAAAAAAAAAACTTCATATACACCATCTAATGCACAATTGAAACAGGCATGCAAAATTTCAACTTGTTACAAGCAGAAGTCTTTGCGTAGTGAAGAGATACATTTATAATAATTGTTTTAAAAGCTACCCCGGGTGGTTAAGATTGTTATAGTCGTATAGTGCAAGGGTGGGCAACCTTTTTTATATTGGGGGCCAAAATAAATTTTACAATTTTTTCGCGTCCGCAGTAGTTAAGAGTTAATTTCTACACTTGTTATATGTATTGAAAATTAAAATTGAAAGTATGAAAGTATAAAATAATGAATTTGAAATTGGAAAAAAAAATTTTTTTTTAATGTAATGTCTGATGTTGTATTGGCTTCGAAATCATTTCTATACCTAGTTTAATTAGTGATTTACTTAAGCGTAAGTTGTTCTCCAAATGTGCATCTGTTACTTTGGTTCTGTACTTGGATTTTAAGTTATAAGTCTTGGAGAACAGTTGTTCACATCGATTCGTTGATCCAAATAAAAAGTAAATATACTTCGCATCTCCAACTAAATTTGAAACTTTATCACTTGACAGATGTTTTGTATAAGTCATGGACAGATGTAAAATTAAATTTTTCTCTTTTATCTACTCTATCATGGAGATTTAATCATTCCATTAGAAATTTTTCTGCAATAGCTTCGATCTATATCCATGAAAAGATAATATTCAACACACTGACTTTATAACTATTTTTTTTTTTTTTTTTTTTTTTTCATAACAAATTTTTCTTATAACATAAAAAATCTCGCGGGCCGAATAGAAACTTTCCGCGGGCCGCAGTTGGCCCGTGGGCCAGGGGTTACCCACCCTTAGATAGTGTATAGGTTTGTTTAGGATGTAAAGCTTTGTCTCTACCCTTTATTTAGCAAACGGTCACAACTAAACCAAAACAATAAATTAATAATCTACAAACAATTAATAAGACCCGCCCTTACGTACGCCTGTCCAGTCTGGAGCTCCGTGTCTAAATTAAACTATAGGTCCCTACAAGTACTACAAAATAAATGCTGTCGAATAATTGGTAATTTCCCAATATTCACAAGAATCAAAGAAATGCACGCCAAGCTAAATCTTCCTGACATTCAACAATTTATTTTTCAGCTAACCCAAAAAATTTTCAGGCAGTGTCAAGACAACCAGGCTAACCAACTAATCAAAAATATAGGCAACTACAATATCAGTGATCTAAGAAATAGATACAAAAAATACAAACATAAAAGAATCAAACATATACTTCTAGATAGCATATAATATGTGTTAATTACAATATATTTATTTTTAATCTCAGATGTATCTAATCATTGTTATCAAACCACTTGTTATTGTTATACTTCAGTTTATTTATATGTTCTATTAACCTTCACCATAGTTACCATTAAGTTAGAGGGTTTTTGTTAATTTTTTTTCTCCTTGTTTTACTGTTGTTATTGTTATCTTAAGTATTATCGTATCTTCTATTTAAATCTTGCAGGCCGAGGAAAAAACAAATACTATGTTTGATACTGGCTCTGATAAAATCAAAACCAAAATGTTCATTGTAAATATCTCTTAATAAAATTATTTATTTATTTAAAAGCTTTGTACCGAGTACCCCCACTCTTCCCCACACTACCCTCTTCCACTTATCTTGAACTATGACATTCATCGTGATTAATAAATTTCAATGATAGAGCCACGCGATGCCTAGTATACAGACGCATTCCCATAATCTAATGAATGCTTGGCATATATAGAAGTTAAAACAGGCAAATATGTAAATAGAGTTACGGAATTATAGATAATTTAAAATACTTATATATCTGAGAAAAAAAATTATCCTGCGTAACTTGATGATATAACATCTAAATATGGAATCGTGTTTATTAGTTTCCTTTTTAAGATTTTATAAATAAATAAACTTTTACAACAGCAATTACTAGTCTGCAAGTAATTCAGGGTCAGTCGCCTTTCTTAAAATAAGGGAAAGATTAATTAAAAAATAAATAAATACTTGTAATAATTATAAATAAATATGAAAAATAAATATATGTTAGAGGTAACTATGGAAAAAGAATCGCTCAAGGTAAAATCCATTCAATTGAAACAGAAACAAAAATAGAGAAACGAAACCCCCCAAGTTAACACGAGAAAATGTATTCAAATTTGTACCTTTGGCTCGGTGCAACTAATTACTAATCTGTTCAAAATGCATTCTATTAAATATACATTACGCATTTAATCAATCCCGCAATTAGAATTCTAATTGGGGCTATGCAGATTAAAATAATAAAACTAAAAGAAAATGGTTAGCGCAGGTTGTTGCTTAGCTAATTGCTTATTCTTAATATGAATGAACAACAGCACGGCATAGTATTATTATGATTGTATATTTAATTTTTATGTTGATTAACGTAGTGATAATAATGAAGAATTTTATAAATCTAACTAAAAATAGTTATTTATGCACCTAGGGAGTAAAGTAAGCCATTATTTTCAGAGCGAAAAAGTTGGTTCTTGAGGCGAAGCCGAAGGAACCATGGTCCCTAAATCCTGAGGCGAAGCCGAGGGAATAGCTCTAATTAGCTCCCGAGGCGCAGCCGAGGGGACGAGGGGAATAATGGCACTTTACTCACGAGGTACATACAATATTTTATCTCCAGTAGGAAGAAAATACACATTTTCGTCCATTGCACAGTTTTTATTTATTATTTTAATAAATAACAATAATTATTAGCACTTTTAATAGCAGATATAAGAGAATCAATATTAAAAACAAATAAGAATTGGAATTAAACTCAAATAGAAGGTTATTTAGATGCAGGTTATAAAAAAGATAAACATAGTCAAAAAGCGCAGTGCCGCACAACCTGATTTGAACAACTTCATTACATTAGCCATTAATTTTCTACTATTTATAAAATAATTAAGTTGCAATCTTTACTTTTTTGCCCTACTTTACTTTTTCGCCCTACTTTTACTTTTTCTCCCTACTTTTTGAGTTCAGGGATGAAAAGACCGGTTTTAGTCCCTCTAAACAAATTCAAAATCATAACTTTTTCTCCCTACTGGAGATAAAGGAATTTTAAATTAGTGAAAAAGAAACTGTTCAAAAGAATGGGTACTATACAAAAATGATTACATAAAAAACCAGGATCAACCACTTTAATCATCTTTTCACAAATAAATTGATGACAGCCCCCCTCCTTCTTTAAAACCCTTCTATTAAAACCCAACCCAAACATTACAACCGTAAATAAGAATAAATAGACAAAAGAAAAATAATAATAAAAAAACTTACAATTAAAATGTGTCTACAATTGCAAAAAAAAGTTAAGGCCACACTAACCTGAAACAAGCATAAAAATAAAATAAATAATTAAAAATAAAATAAATAATTAAAAATAAAAATAAGGATTAAGAGAGTTCAAAAACAAATTCTCGTATTATAGATAAAAAGTTGGTTGGTTTGACTGAGATTCTGTGGTAATCAAACATAATGAATCGTTTATAGTTTATATCACTTGTTTAAGATAAAAAAAAAATAACATTGTAATTATAAAATATAAGTTTATTGGTCAATACCACAATTTCTAATTTATAATAAATCAGACCGTTTGAGCCTCTAAAACACTCCTAGACTAAGAGCTCTTATTCCGATTGTAAATGTAAACCCCCTAAAACCAACTATTCCACGAATTCCACTCCCCACCCGACCTTATGTCCTAAACCTGCTTGGTTTGCCACCTTACCTTCCCATCAGTCTAGAAATATAAGTCACTGAAGATGAAGATAGCCGTCATACTTTTATAAATTGTTCTATCTTAGTATTTTAGAGGCTAAAACCGGTCTGATTTATAATACATTAAAAAATTGTGGTATAGATATAGATAGACCAATTAACTTATATTTTATAATTACAATGTTTCATTAATTTAAACAAGTGGTATAAACTATTTATTATATTATAGATAGTTTTAAAGGTCAGTTTAAGAAGCAATATTAAATAACAAATATATTAAAGTATTAAAAAAAGGATTTTTTTTTTAACAAATATAGGCACTGTAAATCAGATGTAAGCATAGAGCTGAAAAAAGAAATTGTGGACAATGTGCATCACGCCCGTAATGTCTTATGGCTCTGAAACCTGGAGCACGACCAAAGACACAGTGAAAAAGTTAGAGGAACCTCAGAGGTCGATGGAGAGAAACTAAAGCTGACGAGGAGAGATAAAAACCGGAATACGTGGATAAAAGAAAGGACAGGCTTAGAAGATATAGGAGAGACCATATTGAAGAAATGGAAATGGGCAAGTCACAAGATGGTAGGTGGACTAAGGATATGATACAGTGGCATCCATGGGATATGAAAAGGAAAAAAGGAAGGCCGATGAAGAGATGGGACCCAGAGATGAAAAGGGTGTGTGGAGGAGAGATTTGGCAGAGGGTAGCCCAGGATAGAAAAGAATGGTCAAGAAATAGTCAAGTGTATCGCGACGTATACCTAGATAGATAAATGAGGGAATAAATAATAATAATAATAATAATAATAATAATAATAATAATATATATATATATATATATATATATATATATATATATATATAGAATTAAATATAAGAAATGATTAAAAAAGTAATTAATTAATTAATTCAATGTAAAAAAAGCCACAAAGACAGCGTACCGTACGCTGAATTGTAATATATATTTAAGAAGGATACTGTATAGTTTATGTATGTATACTTTATATGTTTAATCTGTAATGTGTAGTTTTGATCCCTTTAGATATAATTTTAATAAAAATTTAAATGTTTATTTTTATTAAAATTAATGGATGAAATTAAAGTATTATAAGAAAGTATTAATGGAAAAAAATATTTTTATATTCATATGTATCGAAAATACTTTATTAGCAAGCATAAAAAATTGACACACAATTATTTATATGATTCTCATTCGAGAAAGGAATACTAAGGCCGGAGCGTTTGGTGGTATTTAATCATATTTAAATAATCTACTATAGAATCAACTATAATATATTATGTATGACAAATTGTCGAGAACAATTCAGTTATATAGAAGGCTTTCATTCATAACTCGGGATGGAACAAAGTGTAGGTGCAAGGCAGTAAAATCAATCAGAGGAGTGTGGAAGGCGAGGTGAAATGGATGAGGCGTAACCCATCAAGTGCCGGGTGACACTTTACGACCTGCTTGTCACGTCTACCTGTATCACCGTCACGTCTGTATCACCGTCACGTCACGCCTCTCCATCCCCCTAGTCCTCAGCTCTCCTGAGATTTTAATTAAAATCAAACTCTACTCGTCTCAACTAAACTACAAGTTGATTTTAATCGAAAGTAAAAAACTTTTCTTTCTACACCTTGTCACAACTTATCTTGTTTAAAGCTGAGAAGGAACAAACTTAAATATAAATTTAAGTTTAATAAGGACATAATAATTAATAAGTTTTTTTTAATTTCTCAATAAAGAAACAATCTCAACTTTATTTTTTTTTTTTTACTAAAAATAAAATTATTATTAGATTTTGAAGGTATATCAATATAGAAAGTTTTTTAAAAAAGGACTGAGATAGTTGTATATTACTGCTAATAAAAACGTAAAACTGATGTCGGAAGAGCAAGACGTAATAGTACATTACGCGTCGAGTGCGGAAAGTAGCATTTTGCATGCGAGTGTGGAGTTTGCACCCGAGCGACAGCGAGGGTAGTAAAACCACACGAGCAATGCAAAATGCTGTTTTCGCACGAGTTGCGTACCGTACTTTATCTACGATTGTTAGATTTAAATAATAAATACAGAGAAAAATAAACTTGCTGTAGGTAAGTTCGTATCTCTTCTCTTGATAAAGATGGCATTAATCTTGAGTTGTATTTTTTGCCGAATTAATTATTTTTGGAGGAGTATTATTCTCCACATTTTCGTCAAAGCCACTTGACATCATCCATCATGATGTCAAGTCACTCATTGTTTTTAACTAAAAACTCGATTGAACAGTTACTTTAATAAAAGAACAGCAAATTAGTTTTGTTAAATGTAAACAAACTCGCTAATCGTGCGTAAAGCTGAAGAATTCCTCTTCTTTACCGCCCTAGTAGGATGATAAAGAAGAGGAATTCTTCAGAACTATGAGACGCGCATGCGCAATGAATACAAGTACGTAAAGAATCACTTTCTACGCATCTAAACAGAGATATAATGTTTATATTTCGTATCAATCGTAGATAAAAATATTTTACCCTAATATAGTTAATAAGATTATAATATGTATTTAGTTTTTAAATAAATAACTAATTATTTCAGGATGATTTATTAAATATTAAATTAAAATAAATCTATTAAATAGTCTGCCAATTAGTGTGAGACATAGCTTATTGGACAAATTTATTTCATTTTTCCACCGGTTTTTAAAACTGTCAAAATTGCTTTGATTTTTTGAATGAATCAAAGTATCAATTTTGAAATTAATCTGGTGCTATCTACAGTCTACTTTCGACAAACCATCCATTTTTCTCAAAAATCAGATGAGTATTTTTGAAGATATAGCTGTAAATAAATATATGTTTGTGCGCATGTGGAAGAGACATGGGAGCAGAAGGTTGAAACTTATATGGGACAAACAACGGGCTAATTATGACCTACCATCTAAATTTCATTAAAATCAGACGAATATTTTTGAGATAAGTTGGCTCGCAAAAATTGAGCGACAGACAGACACGGAATCAAAAATGTTCCCTGATGTCTGAAACGGATTTCTGTCTTATAATATTTGAAATCGGAGACATAAATAATCGTCGTTGTTCAGAATTATCTCATAGCTTCCGTTATCTTCGGGTAGCTCGGAAACAAAAAGTACAAAGTACATGCACTATAATTTGTATGGCTAGTATCTTTCAATGAATCATTTATACATTACGAGTTTTATTAATTGGGTTTAATAATATCTATCATCTAACAATAATGGAATTTTGTAGCAAAGATAAATTAAGAAGTTAATTTATCTTTGCTTTAAGTTAAAGTACCATCTCTGAAAAAGTCCAGTCATGTACCTTGACTTAATGAGCGAATTTTTAAATACGTCTGCATATTATTTATTGGCTTATGATGATATAGAACAATTTTGGTTTAGAATTTGGATGGGTGAAAAATGATGTTTAGTACACGGGGGGTACGAGGTACAAAAATCAAAATAGTATTTACCCGTCAAGATGCATGTCGTGGGAAAGCTCTTTAAGAGTACAGTAATTGTTGTTATGTACATGTTTGTCATATTATCATGCACGTTTTTACGCTATTTTTGACCCAAAATTGTCAAAAATTTGACCCCTAAATGAACTCCCAAAATTCTGGTCATCGAACTCACCCTTTCTTTTGATATTATTGACACTTAAAAATTTGTTTGGATTTTTTAGGTGCATCCTATCGTCTGGAGTGACACATACATACCATACATAAAAAAAAGTGTTAAATTTCAGGAATCGATTCGGAATGGTCTTAAACGGATTTCCATGGAGAAAATTTTTAAAAATTCGCATTACAAAAATGTATGATGGGGGTATGAGAACACGCTCGTCTCTGATAAGCCCTGTATCTGATCTTCTTGATCTAGTATAGGTCAGAGTTGGGTGGGCATCGTCGGGCCCCTGATGAGTCGGACGCGACGAAACGATGCAGGATATGGCGTAATGCCGAGCCAACATCTTAATGACGTAATGTCTGTTGTTGGAGCAGTTCCTATGCATGGCATATCCCTTGCTGTCTCTAACAAATTATGTAGCCTATTGCAGTGTGCAAACACAGTATTAAATAGCTGTTGACATACATATATACATAAAAAAAGTGTTAAATTTCAGAAATCGATTCAGAATAGTCTAAAACGGATTTCCATGGAGAAAAGTTTCAAAAATTCGCATTAAAATTTTTTTGAAGCCATTGCAATAGCTTAATTTTCTTCGAAAATTCGCTAAAAGGACTTATGGAATTGGTTGTTTAGTATTTACTAAAAATGTGCTGTGGCGCTTTTTGTTTATTTTTAGTTTCGCGATTTTTTTTAATTTTTGACCAGAGGAGAATTAGTAAATTAATGATTAAGTAAAGTAAATTATTAAGGTGACAACGACAGTTGTGGATGAGAGAAGAGTCTAGAGTGTAGATGGTATGTTGGGTGAAACCTTGAAGTAAGTTATGTGTTGGGGTAGGTTTCTGTTTCAACCCTTAGGGAGGTAATACCTGTTGAGCTAGGCTCGCGGGATAACATCCCCGGGACCCTTGCCAAAACCACCTTCCCTTATGAATTATTCTATTTCATCCGTTACTCTACAGTTAACACTCATTTTGTTAGATTTGTAAAACAGTTTAAAATCAACTTAAGAGTAGAACAACTTCTCTATCGTAAAATAATCCACTTAAATTGTTTCAATTTACAAACGATTTTCGTCTTTTACTTCACTAAAAGTCGGCTCCTACTTAATTTAATAAGAATACACATCAACATGACAGTGACTATTAATTACCACTGTTCTTATATGTAATAATCTCTAATATAAGCGGCAAAGTCCTGATTGACTGACTGACAAAGATTCAATGTACAGCAAAATCTGCTCAACTGAGAGCCTTGAAATTTCTAGTATTCTGTTCATATCATAGACACCCACTAAGAAAGGATTTTGCGAAATTTTGATATTAAGAGGTAGAAAAGGGCGAAAAACGGTGGCCTAAGTAGAATATTTATATACAAACACGACGGTGATCGCGGACAACGCAGGATACACGACGGCATATATGTATAGAGACTGTTAACTTCGGCATTAATATTGTTTTCCTCACTACTAATAGTAGGAAAAGTATTGTTTTCACAAAAATTTTTTTTTCGAGATTTCAACGGAATTATCCGTTTTAGGTGTTTTTAAGACCTCCTAAGTGGTTTTCAGCATGATGTATGTATGTGTGTATGTGTGTTATCATCGTAGCGCCCAAGGTATTTAACCTAGAGAGTCAAAACTTGGCAGAAAAATCAGTCCTTACCTTTAGTGGTGCCGCCCGGAAAATCTAATTTTTCCGCCATCTTGAACCCAGTTTGTTGAGTCAGCAAAAATTTAAAAAAATCGTATTAAATCGACAATGGTCCTATCGAAATTTCATTTCGATATTGGCCGCCATTTTTAAGTTATCAATTTTTTGATTTTTTAAACTTTGACGGTTAATAATACCGAAAGTATAAATAGGTTTTTGACGTATAGCGTATCGCTGGAACCGGAAAAAATATAAAAAAAAAACCAGATGAAATTCTATTACTAAGTTTAAAAGAAATAAGCGAATACAATTATTTATTAGTGCTATAATTTTGATGACGTATTTGTAGATTATGTTGATTATTTTTGTAACCATACAAAATAATAAAATTCATAATACTATAACAAATTAAACTATATTTATTATGACAGTATTAATTACTACGAGAAAGTTCAATAAAATCTTAATAACAACCCGTTAGCGGCGTAAGTATATAAAAACTTACTCTCAACTTGAGCTTAATTTTTGATAAATAAGTTACGTCACTTTATGACAATCAGTTAGCTTCTAGTCGTTTAGTGTTACGTAACAACATTCTACAAGCTCCCAAAGCGTAATACAAGCTGTTCTGAGAATCTGAAACTTAAATACACTGCTAACCAAATTATAGGATAAAAGGGTTTTTCCTTTTATACACTAATAATTAAAGGAACCCCTGTTTGAAAGATTAAGACTGCTGGAATGCAAAGACAAACGAGAATAAAGCCGATTTGGGGAGAGTTTCGTGTCAACTAATAATACGATTATCGTACGATTTGAAGCTCGGGGAAATTCCTTGGAGGAATTTTGCCGGGCAGAGTTTCTCATTGAAGCGAGCGTAGCGAGCTTCCTACATTTAACGAAATATGCTCCGTGTCTGTCTGTCTGTCTGTCTGTCTGTCAGTAACGTTCACGCGTGTGACGATAACTTGAGTAAAAGTTGACCGATTTAGTTGAAATTTGGTATACATGATCCTCGAACATTTTTTTCAAATAACATTTTTTACTAAAACCAACAGCGACACCGCTATGACTTAATAAAGATCGCTAAAACTATTAAAGCGGACCTAAACGTTTATAATAGAGAAAACAACCTTTTTACCGATATCTTACGTTCTAACGTAACGATTTTAATAAAACTTCATATACACCATCTAATGCACAATTGAAACAGGTATGCAAAATCTCAACTTGATACAAGCAACATTCTTTGCGTAGTGACGAGATACATTTATAATAATTGTTTAAAAGCTACCGCGGGTGGTGAAGATTGTTATAGTCGTATAGTGTATATGTTTGTTTAGGAAGTAAAGCTTTGTACCGAGTACCCCCACTCTTCGCCACACTACCCTCTTCCACTTATCTTCAACTATGACATTCATCATGATTAATAAATTTCAATATTCAGTATTTCATTGCAATACGCTCGCTTCAATGATGAGCCACGCGATGCCTAGTACATAACCTTCGAGGAATTGTATCTGTCAAGAAAATCGTAACGTGTAAACTAAAAATACGATTATAGTAACTATCGTACAATTTGAAGGAAGGAAATTGCTTAGGGGTATTGAGACGGGCAGAGTTTCTCAGACACATCCTTCGAGAGAAAATCGAACCTTCAAGAAAATAGAGATTTCGAGCATCAGAGTGCTAAAATGAACTTCGTAAGGGAAGACGTCTTTGTCTTGTTATTGCACTGATATCTTGCGGTAAGAATAGAGAAGATGAAGAAGAAATGGAAGAGTTTGGGTGAAAGAATGGGAACAAAGACGCATCAACTTTGTGCTCCAGAAATTCTTCGCAAGCAACTACAAACTGAAGATGAAAAAAATTACAGGAAAATGTTACGTCTCGCCAAGGAACAATTTCAATATTTTTTTAAGATAATAATATTCTTGGTTGTTGCTGCAATATTGTTTGCTTGTATTTCTAAAGGCATTCATGATTACGATAAATTTCAATAAATTGAATTATTCCATGCCATCCAAACTTGATGCCACTTTTTAGCATCCAATGCAAAAGCATGCACTCCACTCGAATGAAGAAACCCGTTTGAATCGTTTTGTACAAACATTATATACATAAAACCCTCTCAAACATTCGATTAAAAAACGTTTAAACCATACAGAAAAAATTGAAAAAATGTGGTTTAAAATTGGTCAACATCCTGACTATATTTCGACCTTCTCTTAAGGCGGAGATACACATGCCATAAAATTGGGCAAGTAGCCTGCATGCCAAAAGAGGGTATTTGCCAGTAACTAGCATGCTAAAAGATTTTTATTAAGGTTTTATTTGCTTGCTTGCCAGCTACAGGCATGCCATTTAACATATACACGTGCAAGTAGCTGGCATGTTTTTGTTCAAGCTACAGGCATGCGTATCTTCGCCTTTAGGTCATCTTCTAGCCTTATGGGGTTACTACTAATTAATTAACTTACTACTAATTAATAACAATAAACTATTCCATTTAAAAATCTTCCCAACTTCTGTCACTCTCATTACCTTCTTGGTAATTTATCATCGAAATGATTCTATAACAATTTAAAAAAAAATTAAAATATCCTCCCCTTCCATACCTATATAACAATTAACTACAATAATAAAAAAAACATATAAATAACTTAATTAACATAAAGTAAGACCGTTTAGATTAGTCAATATTTTAGAAGCGAGTATCGTATCATAAATAATCTCGAATTGTGTTAACGATCAAAGGAGGAGTTTTTTCACCTTTCGAGACTCGCCAAGCATTCTCGAAACCAAAGTGCGAGTTTTTATTATACTGTAAACAATCATTAGGCGACTCTCGAACAAGAAATTTCTATTCGATAATCGAAGGCTAGTTTATCGATCGTGGAAGGTGAGAAACTCTTCTCGTCTAAATCGGTCTTAAGCTTACGTACTTAAATTCCTTTGTCTTCTGAATTTTCCCAATACTAAAGTATACCCATGTTCGTTAATACATAAACACAGACGCTCTTTGGATAGTTGACAGCAGTGTCGATTATCAATAGATTGATTAAGCGATAAGTTGAAGACATGTGTCGACAGACAAAAGGGGGAAAAGGATTGAGTTGCTGAACGACTAATTGCCGACTGAAGGATTTGTCTCCAGGCGGGATGAAAGCAGAAAGACGGGACTCAGAGGCAAACTGAATTAGCTGCTAATGAAAATTTACTTGAGCATCAGAATGACGCTTTAACGCTTCAGCACTTTAACGACACCTAGTGTAGACATAACCGCAACAATTTCTCTACGAGGGTTAGAGCCTGAGCTAAAGCCCCTCCAGGCTGCCGGTCCTGTCTTTACCACAGTACCGTCTGGCTTTTAATGGATTAAAGGGTAATCTATAATTGCTTGGCGAGGTGATTTAATACAGGTACCTCGGTATAATGTATTTAGTACGGTCTAGCTGGCTTAACAGCCAACCTTAAGTACGTAATTGTGACACGGTGTTAGTTACCCACATCCTTATATTTCCTCTACAAACACCGTTGTCGCACAGGTCCCGCTAAAAGTCTGTATTAACAGAAACACCGAGAACTTAGAGAAACAATCTCTTTAAGTGTTAAGTGTACTTAATAGATTAAGCCAATTTGACTGCTTAAAGTAATTTGTAATCAAGAACTGAAACAGAGCAAACTTTAGAACGATACAATGGATGTTGAAGGATAATTTAACAACTAGTTAATGTTGTAAGTTACTAGACCTTCTTAAAATGTAAAGTAATTTGTAAAAGCAAATTAAATTGATATTTAAATTAACTTTAACTTAAAGAAAACAAAAAAAAAAAATACTTCTTGCATACGAGTCCGCAAGACAGTGAGACATTTTCATGTTTTCGCTCTGCGTAAACTACCGATAAAAATAAGATTATCGGAGATAAAAATAAAAATTAACTTCCATCTATAGATGGAAGATATTTTTTATTCTTATCTCCACACCTGCACTGCCACGGCTTGATTACAAAATACTGAATTTAAAGGCGCCGGCCCGCCTTCTACGAATTGTTAATATGCCTACATACTAGGTAGGCCGAGAGGGCTGAGAGTTTATGGCAACCTCCTGTACTTTCCTAACTCCCTGTCACACGTATAAATCTTTTCGACTCTCTTCGGCCCTATGACGTGCGGTGGAGGGAGGCCCAACAGCTGGAGACTGGATTACACACGTCCTATAGCTTTTTAACTCCCTGTTATACTTTTCTGAGATTTTAAGCTAAAAGTAACGTAACGTTTTTGACTTATGTTCCATAGCCTAAACATAAAAATGTCAAAAAAGCTATTCTTCAACTTATGCATAATTCTAATGGAATTTATAAAAAGCTTAAAGTATTTTTGTTTTCTTAGAAATATATTTTATCACCTGAGAGCTCATATGTTTTTAATTTTTCTTATATATATTTTTTTACTCATAGCACCAGATGCGTTTTTTACATTTAGTAAAAAAAAAGAAAATAAAACCCAAGATGACATTGTTTTATTGACGAAGAGAGTGTTTCAGGCCTCAAAAACACGATTTTGATGGATTTACACGTTTTAAGATACCCTGAATCTAAACGATTTGCGTGAAACTGAAGAATATGTAAATAAGCGGTAAAAAAATATAAGTACTATTCAGTATGTCAAAAAAGTAAGTCTGTGCCCTTTCAAGTGTGTCGATATATCTGAGAGACCAAACCGGAGCCCCGTAGAGTAGGGTAGAGAGTACAAAACTTTCAAATAATTTAATGCGCGCGTTCCAGGAATTGGCTTTAGAAGCTGCCAGGATATTGAATTCCGCTCCTGTGCACATTCTGGCTTTAGTGAGAGCATTGTTACATATCTCTGGACAGAGGGAAGATCTGGATATAGTGACACCCAGATATTGACCTACGAGACAATATTGATTTCTCGGTTGTTGAAAGAGATTATTTCACGTATAGGAGAGTGAGTGGGCCTTTACAGAGTTTAATAACATTGATTTTAGTTAACTGTTAGCTTGTAGGTGGAGCAGTATTCTTGTAGAATACGTCAACTCTTTCTGGAACGAAGTTTCCTTATGACACGTTACAGTGTCATAAGCCCGGCAGTGAATCCGAAAAAAAACGACCGTCTAGAGCCAAAACTACAGGGCCGATTTTGACGAAATTTGGAATACATGTTCTGAAAAATCATACCCCGAGGAGAAATCAAGAAAAAAATTTTAGTTCCAAATTGAGGGGCGCTACCCCCCACAAACTCAGAAAAAAATATTTTTCGAAAACGATTTCGAAAAATTTTGATTAAACAATTCTTAAATGTAGTCCATTTAAATACAAATCTAACAATATAAGCCGTTTTCCAGGGAAAAATCTAGAGCTTTATATATCTCTAAATAGCTTTAAACGTGGACGGAGAGAGGCCGGGTTCGATTCCCCGCCTAGGAGAAATTATTTTATATGATAAAATTTGTTAAAATATTCAATAATAATTAAATGTACCTACGAAAACTAATAAACGGAAAACACCCAGGGCTATCCTCTGATGATGGTGGCATGTTGCTAGTCACCAAAACGTTAGCTTTATGATAATCTGAAGTTTTTATTTATTATATTGACCACTTCCCGAGTTTGTGTTGTTGTATAATGTATATATATATATATATATATATATATATATATATATATATATATATATATATATATATATATATATATATATATATATAAAAACATTTTACAATTCAAGACCTGCAGATGCCCAGGTATAGGCGAAATATAACCAAATTTTTTTTAAAAAAATTAAAGTAAAGTGAAATTATTTTTGTTTTCAACCTTTCATCACTAAAGATTAAAAGGAAAAGAAAATGTAAGGTATAATATACACATATATATATATATATATATATATATATATATATATATATATATATATATATATATATATATACACACACGAGGAACTGGAAAGTCAAGCGAGAGAAGAATTAAACTGGACCCGTTGGCAATTAACTCTACATATAGCCATGGGTTGGGCATTAAGAAACAACCTTACCTTGACTAATAAAATGATTTAAAGATAATTATCAGTAGTAATAATAACCGCTTTCGGACAGATATATCTGAAAACATTTTGTCTAATTAAAACATAATGATCTAATAAAAGTAGTAAAAAAAGAATTTAAAAAAAAACCATAAAAGGTGAAATGTAGGCAACTAAATACTTAAATTTTTATTCTTCAATGGAAATTAAATGTAAGTTTAGAAGTCGGTAAGATAAAAATGGACTAATTAAATGAATGTTTATAAATTATATTATCATATCTACAATCTACAGTAAATAGAACAACATGTTAAATGAGAAACAGCAATAAAAAAATTAAGTATTAATTAAAATATTATTTTTATGTTTAGAAAACAGTAATTGAGTAATTGGTTGTATTTTTTTTCGAGTATATTTGTTAATGTATTAATAATGGTAGCCTTGTATTTAAATATCCTATTGAAATTAAATATATATATATATATATATATTATTTACTTTTGCTTCCGAGCTTACCGAAAGCATAAGAGAAGCTATGTGGTCGTTCTGAAGAACGAAAAAGTTTGTCTCCTAGTTCAAAAATTCCAAGACAGAAATCTGTTTCAGACATCAGGGATCAGTTTTGGATCCGTGTCTGTCAGTCAGCCTGTTGCTCTTTTCTTTTTTTTTTATTATTCTCAATCTTAAAATATTACTATGAAGTATAAGTCGAAGTATAGAAACAAAAAAATAACCTATTAAATCGATAAAATAATTTTTCCCGTGGTAGGCTGTGAAATAGTAACTTTAGAGCCTAAAAAACATAGCTAAAATCCATTTTTTCATTACGTGGACTTAAAAAATATTTGCATTACTCTCCTAGTTGTAAAGAATAAAAATTTTACGTCCTAGGACAGAAAAAAGTTTTTCTTTACAGCTAGTAGTTATCAAAACTTTCGTTTTTAGCGCTGCATCTTAGTAGAAATGCTTCTTAGTTCGATTAAAATCCGCTAGATGTCAATGCGTTTTATTTATCTTTTCTTATAGTGTAACCTCTTTTTAAGGTTTCTTTCTTTAAGTCTTAAGTATGTACTAATATTTGTTATTATTATATATTGATTAGTGATTAATATTTCATGTTTTTTCATTGTCTGCTACCTCGGAAAAAATAGCATATGCTACGCGACTGTGAAGTGTTTTTTCTTTACCTTGGCAATATTTACTGTCTCGCTTCGCTCGACAGTAAATGTAATTGCCGCGGTAAAGAAAAAACTCACTTCACAGCCTAGTAACATAATATACTATTTTTAAATTAGGGTTCACAAAAAAAAATCAAGAAGTGAAAAAAGCAGTAAAAAGTGATCTTGAGTTCACATATACACAGGATAACACTTTATTGCCAAATTATAATAATACAATTTATTGCAAACCGGTTTCGAACCTTATAAGTGAACTGATGTTTTACTAACAGGTTTTTAATTTCACAGTTATGAATAATGATTTACTAGATCAATTAAAGTCAGGATTTATAGAAAAAGATTATTAATGTAATTCCTTTAAACACATTTAATAACACTGTTAGAAATATAAATAAGTATAATATAAAAAATAATTTATACTGTAATGTAAATAATATATATATATATATATATATATATATATATATATATATATATATATATATATATATATATATATATATATATATATATATATATATATATATATATATATATATAAATAAGAAGAATCCCGTTTCTCTGTTTCTATCCCCGTAGATTAAATAGTTTGAATTATATGTCGCTTCCCGAAGTTTTCAATTTCTCTAGTAAGAGTGGAAGTTGCCAAATGGCGAGATTCTCGCGTAGCTTTCTCTTGTCTAGTTCTCCTGCCGTAAAAATTTCGGTTCCTAGATTTGAGAATAAATTACACGCTAAATAATGGGATTATTCTAACGTTTAGTGCAGGGAAAAGTTTGTATCTGGCTTGAGCGCCTAACTGGAAATATGGAGGCCCGTGGTTCAAATCCCGGAGACAGGCCATATTTTTTTCTGTCTCCCGTAGTTCAAATTGTTAGAATTGGTCAAACCACCATGCAAAACGCATTAAATTTATATATTTATGTATGCATAAATATATATACAGAGGGGTCCAAAAGTCTCCCCCCCCCCCCTCTTATCTTTTGAACGGTTTGAGATAAATTAATGAAACTTGGGGGATCTCTACCATGCAAAGGGAAGTTTGTTTTCATGCAATCACCCACTAGGGGCAACCACCCACTTTGCCCCCAGGCCACCCAACAACAAAATTTCAAATTGGAGTGTATATTTTTGATAGCATATTTGGATTCTACGGTGAAAAATAATAAACTTTTACTTGAAACTATTTTTTTTTATTTCCAATATTTTACCCCCAATAGGGGGGCAAAGATAGCAAAATAACCCTTCCGTTCAAAAGTTAAGGGGGGGGGGAGACTTTTGGACCACCCTGTATATATATATATATATATATATATATATATATATATATATATATATATAAAATATATAGTATGTGTTTAATTAGATTTTAATTTAAGCCATCGATTTATAAAGTAACAATGTAAAAAAGTAATAGATATTTCATTAGTTAATAATTTTATTAAACTTCCATTAGTAGAGTTTACCACCCACAAAAAAAGAAGAAAGAAGTATGGTTTCGAAAAATAAAACTGCATTTTTTAAAATTAAAATTAAAATATATAAGACGAATAGTTTATAGAAAAAAAAAAGTATCACAAGTCTAAATAAATTATTTTTGAGTTAGGTTAAGGTGGGGTTATTTGTAAAGGTAAATTAGAGACTGTATCTGTTGTAGAAGTAATATAGCTTGTGGTTCTCTTATGCAACTCTTCATATTATACAGCTGTATAAGGCCACACCTATATAGCTAACATAAGAAACGAGTTAACATTAAATTACCTCGCTGCAAAAAGCCTTCTTACGTAACAACAAAAAATATAGAATTATATATATATATATATATATATATATATATATATATATATATATATATATATATATATATATATATATATATATATATTTACACAGGAGCTCTAAGATACGAGAACAGCAAGCGCCGTCTTAAAAAAGTCAGCATAACTCAATTAATAAAGAAATTCACGACAATATTATTGAAGGAAAAATATGCATTGTAGAAAAAAAAAAAACTCGAAGGATCAGGGGACGAGTTTTTTAAAAATCTCTAATGATATCCCGTTTCGCAATTACCTATTTCCAGCTACAGTTTAAAGGACATAAAAGCTACTTCAAACTTCATTAGCATATTAAGAGAAAAAAATAACTACTTTTTTTTTGTTAATGTAGGCATTAATTTTTTTTTTTTCTTCTATTATATCATTTTTTATTACTTATTTATATCTTTATACATGGATTATTTAACATTTAAACGTTTGAATAATAATTACTAATAATAGATCCTAATAGTAATAGTAATAGTAAAAATTGGCTTAAATTCAAATCCAGTATAGATGTATAGATTACCTTTGTTTGCAAGAAAAGTTAACTGCATCAAGTAGTAGTCCTTTAACTACACAAATGATTACCTAACATTTAGAATATACTCATTATTGTGAAGTTCCTTACTCTCTTAACTTTTTACTTTAAGTTATGGTTTACAATTAACGCAACAACGCAATACTAGAACAAAGCTTTAACGGGATAAATATGTATATCTAATTATATTTTTTTTTTATTTAATCTTTTCCGTCCTTTTATATATATATATATATATATATATATATATATATATATATATATATATATATATATATATATATATATATATATATATATATATAATGAAAGAAAATAATGAATATTTTAAATATTTAATTCATTAAATTAAATATTTAGTCGTCTTATTTATTTCGATAAAACAACTTAAAATCTAGTCCATTTATAATCCGTTTTTATATTTCCCAGGAATAGTTATTTGTGCTAACTGTTAACTACTGCGCAAAGTGGCACTTTGCTGAACTTGAGAGAAATGATTACACACGAGGCGGAGGCGAATGGTCTTTAGAGTGATGCAAAGACTCTTTAAGCTGGATTTCCACACTAAATGTTTCCTACAGTTACAGGCAGAGGAGGTACAGTAGAGGTATTTATGTTTGTAAATTGGACGAATGGAGTTCGAGAAAGTAAACGCAGGAATCTGTAGTTTTGCCTATTATTTTGAGAGTAAAAACAACCTCTTTGTCGAGCAACAGTATAAAAAAAATCATGTTCGTACGTTGGAACACTGGAGTGCGGAAAAGTAAATGCAGGAATCTGCTTTTTGGTGTACTATTTTGATTGGTGTACTATTTTGAGTGTAAGAACAATCCCAAAAAAAAGAATATTCCCGATATTTTTGGCACATTAAGACAAAAACTACTATGTTTGAGAAAGTATACTTTTGTATATTCAATACGTATATCAAAAGGCAAACGGACGAAAAAACTTCGTACGAATAACATTCGTAATCCTCATTTTGATTAACACAATAGAAAAAAACCCAGTTTATTGGTCAAACCAGCATGTAAAACACACACGTTTTATATATATATATATATATATATATATATATATATATATATATATATATATATATATATATACACACTATATAATATAAAAGCACTTACACTAATCAGCTTTGACCTGAGTTGAGTAAAGGAGTTTTTATATATGAATATACATATATACATAAATATATTTTTCCCTCCAGCGACAGGATCATAAACTTAACTGACTTATTAAAAAGACCTAAACTAAGAACAGGACTTATTCTGTGAGTCGTGAATGAACATTTAAATTCAAATATCCGTCAAGTTTCCATTCCACATCAGATTAAGTAAATGGAATAGCACAAACTCAATCTGTCAGGAATTTAGACTCAAGGTTGAATTTCTTTTATCACTCCTATGGTTGAAAAATAAGTAAACATTTTTTTTGAGTTTCAGCAAAAATTAATAAAAGAAGAGTTAAATAAATCTATCTTAATTCATAAATAGGAGTTATACATTTATTTTTTAGATACTCCTTCTATTTTAGCCAAATAATAGTTCACAGTCGTTTTATTCGAAATTCAGGATAATATTGATCAAAAGATATGCTTAATTTGAAAACGATCTAATAAGCTATTAAACGTGAAATATGAGCTTAATGTAAGAGGAAAATTGTAAATTAATAGAATGCTTATATTGAATATTTATATTGAATTATTATATATTTTAAATTATATTAATATCACTTAATTTTTTTTTTAACTTACGTTATGATGTAAATAACTGCATAGAACGGTATTTGCTATCTTTCCTTAAAAATACTAATAAACATTTTGTACTATCTAAGCACGATATAATAATAATTAGAAGTTACACAGGAATAAAAAATAAATTTATTATCATTTTATTTTATTTTTTATATTTAGTTATTAGGGTCCGTAGGCAAAACCAAGGACCCTTATATTTTCCTGCGTGTGTCTGTCCGTGCTCTCACGGCTACACTTTTCGTCCGATCACTTTGAAATTTGGCATGTATGTGTCTTGTACCTACCCACATATTATAAAAATATAGCGACTTAAAAAAAATATTTTTTTTGAAAAATTAGGATAAAAAAACTTAAGGGTTAAAATATTTTTATTTTTTTTCGACACCGTGGGGGGTATCATATGAAAGGATACGTCGAGCTGATTACAAAAATATATAATTCTTTGGATATAGCTTTGATAGGGCGAGCGTAGGCAAGTTTGAAGTGGGTGTGAAACGTGCCCCACCCCCCTCTATCTCGCTTATGTGAAGTGCAAAAAATCTGGAAAAATTCCTTAACATTCTTCGACCAAAAGTAAAGATACCACTTATTGGAAATTTCGAAAAAAATATTATTTTATTTTTTATTGACAAAATACGTTTTTTTATAATTATGGTCTTTTCGATGTATTTATATGGTTGTAGTCCGGTTCAGTGGCAAAAAATACTTTATCAGAGTGTGTTTTGAGAATATCAGACCCTTAGAATGGTTCAAAGTAAGCTTTTTAGCATTTTAGAAAAACACTGCTTATACAATTTACAGTTAAACACTATACAGTGTGGCCTACGGACCCTCGCTGTGTGCTGACTAGCACACACTTGACCTGATTATTTTTTAAAATAACTTTTGTTAGTAGTTGAACTCTTTTTAAAATAAATTTCTTTTTTAATTTTATTAATTTTTTAAATATTAAATTGAAACCTCTTTTTCTTTTCCCCTTTGTACACTTTGTCCCCCACCAAGGGCTCCAAGCAGGTAAATTTGTCAGTAATATGAGTTATTAATAATTTCAAGATAGAAAAGAACTTTTTATAAACTACGTTTTTAAATTTTCTGTTGAATTGTATGTAATGTTGATAATATAATTGTTATTGTTATATAAAATATAATGTTAGTGAAAAAAAATAGTTCCGAATTTATTTACTTCACATAAATGACAACCATCCAGAGAGCTGATCTTAAACCTATAAAAGGATAAATCTTTGTACAACGGATCTCCTCAACACCAAATCTAAAGCATGCCATCGATATATTTGAAATAATATAATCGATAAATAATATAATCGATATTTCCTGTTTTGCTGTCATTCAATGTTTATCTATCACAAATTTGAGACCCGTCAAAATGAAGATTTGCGTAAATATGGGATATGGCAAAACAAATAAAATAACTTGTGGATTTTTTCCGAACTAACTTTCCGTACAGCAAAATTTGCTAAAAACCAATTAAATTCTGCTGAAAGATGGCTAAAAGTATTAAAATAATGCATTGTCATCGTGTTCTGAGCTATGCTAAAAGTTTCAAATGTCTAGCTATTCGGGAAGTTAGTTAAAAATCGATTGCCAGATTTGTACCGGACAAACAAACAAGAAATCAAGCTAATAAAAACGTAGTAAAAATTAATCCGTTTTGTTTTGTTATATATAATATAATAAAAATCGGTCCGAGACAACTCAGACAAACTTTCTCATATACGAGTTCATAATTATTTTGCCCAGTGTTTTCCATTTATTGGTTTTCGTAAGTAAAATATAATTATTATTGTGCATTTCATTAAAATTTATCATAAAAATAACTTCTCCCGAGCGGGGAATCGAACCCGGGCTCTCTCGGTCCACGTTTTAAGCTTTTTTCTCAGGAACTAGATTTTTCCCGGGAAAACGGCTTATATCGTTGGATTCGTATTTAAATGGACTATATTTTAGAATTTTTTAATCAAAATCGTCGGAACCGTTTTCGAGAAATAATTTTTCAGAGATTTTGGGGGGTAGCGCCCCCAAATTTAGAGCTAAAATTCATTTCTCGATTTCGCCTCGGGGTATGATTTTTCTGAACATGTATGCCAAATTTCGTCAAAATCTGCCCAGTAGTTTAGGCTCCAGGCGTCTGCACAGACGACAGACATTTTTTAAAAACCACTTTTTTGGACTCAGGGGACCTCAAAACGTCCAATCGACGTCAATCTAAATCCATCAAAATCTCAAAATCGAATTTTCGCGCCATCACAATACTTTCTCTTTATATGAGAAAGTAAAAACATATATAGTTTAAAAAACAAAAAACTTTTCAATTTGTTTGAGGTATTTATTCCGTTTGACTCTGCTTGTCAAACGGGAGAGATTTAATTAATTTCATTTTTTGGAAAATTCAATTTTTAATGTATGAATAATTATTACTGTTACACGATAATCGGATGGAAATCTGATCCAGCAGCATATTTTAATGGATAACAAATCTTACTGAACATCAAATAAATCCTATCGGACTCAGCTGGGCCTCGACCCGTTCCCGCCGACATGGACATTAAGTTTTGACTAAGTTCTTTTTAATAAAAATAAATATAAATATATATATATATATTATATATATATATTATATATATATATATATATATATATATATATATATATATATATATATATATATATATCTAATATATATACAACCCCTTCACTCCCCCCCCCCTCCCCTGTTTAAATCTGTCAAAATTATTTTGATTTTTTTCACGGAAAAAAAGAAACAATTTAGCAAAATTTAATGAGCGCAGACGGTTATATGTGGGCTACATTCGACATAATTACAAGATAAAAAGAACTTTTTATTTACTACGTTTTTATATTTTCTGTCATAAATCATAAATTTGAACCCGTCAAAATGAAGATTGTAAATATGAGATATGTCAAAACAAATAAAATAACTTGCGGATTTATCCGAACTAACTTTCCATACACCAAAATTTGCTACAAACCAAATTATATTCTGCTGAAAGATGGCTAAAAGTATTAGAATAATGCATTGTCATCGTGTTCTGAGCTATGCTAAAAGTTTCAAATGTCTAGCTACTCGGGAAGGTAGTTAAAAATCGATTGCAAGATTTGTGCCGGACAAACAAGAAACAACAAGCTAATAAAAACGTAGAAAAATAATCCAAATTTCTTATAAATCAGATAAGTGCTTTTAAAGATATAGGTGTAAATAAATGTATGTTTGTACACTTGTGGAAGAGAAAACAATGGGCGCAGAAGGTTGAAACATATAAAAACAACAATAGACTAATTATGACCAACTATTCAAATTTAATTTAAAATGGAGCAATAAATACTCGTCAAAAAAGATAAGTTGGTTCGCAAAAATAGTGACAGACAAACCGACTGACAGACAGATAGACACGAGACCAAGAATGTTTCTCTGATGTTTGAAACGGATTTCTGTCCGAGGAAATTATAAAAGAAAATCGTTCTTGAGAACGATTACAAAGCTTTCCGTTACACCTTCGGTAAGCTCGGAAGCAAAAACAAAATTGATGTTAACATAAAACTGATTTATTAAGTACCAGAAGTATAATAAAAATCCATTTTATACTTTATGATTTAAAGAGAGACCTTATATTAAACTGAACCTATGTCGAGATCTGTGAGATAAGAAATAGTTATATGCGACTTGTTTAAGTGATTGGAATGATAACCTCAAGCAAAAACATACACTGTATATTGTGAAATATATATATATATATATATATATATATATATATATATATATATATATATATATATATATATATATATATATATACACACACATATACACATATAAAATATACTAATAGTAGTAAAAGCTACGAGTTTAAAGAAAAGCAATAATCTTGGGCTTAGTACGAAGCAAAAGGTGATAAATATTAAGACTGGAACCTATAACCAGAGTACAGGAACCCCAACCAATAAATCCTGTATTATAACCTCTAGTTTTAAACAGTTAAAACGCCTCTTTGATTTATAGAAGAGATTTGTTAAATAAAATACAGGTTTAAAAAGTTTTCCTTGCGGCACAAAGTAAATACGTACTAGGGTAAAGGGAGTATATAATATAGAAGGCACAGTCTCTACAATTTCAAAACAAGAGTTAATTACAGATGCAAGTTGTATGTAACTGTAATTAAAACTAAGAGTTAATAAATATTTACATATACGAAATATATTTTCTCCAAAAAAATGTCTGATGAAAAAAAAAAAGTGAAAACCGTTAAGCAAAACATGGCATAAAAATTTAAGTGCATTTTTGACTGTCTTATTGAACGAGAGTAGTGAGTTCTTCATTTTATGTGAACACTGTATAGTTTTGGCAATTACACGCTTAATATTTACAAGATGGCGGGCACTATGGCGGACAAATAAATATAAAGTTTTTAGTAAGCATGACATGTTATACATCGATATAAAGGTCCTTAAGAAGTAGAAAAATAATATTTAACTATTAAAATTCACACTTCATATTTTAACTATAGTGAACGACTAAAAATAGGATGCTAATTAGTGTGGCACATAGCTTCCTCGCATCTTATGACGTACTTTATTGATTTTATGGTTTTACAATCCATTTTTGTCTAATTTATTTAAGTGTTACTCCCGATTTATTTTTATTAATATATCAAAATTGATTTGATTTTTACTGGTCTTATATTACTTTGCTTTGTAAATTTCATCGCACACCTAATACCCCAATTTTGAACCACTTCCCGTCTTTCAATCTTCCCCAAATTTTGCACATGGAAACAATTTTGGTGAAGAAAACAGAAACAAAAAAAGTTGAAAATAATACCAGTTTTTAAAAATGGTATTTTTATATTATATTTTAATAAAATTAAAGCATCAATTGAGCAAAAGTTAAAGAGCTCAGACGGTTAAAACTAATCTGGTGCTATCTGCGGTCTACTTTCGACAAAAGATCCAAATTTCATAAAAATCAAAAAAATAGTTTTAAAGATATAGGTTTAAACCACATTTTTGGACTCAGGGGACCTGGATTGCTCGTTTCGCCTGAACAATTTTCCGTAGGGTATGATTTTTTTGAACATGTACGCCAAACTTTGTCAAAATCGGCCCAGTAGTTTAGGCTTGAAACGTGTAAATCCATCAAAATCTCAATATCGAATTTTCGCGGCATCACAATACTTTCTCTTTATAAAGGAAGTTCTCTTTTAACTCTAATTAAAGGAATTTCATAGTTTTTTTTTTATATTTGTTCCTTATTTTTTTCCGGTTCCAACGATATGCTATATGTCAAAAACCTATTTATACTTTCGGTATTATTGACCGTCAAAGTTTAAAAAATCAAAAATTGATAACTTCAAAATGGCGGCCAATATAAAAATGAAATTTAGTAGGCTTGTTTGTCATACAGAGAGGTACATTCGAGCCAAATTTCAACTCGCTGAGGACCATTTTTGAGTTATTAAGTTTTTTTTTTTAAATTTTGCAAACTAGGTTTAAGATGGCGGAAAAAGTTGATTTTCTGGGCGGCACCACTACAGGTAAGGACTGATTTTTCTGACAAGTTTCAACTCTCTAGGTTAAATACCTTGGGCGCTACGATGATAACACACATACATACAGACGTCATGCTGAAAACCACTCAGGAGGTCTTAAAAACACCCAAAACGGATAATTCCGTTGAAATCACGAAAAAAAAAAAATTTTGTGAAAACAATAGGTACTTTTCCTAGGTAGTGAGGAAAAGTAATAATTACTAACAGAAGAAAAGACAACAGGAAAAGTTCAAAGGATCAGAATTTTAATACTTAAAGCAAAATAACTACTTCTAGGCCGTTACCTTCTCGGAACCAAATTAGTTTAATTAAAGATACTATTAAAAGTATATAAAGGGGGGTGGGTTAGGAAGGTAGCGTGTAAATCTAAGGCTAACGTCAGAGAGTTGAGAGTGGCTAGGGTTCATCGAACCCCCAGGTTCATGTGTTGTCCGTTGGCAGAACCAAGGCTGGTGGTTCTCTCCACATATAGGGAAAACATGACTACAGACTACAAGGGAGGGAATCCACTGCCTCGTGCTGGGACCCGGTTACCACGTGCCCAAGTACAACGCCCCGTCACACCGACAGAACCAACTACATCGCCCAACAACATCCTTGGTCTTACCTCCTTTACCCCACAACATCTTTTCAACCACTCCTGAACGTGTTAAGGATAATCTCAAAAATGGTACCAATTATTTATGTATCTAGATCAAGAAAAAAAAATGAGTGATACAAATTACACCTGTTACAATTCAAGAAAGGTCTCTTAAAAGGTATTCAGAATAAAAAGGTAAAGTGTGGGCTCGTCAGCACACAACGAGGGTCCGTAGCCATCACGGTATTGTTTCGGTAGTAGTAGGTATCTATTAATGGTGCTTTTTAAGATGCTGAAAATGCCTACTTTGAACTATCCACTTTGCCAGTGAACCGGTCTATAAACATATAAATACATAGCAAAGAGCATATAATTATAAAAAACGTATTTTGTCAATAATAATAATAATAATAAAAAAAAAAAAAAAAAAAAAAAAAAAATTCTAATAATAGTATCTTTATTTTTGGTCGAAGAGTGTTCAGGAATTTTTCAGATTTTTTGCACTTTACATAAGCATGATAGAGGGGGGGGGGGGGCACTTTTCACACCAACTTACCCTTATTTTTTTGAAAAAATAATTTTTTAAGTAGCTACATTTTTAAAATGTGTGGGTAGGTACTATACAAATATATTCCAAATTTCAAAGTGATCGGACAAAAAGTGTAGCCGTGAGAGCAGGCGACAGACAGACACACGCAGGAAAAAAATATAAGGGTCCTTGGTTTTGCCTACGGACAGTGGCGTAAATATGGGCCCGCAGGCAATGCGGGCGGGCCCCCAAATCAACGTCGAGGGGCCCCCTAGTTCTAAACGCAAGAGGCTTTTTTTACTGGTCTTATATTACTTTGCTTTGTAAGTGTCATCGCACATTTCCGTTTCCCCAATTTTGAACCACTTCCCGTGATACAATCTTCCCCAAACTTTGTACATAGAAACAACTATGGTGAAGAATACAGAAACCAAAAAAAAAAAAAAAAAAAAAATGGCCAATTTATTTGCTTTTTAAGTTTCATCGCACACCTATTACCCCGATTTTGAACCACTTACCGTCGTTCAATCTTCCCCAAATTTTGCATAGATACAACTAAGGTGAAGAGTACAGAAAAAAAAAAAAAAAAAAAAAAAAAAAAATGGCGTCAAATTTATTTGCTTTTTTAGTTTCATCGCACACCTATTACCCCAATTTTGAACCACTTACCGTCGTTCAATCTTCCCGAAATTTTGCACATAGATACAACTAAGGTGATGAATACAGAAACCAAAAAAAAAAGGTTGAAAATAAGACCAGTTTTTTTAAAAATGGCATTTTTATATTAATTATTTTGCTCATCAATTTTGTTTGGCGAGGGGCCCCCAAAAAGTTCTTGCGGGGGGCCCCCTATGCCTTAGCTACGCCACTGCCTACGGACCCTAAAAAAGAAGCGAAAACAACTTGAATATTAGAAACCAGAGATCGACTTCCAGATTAAGTGAAGGGGTAAGTTTTCTTTCGATGCAATTCCTCTTCAAATTTCATATAGTTATCTATAATATAAGTGGCAATGTCCTGACTGACTGACTGACATAGAATCAACGCACAGCAAAATCTGCTTAACCGAGAGACTTGAAATTTTGAGGATATACTCGGTTCATATCATAGGCATCCACTAAGAAAGGATTTTGCGAAATTTTTATTTTTGTACCCAGGGGTACGGGGTACAAATGTCAAAGTAATGAATACTTTTAATGATGCATATCGTTGAAAAGCTCTTTAAAAGTACAGTAATTGTTGTTATGTACAGTTTTGTCATATTTTCATTTAGGAGGGGGTAAAATGGAAAAATGTGTATAACTACATCTTATATAAATGAAGAGTGTCTATGAGTTTACTGCTTACATGAGATTATAAAGTTAAAATGTTGGTACACAGGAGTACGGGGTACAAATGTCAAAGTAATTGATAGGTACCCTTTATGATGCATATCGTTAAAAGGCTCTTTAAGAGAAAAGTAATTGCAATGTACGTTTTTGTCATTATTTTCATTTAGGAGAGGGGTAAAAAGGAAGAGTCAACGTATGTGTGTTCTTTATTCAAATCTACCGTTTTATTCCGATTTGAATGAATATTTGCACACTTGTCCTTCAAAGCAAGGGGAAAAGGGGAAGGTCACTGACTTCATGCATGTTCGAAATTTTGATTTTGGTGCACAGGGGTACGGGGTACAAATGTCAAAGTAATGAAAACCCTCCACGATGCATACCGTTAAAAAGCTCTTTAAGAGTGCTGTACAATTATTGTTATGTACATTTAGGGGGGTAAAATGGAAAAATATATCTATATCTATGGATAAAAAACTAATAATTGTTGTGTCCGTACATTTATCTGATTGGCTAAAATTTTGTATTTATTTATTTATTTTTTTATTATTATTATTTTTTTTTAAATACCTTTATTGAATAGTACAGAAGGAAAATACCACTGCTTTTCCTTTTTAAAAATTTAGTCGGAATGAATTACTAATTTGGGATATTAGCAAATTATCTTATCAAAGGGGAGGGATAGAATCTAGATATTCTCGCTTTGTAAAATAATTTAAATGTTTCTTGATGGTAGTTTATAAATACATTAAATTGAAAATAAAACACCCCGTAGCGAAGCACGGGTATTCAGCTAGTAGTAACATAAGTGAAAACATGGCGAGAGAGTCAAAAACTCGTTCGTTCATTATTAGAATAAGTAACAACTAAAATAAAATTACTCTCTGAACAATAATTTTGACTTCCTCTAAGCACCAAAAATTATAATAAACTCTATGTAAAACATTAAAAATTTAACAGAAAAGTCTGTCTTCCCTATTACTTCCAACCTAACTCAGATATTGTGACTAACTTTCGTCCTCCCACCCTCCAAATAATAATATTTGTCACTTCAATAGGAAAGTCAATAAATTAAATTAGAATGGGGATAAAAGAAGAAATCCTGGAGGAAATCCTTGGTTATTAGATTTCCTAGGAGTACATGCCTGATTCTAAGGATACAAGGTAATACTGACTTGTCGAAATACTCCGGTATTATCCGAAGGCCAGTTAAATCGAGTATGACAGTTATCGAATCCGAGGCTAGTTCGGTAGCGCGTCGAATCTCGCGCTTTCCGAGGGGTGACCGTGAAATCTTACGTCTTCCAGGTTCCAGGAGAGCTGTTGCATGAGGACTCCCACCTCGCCCCCAAGCGCAAGAGTGAGTGAGTGAGTAAAGCGGCCCCAGTAATGGCTGCTACCCGGTCCCACCGTGGCTCTTCTCAAACCAGCCCATTATCTTGACTTCTCAACGGTGAAATTTTCATCACACACACCTGCCAATCCAACAACCCTATCCCACATTACTCCCAATCGCGAAAAAAATATCCATACTTTATACCAACTACCTGTTTATGATATACACCCCAGCATTCTATCAATCTCTTTCAACCTATAAGTGGTAACGTATAGAGGCAGTTTCATCCACTGTAATTTACACAATGAATAACTTGAAAGCTATTATTATATATAGACTGTAATTCTACTTTTTATTTTAAGAAAAATAATTACATTTGAGTAACATTCATCATGAGCCTAACTTAAATATAATACATCTTAAAATAATCAGCTAATTAGTGTACAGCACAGCTTTATCGCGTCCAATTTCATATACTTCAATGACTTTAAGCTTTTACAACCTCTTATTGTCAAATTTATTTAATTTTCCCGCCGTTTTTTAATCTGTAAAAATTGTTTTTTTTTTTAATTTTTTACATGAATTAAAGTATGAATTTAGCAAAATTTAAAGAGCTCAGACGGTTCAAATTATTCTAGGACTATCTGCGGGTTACTTTCGATAAACGGTAAAAGTTTCATACAAATCAGATAAGTACTTTTGAAGCTATAGGTACGTAAATAAATGTATGTTTGAGCGCATGTGAAAGAGAAACAAGAAGGCGCAGAAGGTTGAAACTTATATGGGACCAACAATGAGCAAATGATGACATACCATCTTAATTCCATTAAAATCGGACGTGTAGTTTTTAAGATATGTTGGTTCGCAAACATTGAGCGACAGACAGACACGGAACCAAAAATGTTTTCCGTGATGTCTCAAACGGATATCTGTCTTGGAATTTTTTAAATCGGAGACCTAAAAATGTTTCGTTCTTCAGAACGATCACATAGCTTCCGTTACCTTCGGTAAGCTCGGAAGTAAAATCAAAATTTTGAGTTTTAAAATATGGAGAGGGAGGGTAATATAAATTTGTCAATAATAGGTTATAAAAGAGTAAAATCATTTAAGTATATGAAATAAGACGCTAGGAAGTTATGTTCCACTCTAATTAACTTTAATAGCACTTTAATAACTTTCATTAAGAACATTACGAGTAAAATTTGGTTTGAAGATAGAAGGTAATCTTACAAGAGATCAAACAAAAAGATGAAGAGGTATATAATCAGAGAAAGAAAACAATCTAATGAAGAACATGAACTTTTGAAAACTTTAAAAGGGTGTTAACTAGATGCGGGTACAGGTGCTTATACCCACCTGGATCCTACAAACCAGTACAAGCTGTTAGATCGATGAACCCCAAAATAATTTCGGGGCAATGTACAATGTAAGAAGGTTGCCGTCTTCTAATGTGTATAACATTAAAAAAAAGTTTTGTTTCTTTAAAAATTTCCAAAATAATTACGGTTATTGATTTTTTTTAATTAAAACAAAAATGTTTATTAAGACTATCACTTCCACTAGCTTAATTTACGTTTGCACGGTAATTATAGTAATTTGTATACTGTTTACATTTTAATGGGATTTTCTTCAAAAATGATCCCAACAGAAGCACTTTTGTCAAAAAATAATCCAAGCCTCGCGTAAAAAGTTGTGAGATCATAGGTTCAACCAAGTCACCCCTTGTCAAAATAAGTTCTATTAGGTCTAATTTATCCAGTACAAGTAAATTACTAATCAATCTCAAATCATTTTTCAAGTTTAAATTTAAAAACAGTTTTTGACTTGGTAATTACGCAGCCGGCGGATACAAAGTTGTATACGACACAGCATAATTTACTTTTTTTTAACAAAAAATCTTAATAACAACCATAGGGACAATATAAGTTAAATAAAATTTAACTGTTTAACCGCTTAGTGCTGCGTATAATTAACATTGTTCCCGTCTGTGTGTCTGCCACCGTAGGTCCGACTGAATAAGTGCAAAACTGGGATAATATTTTATACGGTAAAATGTGGCTCATGTTGAGGGCATTGTTTCATCGAAAAATATTTGAGTAGATCCTGAGTTATTAAAAAAAGTATTGAATAGATCCTGTAATATTAAAAAACAATATTGAGGAGGTCCTGGAATATTAAATTTAAAAAAAATATACAGTAGATCCTGAGATATTAAAAAAAATAAATTAATAATCCTAAATTATAAAAAAAAAAAAAATATATGGAATAGTTCCTGGATTATTAAAAAAAATATATATATTGAGTAGATCCAAAATTATTAAAGAAAATATGGAGTAGATCCTTAATTATTAAACAACATATAGAGTAGATCCTGAATTATTAAACAACATATAGAGTAGATCCTGAATTATTAAACAAAATATGGAGTAGATCGTGAGAAATTAAAAAATTATATTAAGTAGATCCCGAGTAATAATAATAAAAAAAAATACGTTTGGTGTCGTGGGACACCCGGTAGGAACGAAGTTCCTTACGCTTTTCATTAAATATAAATTACAAAATCAGACAGAAATAATGACAGAAATAAATGAAAATCTTTTTATTATCTTTGAAGCGAGCGTCTTTCAATAAATAATGTATTGTATATTGAGAAAAAAGTTAATGATAAATTTATAGTTAAAGCAGATGGTTGTAGAACGAAAAAGAACTGTCCTCCCAGGCCCCGTCGGCATATTACTCCAATTAAATATTAAAATAAAAAATATAAATCATTAACTCACAAAAACTTCTGCTTGTATCAGGTTAAAATGTTACATGCTTGTTTCAATTGTACTGTAGGTGAGGTATACAAAGTTTCATTTAAATCTTTACGTTAGAACGTAAGATATTGGTAAAAACGTTGTTTTCTTTATATTAATCGGTTTGGTCCGCTTTAATAAATTTAGCGATCTTTATCACTTCATAGTAGTGTCGGTGTTCGTTTTACTAAAAACAATTATTTAAAAAAGTTGTTTGTCTCATTAAATAGATGAAGTTAGAATTTTTTCCCGTCCAAAAATTCCAATTTTAAATTCGAAGCTTACGTTTACGCGAGCGTTGCGCGTGAACGCTTGTCCGGATAACGTTGCCCAACGAACTTGTCCCGGACATTGGTAAAATGAACGTGTGCACCAAATTTCAACTAAGTCGGTCAACTTTTACTCCAGTTATCGCCATCGGTAAAAACTAATATTTTCTATCACTTGGGCCAAATAAAATAAATAATAATTGATAACAAAATATGTACTTCACAAACAAGTGAAGTTAAATAAAACCATGTGATAAAATTAAACATTAAAATCTCTGTGTACGAGAAACTAAAAACGATAAAAAAGTAAAAAGATGAGATCTCACAATAAAATTAATTAGTTAATGGACTGCTTTTACCGGGGGGGGGGGACTTTCGTTTAATTAATCAAAAAGAATCAATTAGAAACATAATTATTATCTTGGATACTCCTAAATATATGCATTGTTATTGAAGATTATTTTTTAGTGGTGATTTTAAAGGTAGGTGATGTGGTTTTAGTTTAAGTGTTTTTATAATGTTTTAAAGTGGTGCAAGGAGGTAGTTTGACTCCAGCTTTGCTGAGATGTGCAGTCTCGCGTTATTCCACTTAATTATACGGATAGTCGATGCATACGAGGGTTTTTATTAAAAAAACAACTCTCAATATAGCTACAACTAAATTACAGATAAGTGAAGCATAAGAACACGCAAAAGAGGTTCATTTTTATTTTTTATAAACTCAAGCTAAAGTAAAATAAAAACACGGTTATGTAGGGGCTTTGTACAAAAGTTAGTAGATGATTAACGACGTATTATTGATTACTTAGTTTAATATAAAATCATAGTTTTGATGAAAATACAATACGGATTCCTCCTGGGACCTTCTTTAGACTGCTACTCCCCTTATAAAAAAACAGAAGGAAGTAACATTCTAAAGAAGGTGTACGGAATGTTCTTCTTTAGACTGTTACTTCCCTTATAAAAACCAGATGGAAGTAACAATCTAAAGAAGGTGTACGGAATGTTCTTCTTTAGACTGTTACTTCCCTTATAAAAACCAGATGGAAGTAACAATCTAAAGAAGGTGTACGGAATGTTCTTCTTTAGACTGTTACTTCCCTTATAAAAACCAGATGGAAGTAACAATCTAAAGAAGGTGTACGAAATGTTCTTCTTTACAGTAATCACTGTTCTGAAAAAAAAAAATTCAAAATTAAAACGCCCTTTTTGTGATGTGTGGAGTAGGGATTAGGAGTCTAAGAAGTGAACACTGTGGCTATATATTCTAGACTGAATGAACTCGTATTTAAATCTAATAGCGTACAATAACAAACTAATATACTTCAGGAGAAGTGTCCTTAATTAGATTATCTATATATTCGTACTCTTAGTCTTATTATTATTATTATTTTCTTATTTAGGTTCATTATATACTTCAGGAGAAGTGTCCTTAATTAGATTATCTATATATTCGTACTCTTAGTCTTATTATTATTATTATTTTCTTATTTAGGTTCATTATATACTTCAGGAGAAGTGTCCTTAATTAGATTATCTATATATTCGTACTCTTAGTCGTATTATTATTATCTTATTTAGGTACATTATATACTTCAGGAGAAGTGTCCTTAATTAAATTATCTATATATTCGTACTCTTAGTCTTATTATTATTTTCTTATTTAGGGACATTATATACTTCAGGAGAAGTGTCCTTAATTAGATTATCTATATATTCGTACTCTTAGTCTTATTATTATTTTCTTATTTAGGTACATTATATACTTCAGGAGAAGTGTCCTTAATTAGATTATCTATATATTCGTACTCTTAGTCTTATTATTATTTTCTTATTATTTTCTTATTAAATACTTCAGGAGAAGTGTCCTTAATTAGATTATCTATATATTCGTACTCTTAGTCGTATTATTATTTTCTTATTTAGGGACATTATATACTTCAGGAGAAGTGTCCTTAATTAGATTATCTATATATTCGTACTCTTAGTCTTATTATTATTTTCTTATTTAGGGACATTATATACTTCAGGAGAAGTGTCCTTAATTAGATTATCTATATATTCGTACTCTTAGTCGTATTATTATTATCTTATTTAGGTACATTATATACTTCAGGAGAAGTGTCCTTAATTAGATTATCTATATATTCGTACTCTTAGTCGTATTATTATTATCTTATTTAGGTACATTATATACTTCAGGAGAAGTGTCCTTAATTAGATTATCTATATATTCGTACTCTTAGTCGTATTATTATTATCTTATTTAGGTACATTATATACTTCAGATGAAGTGTCCTTAATTAGATTATCTATATATTCGTACTATTAGTCGTATTATTATTATCTTATTTAGGTACATTATATACTTCAGGAGAAGTGTCCTTAATTAGATTATCTATATATTCGTACTCTTAGTCTTATTATTATTATCTTATTTAGGTACATTATATACTTCAGGAGAAGTGTCCTTAATTAGATTATCTATATATTCGTACTCTTAGTCTTATTATTATTATCTTATTTAGGTACATTATATACTTCAGGAGAAGTGTCCTTAATTAGATTATCTATATATTCGTACTCTTAGTCTTATTATTATTATCTTATTTAGGTACATTATATACTTCAGGAGAAGTGTCCTTAATTAGATTATCTATATATTCGTACTCTTAGTCTTATTATTATTATCTTATTTAGGTACATTATATACTTCAGGAGAAGTGTCCTTAATTAGATTATCTATATATTCGTACTCTTAGTCTTATTATTATTATCTTATTTAGGTACATTATATACTTCAGGAGAAGTGTCCTTAATTAGATTATCTATATATTCGTACTCTTAGTCTTATTATTATTATCTTATTTAGGTACATTATATACTTCAGGAGAAGTGTCCTTAATTAGATTATCTATATATTCGTACTCTTAGTCGTATTATTATTATCTTATTTAGGTACATTATATACTTCAGGAGAAGTGTCCTTAATTAGATTATCTATATATTCGTACTCTTAGTCGTATTATTATTTTCTTATTTAGGGACATTATATACTTCAGGAGAAGTGTCCTTAATTAGATTATCTATATATTCGTACTCTTAGTCTTATTATTATTTTCTTATTTAGGGACATTATATACTTCAGGAGAAGTGTCCTTAATTAGATTATCTATATATTCGTACTCTTAGTCGTATTATTATTATCTTATTTAGGTACATTATATACTTCAGGAGAAGTGTCCTTAATTAGATTATCTATATATTCGTACTCTTAGTCGTATTATTATTATCTTATTTAGGTACATTATATACTTCAGGAGAAGTGTCCTTAATTAGATTATCTATATATTCGTACTCTTAGTCGTATTATTATTTTCTTATTTAGGGACATTATATACTTCAGGAGAAGTGTCCTTAATTAGATTATCTATATATTCGTACTCTTAGTCTTATTATTATTTTCTTATTTAGGGACATTATATACTTTAGGAGAAGTGTCCTTAATTAGATTATCTATATATTCGTACTCTTAGTCGTATTATTATTATCTTATTTAGGTACATTATATACTTCAGGAGAAGTGTCCTTAATTAGATTATCTATATATTCGTACTCTTAGTCGTATTATTATTATCTTATTTAGGTACATTATATACTTCAGGAGAAGTGTCCTTAATTAGATTATCTATATATTCGTACTTTTAGTCGTATTATTATTATCTTATTTAGGTACATTATATACTTCAGGAGAAGTGTCCTTAATTAGATTACCTATATATTCGTACTCTTAGTCTTATTATTATTATCTTATTTAGGTACATTATATACTTCAGGAGAAGTGTCCTTAATTAGATTATCTATATATTCGTACTCTTAGTCTTATTATTATTATCTTATTTAGGTACATTATATACTTCAGGAGAAGTGTCCTTAATTAGATTATCTATATATTCGTACTCTTAGTCTTATTATTATTATCTTATTTAGGTACATTATATACGTCAGGAGAAGTGTCCTTAATTAGATTATCTATATATTCGTACTCTTAGTCTTATTATTATTATCTTATTTAGGTACATTATATACTTCAGGAGAAGTGTCCTTAATTAGATTATCTATATATTCGTACTCTTAGTCGTATTATTATTATCTTATTTAGGTACATTATATACTTCAGGAGAAGTGTCCTTAATTAGATTATCTATATATTCGTACTCTTAGTCGTATTATTATTTTCTTGTTTAGGAACATTATATACTTCAGGAGAAGTGTCCTTAATTAGATTATCTATATATTCGTACTCTTAGTCTTATTATTATTTTCTTATTTAGGGACATTATATACTTCAGGAGAAGTGTCCTTAATTAGATTATCTATATATTCGTACTCTTAGTCGTATTAATATTATCTTATTTAGGTACATTATATACTTCAGGAGAAGTGTCCTTAATTAGATTATCTATATATTCGTACTCTTAGTCTTATTATTATTATCTTATTTAGGTACATTATATACTTCAGGAGAAGTGTCCTTAATTAGATTATCTATATATTCGTACTCTTAGTCTTATTATTATTATCTTATTTAGGTACATTATATACTTCAGGAGAAGTGTCCTTAATTAGATTATCTATATATTCGTACTCTTAGTCTTATTATTATTTTCTTATTTAGGTACATTATATACTTCAGGAGAAGTGTCCTTAATTAGATTATCTATATATTCGTACTCTTAGTCTTATTATTATTTTCTTATTTAGGTACATTATATACTTCAGGAGAAGTGTCCTTAATTAAATTATCTATATATTCGTACTCTTAGTCTTATTATTATTTCCTTATTTAGGGACATTATATACTTCAGGAGAAGTGTCCTTAATTAGATTATCTATATATTCGTATTATTATTATCTTATTTAGGTACATTATATACTTCAGGAGAAGTGTCCTTAATTAGATTATCTATATATTCGTACTCTTAGTCTTATCATTATTTTCTTATTTAGGGACATTATATACTTCAGGAGAAGTGTCCTTAATTAGATTATCTATATATTCGTACTCTTAGTCGTATTATTATTATCTTATTTAGGTACATTATATACTTCAGGAGAAGTGTCCTTAATTAGATTATCTATATATTCGTACTCTTAGTCGTATTATTATTATCTTATTTAGGTACATTATATACTTCAGGAGAAGTGTCCTTAATTAGATTATCTATATATTCGTACTCTTAGTCGTATTATTATTATCTTATTTAGGTACATTATATACTTCAGGAGAAGTGTCCATAATTAGATTATCTATATATTCGTACTCTTAGTCGTATTATTATTTTCTTATTTAGGGACATTATATACTTCAGGAGAAGTGTCCTTAATTAGATTATCTATATATTCGTACTCTTAGTCTTATTATTATTTTCTTATTTAGAAACATTATATACTTCAGGAGAAGTGTCCTTAATTAGATTATCTATATATTCGTACTCTTAGTCGTATTATTATTATCTTATTTAGGTACATTATATACTTCAGGAGAAGTGTCCTTAATTAGATTATCTATATATTCGTACTCTTAGTCGTATTATTATTATCTTATTTAGGTACATTATATACTTCAGGAGAAGTGTCCTTAATTAGATTATCTATATATTCGTACTCTTAGTCGTATTATTATTATCTTATTTAGGTACATTATATACTTCAGGAGAAGTGTCCTTAATTAGATTATCTATATATTCGTACTATTAGTCGTATTATTATTATCTTATTTAGGTACATTATATACTTCAGGAGAAGTGTCCTTAATTAGATTATCTATATATTCGTACTCTTAGTCTTATTATTATTATCTTATTTAGGTACATTATATACTTCAGGAGAAGTGTCCTTAATTAGATTATCTATATATTCGTACTCTTAGTCTTATTATATTATTATCTTATTTAGGTACATTATATACTTCAGGAGAAGTGTCCTTAATTAGATTATCTATATATTCGTACTCTTAGTCTTATTATTATTATCTTATTTAGGTACATTATATACTTCAGGAGAAGTGTCCTTAATTAGATTATCTATATATTCGTACTCTTAGTCTTATTATTATTATCTTATTTAGGTACATTATATACTTCAGGAGAAGTGTCCTTAATTAGATTATCTATATATTCGTACTCTTAGTCTTATTATTATTACCTTATTTAGGTACATTATATACTTCAGGAGAAGTGTCCTTAATTAGATTATCTATATATTCGTACTCTTAGTCGTATTATTATTATCTTATTTAGGTACATTATATACTTCAGGAGAAGTGTCCTTAATTAGATTATCTATATATTCGTACTCTTAGTCGTATTATTATTTTCTTATTTAGGGACATTATATACTTCAGGAGAAGTGTCCTTAATTAGATTATCTATATATTCGTACTCTTAGTCTTATTATTATTTTCTTATTTAGGGACATTATATACTTCAGGAGAAGTGTCCTTAATTAGATTATCTATATATTCGTACTTTTAGTCGTATTATTATTATCTTATTTAGGTACATTATATACTTCAGGAGAAGTGTCCTTAATTAGATTATCTATATATTCGTACTCTTAGTCTTATTATTATTATCTTATTTAGGTACATTATATACTTCAGGAGAAGTGTCCTTAATTAGATTATCTATATATTCGTACTCTTAGTCTTATTATTATTATCTTATTTAGGTACATTATATACTTCAGGAGAAGTGTCCTTAATTAGATTATCTATATATTCGTACTCTTAGTCTTATTATTATTATCTTATTTAGGTACATTATATACTTCAGGAGAAGTGTCCTTAATTAGATTATCTATATATTCGTACTCTTAGTCTTATTATTATTATCTTATTTAGGTACATTATATACTTCAGGAGAAGTGTCCTTAATTAGATTATCTATATATTCGTACTCTTAGTCTTATTATTATTATCTTATTTAGGTACATTATATACTTCAGGAGAAGTGTCCTTAATTAGATTATCTATATATTCGTACTCTTAGTCTTATTATTATTATCTTATTTAGGTACATTATATACTTCAGGAGAAGTGTCCTTAATTAGATTATCTATATATTCGTACTCTTAGTCTTATTATTATTATCTTATTTAGGTACATTATATACTTCAGGAGAAGTGTCCTTAATTAGATTATCTATATATTCGTACTCTTAGTCGTATTATTATTATCTTATTTAGGTACATTATATACTTCAGGAGAAGTGTCCTTAATTAGATTATCTATATATTCGTACTCTTAGTCGTATTATTATTATCTTATTTAGGTACATTATATACTTCAGGAGAAGTGTCCTTAATTAGATTATCTATATATTCGTACTCTTAGTCTTATTATTATTTTCTTATTTAGGTACATTATATACTTCAGGAGAAGTGTCCTTAATTAGATTATCTATATATTCGTACTCTTAGTCGTATTATTATTATCTTATTTAGGTACATTATATACTTCAGGAGAAGTGTCCTTAATTAGATTATCTATATATACGTACTCTTAGTCGTATTATTATTATCTTATTTAGGTACATTATATACTTCAGGAGAAGTGTCCTTAATTAGATTATCTATATATTCGTACTCTTAGTCTTATTATTATTTTCTTATTTAGGTACATTATATACTTCAGGAGAAGTGTCCTTAATTAGATTATCTATATATTCGTACTCTTAGTCTTATTATTATTATCTTATTTAGGTACATTATATACTTCAGGAGAAGTGTCCTTAATTAGATTACCTATATATTCGTACTCTTAGTCGTATTATTATTATCTTATTTAGGTACATTATATACTTCAGGAGAAGTGTCCTTAATTAGATTATCTATATATTCGTACTCTTAGTCTTATTATTATTATCTTATTTAGGTACATTATATACTTCAGGAGAAGTGTCCTTAATTAGATTATCTATATATTCGTACTCTTAGTCGTATTATTATTATCTTATTTAGGGACATTATATACTTCAGGAGAAGTGTCCTTAATTAGATTATCTATATATTCGTACTCTTAGTCTTATTATTATTATCTTATTTAGGTACATTATATACTTCAGGAGAAGTGTCCTTAATTAGATTATCTATATATTCGTACTCTTAGTCTTATTATTATTATCTTATTTAGGTACATTATATACTTCAGGAGAAGTGTCCTTAATTAGATTATCTATATATTCGTACTCTTAGTCTTATTATTATTATCTTATTTAGGTACATTATATACTTCAGGAGAAGTGTCCTTAATTAGATTATCTATATATTCGTACTCTTAGTCTTATTATTATTATCTTATTTAGGTACATTATATACTTCAGGAGAAGTGTCCTTAATTAGATTATCTATATATTCGTACTCTTAGTCTTATTATTATTATCTTATTTAGGTACATTATATACTTCAGGAGAAGTGTCCTTAATTAGATTATCTATATATTCGTACTCTTAGTCTTATTATTATTATCTTATTTAGGTACATTATATACTTCAGGAGAAGTGTCCTTAATTAGATTATCTATATATTCGTACTCTTAGTCTTATTATTATTATCTTATTTAGGTACATTATATACTTCAGGAGAAGTGTCCTTAATTAGATTATCTATATATTCGTACTCTTAGTCTTATTATTATTTTCTTATTTAGGTACATTATATACTTCAGGAGAAGTGTCCTTAATTAGATTATCTATATATTCGTACTCTTAGTCTTATTATTATTTTCTTATTTAGGTACATTATATACTTCAGGAGAAGTGTCCTTAATTAAATTATCTATATATTCGTACTCTTAGTCTTATTATTATTTCCTTATTTAGGGACATTATATACTTCAGGAGAAGTGTCCTTAATTAGATTATCTATATATTCGTATTATTATTATCTTATTTAGGTACATTATATACTTCAGGAGAAGTGTCCTTAATTAGATTATCTATATATTCGTACTCTTAGTCTTATCATTATTTTCTTATTTAGGGACATTATATACTTCAGGAGAAGTGTCCTTAATTAGATTATCTATATATTCGTACTCTTAGTCGTATTATTATTATCTTATTTAGGTACATTATATACTTCAGGAGAAGTGTCCTTAATTAGATTATCTATATATTCGTACTCTTAGTCGTATTATTATTATCTTATTTAGGTACATTATATACTTCAGGAGAAGTGTCCTTAATTAGATTATCTATATATTCGTACTCTTAGTCGTATTATTATTATCTTATTTAGGTACATTATATACTTCAGGAGAAGTGTCCTTAATTAGATTATCTATATATTCGTACTCTTAGTCGTATTATTATTATCTTATTTAGGTACATTATATACTTCAGGAGAAGTGTCCTTAATTAGATTATCTATATATTCGTACTATTAGTCGTATTATTATTATCTTATTTAGGTACATTATATACTTCAGGAGAAGTGTCCTTAATTAGATTATCTATATATTCGTACTCTTAGTCTTATTATTATTATCTTATTTAGGTACATTATATACTTCAGGAGAAGTGTCCTTAATTAGATTATCTATATATTCGTACTCTTAGTCTTATTATATTATTATCTTATTTAGGTACATTATATACTTCAGGAGAAGTGTCCTTAATTAGATTATCTATATATTCGTACTCTTAGTCTTATTATTATTATCTTATTTAGGTACATTATATACTTCAGGAGAAGTGTCCTTAATTAGATTATCTATATATTCGTACTCTTAGTCTTATTATTATTATCTTATTTAGGTACATTATATACTTCAGGAGAAGTGTCCTTAATTAGATTATCTATATATTCGTACTCTTAGTCTTATTATTATTACCTTATTTAGGTACATTATATACTTCAGGAGAAGTGTCCTTAATTAGATTATCTATATATTCGTACTCTTAGTCGTATTATTATTATCTTATTTAGGTACATTATATACTTCAGGAGAAGTGTCCTTAATTAGATTATCTATATATTCGTACTCTTAGTCGTATTATTATTTTCTTATTTAGGGACATTATATACTTCAGGAGAAGTGTCCTTAATTAGATTATCTATATATTCGTACTCTTAGTCTTATTATTATTTTCTTATTTAGGGACATTATATACTTCAGGAGAAGTGTCCTTAATTAGATTATCTATATATTCGTACTTTTAGTCGTATTATTATTATCTTATTTAGGTACATTATATACTTCAGGAGAAGTGTCCTTAATTAGATTATCTATATATTCGTACTCTTAGTCTTATAATTATTATCTTATTTAGGTACATTATATACTTCAGGAGAAGTGTCCTTAATTAGATTATCTATATATTCGTACTCTTAGTCTTATTATTATTATCTTATTTAGGTACATTATATACTTCAGGAGAAGTGTCCTTAATTAGATTATCTATATATTCGTACTCTTAGTCTTATTATTATTATCTTATTTAGGTACATTATATACTTCAGGAGAAGTGTCCTTAATTAGATTATCTATATATTCGTACTCTTAGTCTTATTATTATTATCTTATTTAGGTACATTATATACTTCAGGAGAAGTGTCCTTAATTAGATTATCTATATATTCGTACTCTTAGTCTTATTATTATTATCTTATTTAGGTACATTATATACTTCAGGAGAAGTGTCCTTAATTAGATTATCTATATATTCGTACTCTTAGTCTTATTATTATTATCTTATTTAGGTACATTATATACTTCAGGAGAAGTGTCCTTAATTAGATTATCTATATATTCGTACTCTTAGTCTTATTATTATTATCTTATTTAGGTACATTATATACTTCAGGAGAAGTGTCCTTAATTAGATTATCTATATATTCGTACTCTTAGTCGTATTATTATTATCTTATTTAGGTACATTATATACTTCAGGAGAAGTGTCCTTAATTAGATTATCTATATATTCGTACTCTTAGTCGTATTATTATTATCTTATTTAGGTACATTATATACTTCAGGAGAAGTGTCCTTAATTAGATTATCTATATATTCGTACTCTTAGTCTTATTATTATTTTCTTATTTAGGTACATTATATACTTCAGGAGAAGTGTCCTTAATTAGATTATCTATATATTCGTACTCTTAGTCGTATTATTATTATCTTATTTAGGTACATTATATACTTCAGGAGAAGTGTCCTTAATTAGATTATCTATATATTCGTACTCTTAGTCGTATTATTATTATCTTATTTAGGTACATTATATACTTCAGGAGAAGTGTCCTTAATTAGATTATCTATATATTCGTACTCTTAGTCTTATTATTATTTTCTTATTTAGGTACATTATATACTTCAGGAGAAGTGTCCTTAATTAGATTATCTATATATTCGTACTCTTAGTCTTATTATTATTATCTTATTTAGGTACATTATATACTTCAGGAGAAGTGGCCTTAATTAGATTATCTATATATTCGTACTCTTAGTCGTATTATTATTATCTTATTTAGGTACATTATATACTTCAGGAGAAGTGTCCTTAATTAGATTATCTATATATTCGTACTCTTAGTCTTATTATTATTATCTTATTTAGGTACATTATATACTTCAGGAGAAGTGTCCTTAATTAGATTATCTATATATTCGTACTCTTAGTCGTATTATTATTATCTTATTTAGGGACATTATATACTTCAGGAGAAGTGTCCTTAATTAGATTATCTATATATTCGTACTCTTAGTCTTATTATTATTATCTTATTTAGGTACATTATATACTTCAGGAGAAGTGTCCTTAATTAGATTATCTATATATTCGTACTCTTAGTCTTATTATTATTATCTTATTTAGGTACATTATATACTTCAGGAGAAGTGTCCTTAATTAGATTATCTATATATTCGTACTCTTAGTCTTATTATTATTATCTTATTTAGGTACATTATATACTTCAGGAGAAGTGTCCTTAATTAGATTATCTATATATTCGTACTCTTAGTCTTATTATTATTATCTTATTTAGGTACATTATATACTTCAGGAGAAGTGTCCTTAATTAGATTATCTATATATTCGTACTCTTAGTCTTATTATTATTATCTTATTTAGGTACATTATATACTTCAGGAGAAGTGTCCTTAATTAGATTATCTATATATTCGTACTCTTAGTCTTATTATTATTATCTTATTTAGGTACATTATATACTTCAGGAGAAGTGTCCTTAATTAGATTATCTATATATTCGTACTCTTAGTCGTATTATTATTATCTTATTATTTAGATTACCTGAATGTTCAAAGAACCTTAAAAAGTGTAAATCCACAATGCGCTATCAAAATACTTGCTCTCTACATAAACCTTTAATATGAGAAATTAACAAGTGATTTGTTTAAGATAATTAAAATGAACGAGACTTTGAAGAAGATAACGAAGAAGAAATTAATTTTTAAAAAATTATACCTCCTATTGTTGTGAAGGTATTAAAGGTTTACTCTGTTTTTAAGAGAGGGTCGGAATCTGTCATCCCCCCCGCCCCAGTAGAAGAGATAAAATATGAACAGGTTAAACGAAAGAGAAAATTACACTAGAATAGCGACAGTTGCTTTCTTAATAAAAGAAAATGAAAGCAAGAGAGAACCTGTTTGACGAGGAAAAACGGAGACTAATGAAAGAGGAAAAACTCATCTCATAGTGGTTATTAAGTTGAAGGTGTATTTATCTTGACAGGAGTATGGTTAGGTTTGGAGCCGAGGTTATAAAGCAAGCAACAAGAGTCAAGCGAAGATTGATTATATACGCTACAGCGAACTTTCCTTCACTCTCCCACAGCTCTACGCTACACAAAATCAAACCAATCGTGTAAACAATAATCTCCAAACGTATCCCATTTTTCTCGGCATAAGAAAACTAAGTAAAATTATTTTGATGGTATAGGGTCAAAAGGAAAAATTAAAGTCCCACTTAAGCAATATTTCGACCTCTCTTCAGGTCATCTTTAAGCTGAAAACCACATTTATCCAAATAATAATTATTTATGCACCTAGGGAGTAAAGTAAGCCATTGTTCCCTGAGCTAATAAGTTGGTTCTTGAGCGAAGCCGAAGGATCCATGGTCCCTAAATCCCGAGGGGAAGCCGAGGGAATAACTCTAATTAGCTCCCGAGGCGCAGCCAAGGGAAATAATTCTCGCGAGGGAAATAATGGCACTTTACTCCCGAGGTACATACAATATTTTCCTACCTCCAGTAGGGAGAAAATAAACATTTTCAACCATTGCACAGTTTTTATTTATTATTTTAATAAATAACAATAATCGTAAGCACTATCAATAGCTGATATAAGAGATTCAATATTAAAAACAAATAAGAATTGCAATTAATAAACTCAAATAAAACGTTATTTAGATAGAGGTTTAAACAATGATAAACTAGGTCGAAAAAGCAGTGTCGCCAACCTGATTTCAACAACTTCACTACATTAGTCATTCACTTTCTACTATTTGTAAAATAATCAAGTTGGCAATCCTTCTTTTTCTCCCTGGTTTTACTTTTTCTCCCTTCTTTGTGAGTTCAGGGAAGAAAAGACTTACTTAAATCCCTCTAAACTAATCCAAAATCATAACTTTTTCTACCTACTGAAGATAAAATATTAAACAATGTTTATATAACTCAGTCATTTAAAAACATCTGTAACCCTTAACACGACCCCACAAAAACAGAAGATAAATTAAAGGAAAACTGACAAATATTTTTATCCATCCCTTAAATTTAACCATTTGACGCAGTTTCGACAAAGTTTATTCCGATATTTTACTTAGTTCTAATAAATAAAAAAAAATAGAAGAAAAACGTTAATTCTAACAATTATAAAATATGGGGGGGGGGGAATTACTAACTCCTCTATTGAAATTCAACAAAGCTAAATACTACGTGATGCCATTAACTTAATAACCAAGTATAAAGATTAAAGAGTTAAGAAAAGAAAATGAACGTTCAAGAGGAATATTGAAAGAAAGACTTTACGTATTGACGTGTTGTTGGGACATTAAGAGATTCAATAATCGAGATAAAGGTTCAGATGTCTAGGCAGGGAGTGCGGCACACAACCAGAGAGGTTGGAAAAGAAAAACATTGGAATCAAGCACGCATTGTATTATATAAAACAAACTATATCTTTACACAGCTTTCTCTACAAACTTGACTTCTTACAGATCAATAAGAATATACAACCAATAATATAACCAACCTCCAAGCACAGAGATAAAACAGATATCATTGTACAAAACCACCTTACATTGTATATTGTAATACGAGAGGGATTGCTAAAACACATAGTTAAAATAGATCATATACATGCTAATAATAATATTTTATTTTGTTCATTTGATGTTCTTTAGTAAGTACCCAGTTAGAGGAGAGGATAAGGGAAAAAACAAAATAAATGCTCATTTTCTCCATTTCATGGAAAAACTTTAAATCATGGGTATCTTTTTAGGGTCCGTAGGCAAAACCAAGGACCCTTATATTTTCCTGCGAGTGTCTGTCCGTCCGTCCTCTCGCGTGCTCTCACGGCTACACCTTTCGTCCGATCACTTTGAAATTTGGCATGTATGTGTCTTGTACCTGCCCACATATTTTAAAAATATAGCGACTTAAAAAAAATATTTTTCAAAAAAAATTAGGGTAAAAAAACTTAAGGGTTAAAATTTTTTTATTTTTTTTCGACACCGTGAGGGGTATCATATGAAAGGATACGTCGAGCTGATTACAAAAATATATAATTCTTTGGTTATAACTTTGATAGGGCGAGCGAAGGCGAGTTTGAAGCGGGTGAAACGTGTCCCCCCCCCCTCCCTGTATCTCGCTTATGTGAAGTGCAAAAAATCTGAAACAATTCCTAAACATTCTTCGGCCAAAAGTAAAGATACCACTTTTTGGAAAATTCGAAAAAAATATTATTTCATTTTTTATTGACAAAATACGTTTTTTTTTATAATTATGGTCTTTTCGATGTATTTAAATGGTTGTAGTCCGGTTCAGTGGAAAAAAAATACTTTATCAGAGTTTTTTGTGAGAATATCAGACCCTTAGAATGGTTCAAAGTAAGTTTTTTAGCATTTTAAAAAAACACTGTTTATACACTTTACAGTTAAACACTATATAGTGTGGCCTACGGACCCTCCCTGTGTGCTGACTAGCACACACTTGACCTGTTTATTGGATATTGAATCCACACGTCAACATTTCAATCCATGAAGAGGAGAAAACCAGTATGCATTTGTCTAATTGATATAGTACTCGTAGATGGATCGGCGTGAAATTATGAAACATTAATCCATTTTGATTACCATTTGGTCCGCTAGGAACTCTCATACCATTTAAAATAATTTATAGATATTATTATATTTCATATTATAAATATATTAATTATTAAAATAATTATTATTATTTTATTAATACATTAATTATTAAAATAATAATTAATATAAAATTTAGAAACTTCTATCGGCAAAATATAGTACTACAATGAATAAAAGTGAAAACCAATCCACCTCCTATTATATCTTAGAAAAAAAGTTTAATCTTGTAAAAAAAAAATTAATTATTTACAAAAAAATTGTTTTTTATTATTTTCTACAAATATAAAAGAAACTATTAATGGAAATTAATGTTCAGCATAATTGTTATCTTGGTCATTCTGTATAATATCAAGTTTTCTAATGAACATTTAAATATTCTTGTCTAGATCTTTTTAAAATAAACAGGTCAAGTGTGTGCTAGTCAGCACACAGCGAGGGTCCGTAGTCAACCCTGTATATTTTAAGTAGTACCCTATTGATGGTGTTTTTTAAAATGCTAAAAAGCTTACTTTGAACTATCCTATGGGTCTGATATTCTCAAAACACATAAACAAACTTCTGATAAAGTATTTTTTTGCCACTGAACCAGACTACAACCATATAAATACGTCGAAAAGACCATAGTTGGAAAAAAACGTATTTTGTCAATAAAAAATAAAATAATATTTTTTTCGAAATTTCCAAAAAGTGGTATCTTTACTTTTGGTCGAAGAATGTTCAGGAATGTTTTCAGATTTTTTGCACTTCACATAAGCGAGATAGAGGGGGGGGGGACACGTTTCAAACCCGCTTCAAACACGCCTACGCTCGCCCTATCAAAGTTATAACCAAAGAATTATTTATTTTTGTAATCAGCTCGACGTACCCTTTCATATGATACCCCTCACGGTGTTGAAAAAAAATAAAAAAAATTTTAACCCTTAAGTTTTTTGCCCTAATTTTTTTGAAAAATATTTTTTTTAAGTCGCTATATTTTTAACATATGTGGATAGGTACAAGACACATACATGCCAAATTTCAAAGTGATCGGACGAAAGGTGTAGCCGTGAGAGCACGCGAGAGGACGGACGGACAGACACACGCAGGAAAATATAAGGGTCCTTGGTTTTGCCTACGGACCCTAATAATTAAATAAATAATAAATCACCACTGCAGATTTAGCTACAAATTTATTTAGAAGTTCTCCTTTTCCAGTGTGTACATTGATATTAGATTAAAAATACATATACGTAACTTCCAGGCGTATAATGTCACTGTACTCAGTACTACATGTCACTGTTCTTTAGTACCGCATTTCACTTTACTACATGTTAGTGACAAACAGGTAAAGGACTATTTAAGTAAGAGTGTACGTTTAGTGAAACATAGTGTCAATGTAGTTTTTTTTTCAATTGTACGTCATGATGTGGGTGTGAAGAAACAATGAATGAGTCTAATGGGGCCCAAACTAGAATGATGTCAAGTCTCCAACTTGACTAAAGCCAAGGTACCCGACCATTCATACAAAACAATGTCATTCAAGTATACACGTAAACACAAGTTTTAAAAAACCCACATAACTACAGGAGTGGTCGTTACATTAAAGAGAAAAAGGACAGTTCATGTCCAACTATAAAATGCTAGCATGAGGACATTTAAAAAACAAGGATACGGTGAAGAAGACAAAAAAGTCTTAAAGCTTATAAAAAGATTCGGGTACTGTAGCTTGTTGTCCAGACCGTGTTACAAAACAAAGCGATTTATCACTACAAAAAAAAAACAAAAAACTACAAGGGCGAGCTTCTCTATATAATTCCCCCAAAGTACTTAATTGAGGGGGGAAAACGGAAACCCAAGTTTGAGAAGGGGTAAGTTTAAGTGGGAGGATGGGAATAAAGCCGGCTTTAAATGCTTCGACTCAACTTATCCGGACAATAAAGCCACTCAGACTGTAAGCACACTTCACAATCATCTTACTTTTACCCCCCCCCTCTTGATTTTACTTCAGTAAGTACGGAAAAGAAAAAAAAAATCCAGATTAAAATAAGAACAAGAAAACTCTTATCAGACTATTGGATAACAATTGAGTCTATTAAAGAAGATCAGAGTAATAAAAGAAAAGAAAAAACACTCTCATTATCATTGCTTCAATAATATTGACGAGTCTTTACGACAAAATCCGTGGTTGTGAATTTTAATGTCAGACAATATAATCCGTACCGAAAAAGAAACTAATTCAAAACTGTATTTAAAAAAAACTTTTTATCTCCTCTAAAAATAAAAAAAAATATCGAACAATTTTTTGAAAAAATTAAAACATAAAAGAACTTTAAAAAGACCCATTTAATTATTAGTTAAAGGAAGAAGGATTTTTCGATTCAAAAAATTATTCTTTAACAAAAAAAAAAACATTAAAAAGTGTGTTCTATAGCATTAAGATTTTAATCTTAAAATGAGGCAATGTGCGTCACGCATGACGTATTTATCTCCTTATATATTACCCAGGGTCATTAAAAATCGTAAAATATTTCATAGCTCATTTTAAATCTAAGATAATATTAATATATTTAATGTTAAATATCCTATAACAAAAGTGTAAACATGTTTATCTTACACTGAAACTAATTAGGCAACAAATAGAACATATTTTTGTCATTTTAAAAAGATAATATTGGCATTTAAGAAGAGAAGGAGTTGCTCCGTCAGTAAGAAGAAAAATACAAATTAGCAGATATCTATAACATAATGGTTACGATTTTCACTTAAATAGAACATTATATGTTCATAATGAACAGAACACACATTGTTACTAAAGGTAAATATTTGCATCCTCTAAGAACAACGCCCTACAGATTTAAAGATCCGAATTTGGTTCAGAGTATATTTATAGACGACAACTTCTTATCCCCTATGCTTTTTAAAGTAAAGGACAAACCAGCGATCATAGAATCCTTAAACGGAAAGATTTCCAACTCCCCTCTTTATCTACCTGTGTTAGACTACTAGCACTCCACGGGAATTTGCCGGTTAATATTGTAACTAAATCTTTTACACCATTCAAAATATTTTGAGTTTCTTAATTCAAAGAAATGAATTTATAAATTAATTTGTCAGTTTACTAGATTCGAACCCGGAAACTTTCGAATTCGGAGCTATCGCGCATCTCACACAGCCACCGAGGCTGGTTTTATTTTATTTCGTTTATTCACAAAATAGTACAAATGTCTGACAACCAGTATTTGTTTATATTTTAGAATTCGAGGAATGTCAAAAGATCATAAGTAGTTTAAAATTTTAACCGCCATCTGCCCGACCAGCGCTAGTGGTTTACACCTCTAGAATACTGGAGTTGGATACCCCTGGGACAAACCTTGTACTCGAATGTCAATGGGGGTTTTCAACGTTTAAACAAAAACAAAGCTCCTATAAGCTAAGATAAATTAACTGAACTTGCTTAATGAAATAATACTTAATGAAAGGAAACTATAAAATTTAAACTCAGTTAAAGGTCGACCAAGAAGTCATGAACACGGGAGAAACTGAAAGCTTAGCTTCGTTTAAAGTCGGAACTTCCGAGTATTGCCGAAGTCAGTACAGTCGGGTGCTAAGACAATACCCATTTCTAGTTTGTATGACATGCGCAGTTATGCCAAATCTCACTAATAACATCAGGAAGGTTTCAAATCTGTTAGGTTTCCTGTTATGTTTGCTTTTATACAGTACGAATCATAGTCACAACTGTCTTAAACGATTTTTGTACGATCCACAAATCCACGGGATGATGCAAATGCAAAGGACGCAACAAATAACGGGGTTGGAACAAACCTAATGTGTATTTGTAATTATAAAAATTATTGCTCTCTATGACAATAATTCATCAAAATAATATTAGCGAATTTCTAGTTTGTTTTTCCCCATTAAATTTTTTATAAATTAAATAACCAGTGAAACTTGTCTTAGAATCTCATTATTATTATAATTTCTTCCTAATTTTGAATTCGTGTTATTATCCATGTTTTACTATATACCAGGAAATTAAATTTTCCAAAGAGAAAATTGCCAAAAACAATCCGAGAGAGGTAATAAGTACAAAAATAATTCACAAAAAAGTAACAAATAAAATCAAGAAATAAAAAAGTAACAAATCAAACTCACAAATAAAGAGGAAGAAAAAAATATATTAAGAAAGAAGAAAATCGATTTTGATTTAAAGAATATTATTATGAATAATCAATAAATAATAATATAAAGATATAATTAGTAATTTCTTATCAGGTACAGTGTTGCCTGTTGCAAAAAATATAGGTAGATGCTATCAAAAATAAAATATTATCATTAATAACAAAAAAACAACACTGTTTTTTGACAGTGGTCTATTTTATTACAAACTGACTATACAATACATGTCACCAAAACAACGACACTAGCGCACTCCTCAGATTTCCATGACTTCTTGGTCGACCTTTAGTTAAATTGATCAATGTATCGTAAAACTATAAGTAATAAAAAAAAGTCAGACAATTAGTGTGGCACATAGCTTCCTCCCATCTTATCACGTACTTTATTGATTTTATACTTTTACAAGCAATTATTGTCTAATTTGTCTAATTGTTTCACCCGTTTTCTTAATCTGTCAAAATTGTTTGAATTTTTTACATAAATTAAAGTATCAATTTAGCAAAAGTTAAAGAGCGCACACGGTTCAAATTAATCTAGGGCTATCTGAGAACTACTTTCAATAAACTATAAAAGTTTCATAAAAATCAGATAAGTACTTTTGACACTATAGGTGTAAATAAATGTATGTTTGTGCGTATGCGGAAGAGAAACAAATTAGCGTAGAAGGATGAAACTTATATCAGACCAACAATGAGCTAATAATGACCAACCATCTAAATTCCATTAAAATCGGACGTGTAGTATTCAAGATATGTTGGTTCGGAAACATTGAACGACAGACCGACGGACCGACAGACAGACAAAAATGTTCCCTGATGTCTGAAACAGATTTCTGTCTTGGGAATTTTTGAAATCGGAGACCTAAAATGGTTTCGTTCTTCAGAACGATCACATAGCTTCCGTTACCTTCGGTAAGCTCGGAAGCAAAATGTCTGTCAATTAGTGTGGCACATGGCTTCCTCGCGTTCTATTTTATATGCTTTAATTATTTTAGGCTTTTACAACCTATTATTGTCAAATTAATTTAAATTTCCCCCGTTTTATTATTGACTCCCCCGTTTTTTATATCAGTCAAATTTGATACATGATTTAATTTTTTACATCAGTTAAGCAAAATATAAAGAGTGCAGATATTTGAAATTAATCTGTTGCTATCTGCGGCATAGTTTCGACAAACCATCCAAATTTCATAAAGAATAACATGAGTACTTTTAAAGATATAGATATAAATTAATGTATGTTAGGGCGCATGTTGAAGAGAAACAAATGGGGGCAGAAGGTTGAAACTTATATGGGACCAACATTGGGCTAATTATGACCTACCATACAAATTTGATTAAAATCGGACGTGGAGCTTTTAAGAAATGTTGGTGGACAAACATTAAGCGACAGGCAGACACGAAACCAAAAATATTGAAACCTTGATACCTGAAACGGATTTCTGTCTTGGATTTTTTTATTTATTTTTGAAATCGAAGACATACATTTTATTTTTTTCTTCAGAACGATCACATAGCTTTCGTTACCTTCGGTAAGCCCGGAAGCAAAAATAATCACGGCTAAAACAACCAATTACAATTAGAGTGGCACATAGCTTCCTCGCAACCTTTTGCAACCAAAACCCCACCTTAACCAATTGCGCCAATTACTGTCTAATTTATTTAAATGTTTTCATATTTTCGTTTCCGAGCTTACTAAAAGGTGACGACAGCAACCTATGTGATCATTCTGAAGAACGAAAATTTATTGTCCCCCATTTAAAAAATTCCAAGACAGATATCTGTTTCAGACAACAGACCAAAAAAATGGTTGGTCCCTTCACTTTAACTTATGTTAGTCCCTTGACTTTAACTTATGTTAGCCCCTTGACTTTAACTTATGTTGGTCCCTTGACTTTAACTAATGTTGGTCCCTTGACTTTAACTTATGTTGGTCCCTTGACTTTAACTTATTTTGGTCCCATGACTTTAACTTATGTTGGTCCCTTGACTTTAACTTATTTTGGTCCCTTGACTTTAACTTATTTTGGTCCCTTGACTTTAACTTATGTTAGTCCCTTGACTTTAACTTATGTTGGTCCCTTGACTTTAACTTATGTCTTTTTTTTTATCTATCTGTATGTCGTTCAATTTTTAGGTCATACCCCATATTGCTGACCCAATATAAGTTAAACCGTCTGCACTCATTTGTTTATTTTCTAAATGCAAAACAACATACATTTATTTTCACCTATATCTTCAAAAGTACTCAACTGATTATCATGAAATTTAAAGGGTTTGTCGAAAGTAGCGAACCAATAGCCCCAGATTAATTTCAACACCTCACGTACATTAAATATTTCTAAATTGATACATTTATTTGTGTAAGAAACAAAATAATTTTGATAAATTTAAAGGGGGGGGGGATTTTTAACCACCTACACTAGGGGTTCCCAAAGTTTTTTTTACCAAGCCCCCCACAGTAAAGAATTAATCTTCCCAAGCCCCCCCCCCCCCCTTACAAAATTTTATGAGATAATGAAAAAAATTAAATAAACCATTATTACCTTGAATAACCATACATTTATTTGTATTTTACTATTTTTTTATAACATTACAAGTTAATCTTATTACAGATGGTCTTATGGGATCTTATGAGATGGATGAGCTAGTATTTTTTTTTTACAAGATTCCCTATTCTTGGATGAGTATTAGAAAGTGCACAACGAAAATCAAGCACAGCAACATCAAGTTTGCCACGATACTTTGTTTTTATTGCAACAAGTGCTGAAAAATCTTTTTTTGCACAAATAAGTGCTCGAAAAAGGTAAATACAATCGAAGTGCTTGCTGTGATATACTGGGGTACACTTTGTAATACTTAACCCAAAGCGATGATTTGTCCATTTTATCAAAATCGGCAGCAGAACCTTTTTTTATTTCTAAAGCTTGTTCTTGAAGTGTTTCGGGCAGGGAATCTATGTTGACACTGAAAGGATCCATTGTTAATTTGTAAATTTTGTCATTACTTGTGTTAGGAAAGTATCTGTTGAATGCGTCAGTGAGGTTCTCCAACTGGTTTGATATTTGGATTTTTATATAATCGCATTAGACTTTCGGACGGCAAAGCTATCTCGATCTCGAGGTCCCACGCCCCCCTTGACTTGTCCTCACGCCTCCCTTGGGGGGCGCGCCCCCCACTTTGGGAACCAATGACCTACACTATATTAAGTAAGTACTGAATTGAAATTATTATAAGGGGGTTAAATAAATTAGACAAAAAATGTTTTTAAAAGCAAACATCATAGTATACGCAATAGGACGCAAGGAAGCTATGAGCAACACTAATTAGCACACTATTTTTAAAGTTGAAAATAAATATTTTTTTTTTAAAAAAAGTTAATTAGATAGGGACAATATTTTAGGTGGAAAAAATCTGAAATATCGTATTTCTTCGAACCCGGTAAATACAATACCTTGTTATTGAAAGAAACTGCGCTTTCAAAGTTAAAAATAAAATCTCTTTGCACATTAAACTTAGGGTATTATCATAATCAAGAGGAAAAAAAAGATAGTTATAAATAAAAAACCTGAGAACATCTAAACTAGAAGAAATTAGAAATTTTATCTGTTAATTGTTAACCTACAATGATATAATAAATGCAATTAATTCTCGATGGATGTAGTGGAAAATAAGAAAATCTCCAAAGCAACTTAGAGCATTATCATGATCAAAAGGTAAAAAAGCTTTTAAATCAAATACCGAGAGATTCCAAACTAGAAAAGAAATAAGTTTGATAAGATAGTTTAGGTAAAGTTAAACTATACTTTGAGCCAGAACGGAATTTCTTTTAGACAGGATTGTTTGGCAAAAACCTGATTATAAGAAGATAGTTAGGCCGGTATGACTAATATGGTGAAATCATTTTCCTATAAAATGAAAATTTAAACACAATAATAAATTAGTTATTGTGTTCATATAAAATATGTACACTATCTGCATTATAGTTATGTTACACACCGACAAACAGACACGGGACCAAAAATGTTCCCTGATGTCTCAAACGGATTTCTGTCTTAGGAATTTTTTAAATCATATAGACATAATAGTACATTACGCGTCGAGTGCGGAAAGTAGCATTTTGCATGCGATTGTGGAGTTTGCACCCGACAGCGAGGGTAGTAAAACCACACGAGCAATGTAAAATGCAGTTTCGTATGAGTTGCGTACCGTACTTTATCTACGATTGTTAGATTTAAATAATAAATGCAGAAAAAAATAAACTTGGTGTATTTAAGTTCGTATCTCTTCTCTTGATAAAGATGGCATTAATTCTTGAGTTGTATTTGTTGCCGAATTAATTATTTCTGGAGGAGTATTATTCTCCACATTTTTGTCAGTCACTTGATTTTTTTTCACTGAAAACTCGATAAGAACAGTTACTTTAATAAAAGAACAGCAAATTAGTTTTGTTAAATGTAAACAAACTCGCTAATCGTGCGTAAAGCTGAACAATTCCTCTTCTTTACCGCCCTAGGGTGGTAAAGAAGAGGAATTCTTCAGAACTATGAGACGCGCATGCGCAATGAATACAAGTACGATAAGAATCACTTACTACGCATCTAAGAGATACAATGTTTATATTTCGTATCAAACGTAGATAAAAAATGTTTCGTTCTTCAGAACGATAACATAGCTTTCGTTACCTTTGGTAAGCCCGGAAACGTAACTAAAATGAGTGGCAATTTATGGCTAGAGATTATAATCATTAATATTTTCATTTTAAATCAAATTATAATTATCAATAACTACGAGAGACATACAGAGAAAAATAGACCCCCGCACCGGGACGGAGGTCTATTTTTCTCTGTAAGTCTCCCGTAGTTATTGATAATTATAATTTAATTTAAAGGAAAATTAAATCTTACCGTAGAATGAATACTACGTAAAACTTAAAAATTTGAATTTATAATATTTTCATTAAAAAGGAAAGAAGTAAGAAAGATAAACAAATGCAAACCGCCGCCGGGAATAGAAACACGAACCTCAGCATTTTACCTCTTTACCTGCGCACTAATCATTGAGCTAGCACGAAGCAATTACTTATATTTACCAATTGATTTGATCATTTAATTTTTTTAAAAAAATAAAAGGGAACACTAAAACGAAAAAGGGAGGGCAATGAAGTCTATAGTCTACATAAATAGTTAGAACAAGTAGAGTTAATGGGGGACAAATCCAGTTTCAGACAGGTGATAATAAATTAACTGATACATCATTAGGTGAAGTCCTGTTTCTAGACTAACTTATTATTCCATCACTGAATTTCCGGGTTTTAAAGAGGCTTTTATTTGGTTCAATTAGTTTTAAAAAATGTTGGAAAAAAATACAATAACTTTAAGAAGAAAAAATAACCAAATTTTTTTTTTTAATTTCTTTTAAATTTGATAAACTATAAAGACCCTAAGTATAAATTTTCGATCAATTTCTAGATCATAGTAATTAGAATTACAAACAAATGTTGAAGGGTCTGAAGGCTTTAAGTATATTTAATCAAATTTCTTATGCAACTCAGGAAAATGAAGAATCAGTTACTGGATGTGTTATAATAAAGAGCCCTCAGGCCCGTGGCAACGGACTTATTTTTATAATTAGAAAAAAGTAATATTAATTTAGACTTCTATTTAGATAAATTATTATATCTATTTAAAGACCAACAAATCAAAACAAATATTTATTTGTATTGGAATAAATGTGGTTGGATTAGCTTAGCAATAACAAATCATTTCGAGGTGCGCCGAAGTCGGGACACTCGATTTAATAAATGATTCCCTTGGGTATTTTATTTAAATCCGGAACCAAATTAGCTTTCTACCGATGATTTTTAGAACTTTCCTATACTAAATAAATAAGCATTAAAGAAGAATGATTAGTCAGTTTATATTTAAAAAAAGAACATCAAATACAGACGCTTTTTGGTTATTTTAGTTTTTCACATTTAGATAATTTTAATATTTCATTGTTGCTTGACTAGTCTATAATCAAATATTACCTATTCTAATTTTATTGACAGAGAACTGATTGTTTTACTGGCTCTTCTTTAGACTGTTACTCCCCTTATAAAAAACAGAAGGGAGTAACAATCAAAAGAAAGTGTGCGGAGTGTTATTCTTTAGGCTGTTACCCCCCTTATAAGAAAAAACTGAAGGGAGTAACAATCAAAAGAAGGTGTACGGAGTGTTATTCTTCAGACTGTTACTCCCCTCATAAAAAAAACAAAGGGAGTAACAATCAAAAGAAGATGTACGGAGTGTTATTCTTTAGGCTGTTACCCCCCTTATAAGAAAAAACTGAAGGGAGTAACAATCAAAAGAAGGTGTACGGAGTGTTATTCTTCAGACTGTTACTCCCCTCATAAAAAAAACAGAAGGGAGTAACAATCAAAAGAAGGTGTACGGAGTGTTATTCTTCAGACTGTTACTCCCCTCATAAAAAAAAACAGAAGGGAGTAACAATCAAAGATGTACGGAGTGTTATTCTTTAGACTGTTACTCTCTTATAAAAAAAACTGAAGGGAGTAACAATCAAAAGAAGGTGTGCGGAGTGTTCTTCTTCAGACTATTACTCCCCTTATAAAAACAGAAGTGTGATATTTCTTTGTCCCAAAATACATTGGACTAAACATCCCTTTGTCTTGATAGTTATTTATACAAATAGTCCAGGAGATAGCGTGCAAAAAAGTGTCTGACTAACAACAAGCTAGAATTTTGTATACAAGTCAATCTTTTAGCACCTTTTAAGAATATGTGGTTGGCTAAGTTCGTCTGCGGGACATAGCTTGGCAATAGGGGTTTGAAATAAACAAACCGGTGGAGAGCGGCCATGTCTCACCAATTATGGTGGACAATGTGATTTTCATGATCCTGAGTACAGAATTAGTTAGTAGACCGAAAATCAAGTTGATGTTAGTTTGTCCGTTTACAGGTAACCACGTTGATTTTTAGTAATATTTAAATAACTAACCTATTATTAAAAAGAACTTAGCCGACCACATATTCTTAATAGGCGCTAAAAGATTGACTTGTATACAAAATTCTAGCTTGATGTTAATCAGACACTTTTTTGCACGCTATCTCCTGGACCAAAAGAAATGTATAAATAATTATATCAATTTATATTATCAAAAACAAAAACAAAGGGGGAGTAACATTCTAAAGAAGTTTATTTTGGAAATAAAAACGGGTTTAATAGCAAATATTTGGAAAGGATTAAGGTCTCTTGAATTATATAATACATATTTATTTTGATAGATTTAAAACAATTGTACAAGTAATTGTAAGATCCCTTCAAAAACATTGCTCAATGTATTTTAGTATTTTGTTTAATAAAAATCGATTTGTGCCAGACATTTTCATTTGTAGAATATAAATCTGCTAGAGAAACTTTATCAAACAAATCATATCAGATATTGGGGCTAATTCATATTGTATGTGCCAGAGAAATTTACTAAAAGGTGGATAGAGAAGGTTAGAGATGGTTAGAGGAGATTAGAGGTGGTTAGAGGAGGTTAGAGGTGGATAGAAATGGTTAGAGGTGGTTAGAGGAAGTTAGAGGTGGTTAGAGGAGGTTAGAGGTGGTTAGAAATGGTTAGAGGAGATTAGAGGAAGTTAGAGGTGGTTAGAGGAGGTTAGAGGTGGTTAGAGGTGGTTAGAGGAAGTTAGAGGTGGTTAGAGGAGGTTAGAGGTGGTTAGAAATGGTTAGAGGAGATTAGAGGAAGTTAGAGGTGGTTAGAGGAGGTTAGAGGTGGTTAGAAATGGTTAGAGGTGGTTAGAGGAAGTTAGAGGTGGTTAGAGGTGTTTAGAGGAGGTTAGAGGTGGTTAGAGGTGGTTAGAGAAGGTTAGAGATGGTTAGAGGAGATTAGAGGAAGTTAGAGGTGGTTAGAAGGGTGATCTCTAACCTCCTCAAACTTTAAGGGAGGGCTCCTAATTAATAAGTTGCAAAAATAAATATGAGAAAATCAAAACTGGTCCAAAATCCACGAGGAAGCTATGTGCTATACTAATTTTCAGATTTTTTAAATTTATTTATTAATTATAGAGGTTTATTTATTATTATAGAGGTGGTTAGTGGTGGTTAGAGGAGGTTAGAGGTGGTTAGTGGTGGATAGAGGAGGATAGAGGTGGCTTTAAATCTCGGCCCGGCACGTACCTATATTGGGGTCAGTAAAGGTAGAAACATAGCTTTGCTGCGGTGATAATAATAATGTTTGATAAGAGATAAAAGTGAAAGGTACCCTTGATGGTTGTAATCGAAGATGGAGATGGGGGGCGCAGCGGCTGACATGGGTGCAGTACCCTCATCGCCAAAGAGGAGCACCTCCAACTCAGACCCGGGGCTGCCCGTGTCTAACACACCTACACCACTAATCTTACAACTTGATAACAACAATTCGTTATAACTTGATTGAATCAGCTTGAAACAATAAATTAAAACATTTAAAAAAAAAACAACACTAGCTTTCGACACTGGTGTTCTTCCTTTTTCTTTTCTTTCAAACAAAAAAATTCAACAGGAGAAGAAGTAATCCAGCGGTATCCAAGGAAGAAGTTGATGATACGCGATGTACTCTTATAATAAAGACCTCGTTATTATTCGAACATCGAAACGAAGTACGAGTACAAACTCGTGTTTTTTAAAATAAATATATATATTTATATTTTAAAAAAATTTAAAATTGATTAAAAAGGGCGCACGCCGATTGGTCGGAAGACGAGTCGGCGGAGAAGATAGCCTGAACGAGCAAAAAGATCGAGAGCCGGGCACAGACTGAAAGTGTTGTGGAAGTACAGAGTGGGAGACGGATGTTTCAAGTTGCGTCCGCTTGGAAGCGCTACATCCACGCGACCTTCGGACCACTTCGTGAGTCAACAACCTCCCACAAGACTCACACATAAACACACTAACCAACTACCACTGCTACAACTTCTCTCCACTCCTTCTTATAAACTTCAAAACCCATTTAGACATAGACAACAGATATAAATCCATTTCCATTATAATAAGTTTATAACTCGCTTTCCCGTAGAGTTGTAGCCTTAACAAAAATACCAACACGCAATTCCACGCACAACAAATAACAAAAGAACACAACTATTTAAAAAAAAAAATCGGTCCGAGACAACTCAGACAAACTTTCTCATATATGAGTTTATAATTACTTAGCCCAGTGTTTCCATTTATTAGTTTTCAAATGTACATTTAAATATTATTGAACATTTCATCAAAATTTATCATAAAAATAACTTCTCCTGGTCGGGGAATCGAACCCGGGCTCTCTCTGTCCGCGTTTTAAGCTAATATCTCAGGAACTAGATTTTTCCCGGGAAAACGGCTTATATCGTTGGATTCGTATTCAAATGGACTACATTTTAGAATTTTTTAATCAAAATCGTCGGAACCGTTTTCGAGAAATAATTTTTTTTTCATGTTTTTTCAGAGTTTTTGGGGGGTAGCGCCCCCAAATTTAGAGCTAAAATTCATTTCTCGATTTCGCCTCGGGGTATGATTTTTCTGAACATGTATGCCAAATTTCGTCACAATCGGCCAAGTAGTTTGGGCTCCAGGCGTCTGCACAGACGACAGACAGACGACAGACGACAGACAGACATTTTTTAAAAACCACTTTTTTGGACTCAGGGGACCTCAAAACGTGTAAATCTCAAAATCGAATTTTCGCGCCATCACAATACTTTCTCTTTATATGAGAAAGTAAAAAACAGACAATAATTATATCAATAAAGCTCGAAAGAAAAAAATCGGTCCGAGACAACTCAGACAAACTTTCTCATATATGAGTTCATAATTATTTAGCCCAGTGTTTTCAATTTATTAGTTTTCGTATATAGATTTAATTATTATTGAAAATTTTATCAAAATTTATCATAAAATAACATCTTCTCGGCTGGGAATCGAACCCGGCCTCTCTCCATCCCCGTTTAAAGCTATTTTCACGGGAACTAGATTTTTTCCGGGAAAAGGCTAATATGGGTAGATTCGTATGGTTTTAATCAAAATCGTCGGAACCGTTTTCGAGAAATAATTTTTTTTTCACGTTTTTTCAGAGTTTTTGGAGCGTAGTGCCCCCAAATTTGGAGCTAAAATTTGTTTCTCGATTTCGCCTCGGGGTATGATTTTTCTGAACATGTATGCCAAATTTCGTCAAATTCGGCCCAGTAGTTTAGGCTCCAGGCGTCTGCACAAACAGACAGACAGACATTTTTTAAAAACCACTTTTTTGGACTAAGGGGACCTCAAAACGTGTAAATCCATAAAATTTCAAAAATCAAATTTTCGCACCATCACAATACTTTCTCTTTTATATAAGAAAGTAAAAAACTGATTTACAGAGAATTTCAAGATGCAATGAACTAAAACGTTAAAATTAACATTTTACTGAAAAAACATAAAATATTTGAGCCCCTTAAACAAAATTATATAAAACAAATTGTAACAACTCTCCACAACAGTTCTGCAAAATAAAAATCCCTTTTCAAAATAAATAAACATAATAGTAATCTAAAACAGGGTTGAATTGCAATATTAAATGTAAAAAACCGGTGTTTTTTTCTCCTAGAAATAATTCCAGAGAATGAAGCCCTTAGTAGAGAAAACAATAAGTAAACTAGGCATCGCGTGGCTCTATCATTGAAGCGAGCGTATTGCAATGAAATACTGAATATTGAAATTTATTAATCATGATGAATGTCATAGTTGAAGATAAGTGGAAGAGGGTAGTGTGGGGAAGAGTGGGGGTACTCGGTACAAAGCTTTACTTCCTAAACAAGCCTATACTCTATACGACTATAACAATCTTCACCACCCGCGGTAGCTTTTAAACAATTATTATAAATGTATTTCGTCACTACGCAAAGAATTTTGCTTGTATCAAGTTGAAATTTTGCATACCTGTTTCAATTGTGCATTAGATGGTGTATAAGAAGTTTTATTAAAATCGTTACGTTAGAACGTAAGATATCGGTAAAAAGGTTGTTTTCTCTATTATAAACGTTTAGGTCCGCTTTAATAGTTTTAGCGATCTTTATTAAGTCATAGCGGTGTCGCTGTTGGTTTTAGTAAAAAATGTTATTTGTAAAAAATGTTCGTCTCATCGAATAGACGATGATAGAATCTTTTCCCGTCCTGAAATTCCAATTTAATTTTTGTACCTCTCGTTTACGCGAGCGTTTCGCGCGAACTCTTGGACGGATCACGCTGTCCAACGAACTTAGCCTGAGTATTAGTAAGAGGATCATGTATACCAAATTTCAACTAAATCGGTCAACTTTTACTCAAGTTATCGTCACACGCGTGAACGTTACTGACAGACAGACAGACAGACAGACAGACACGGAGCATATTTCGTTGAATGTAGGAAGCTCGCTACGCTCGCTTCAATAAATTTAATACAGTATTTTGAAATTCAATTTTTAAGTTTTTGGTAGTTTTCATACTACGGAAAGTTAAATTTTAATTTAAATCAAATTATAATTATTATTAACTACGGGAAACAGACAGTGAAAAATACACTCACGGCACAGGAGTGTATTTTTCACTGTCTGTTTCCCGTAGTTAATAATAATTATAATTTGATTTAAATTACAGTATTTTGGTAAATAAACACTATTTCAAATTTTAAAATAAGGTTGTCGAATGTAAAATAAAAGGCTCTGGTTGAAATAGAAATAAATCGGACGCAGGCGCCATGGAAACTTATCCTTTATCCTTACTAAATATAAACCTATAAATGATTACAGATTCTTTAAGTAAATTATAATTTTGTTTGTCCGTTAAAAGTCGAGTATAATTATGTCCGTTATAGTGAGGTATTTACAAATCCAAGTAAACAAACAAATTTCTACAAAAAAAAAAAATGAAGAGTCGAGAATTTCAAAATGACGGCAAATATTAAGATAACATTTTTAGGAATTATTTATCTTATTGAAAGGTATCATGGGTGCAAATTTCAGCTCAATCAGCGAAATAGATCAGCAATAATTAAGCGTTTAAGTTTCAAAATTCAAAAGTCGATATTTTAAAAATGGCGGCAGACATACAAACGAAATTCAGATATATATATATATTTATATATATATATATATATATATATATATATATATATATATATATATATATATATATATATATATTAACAATGTAATACCGTGTTTTTGCACACTGCAATTAGGTACACAATTTGTGATAGTGATTATAGGCGCAGAACTGGTTAAATAAAATCGATTAATTTTTTCTCAGAGGTGAGCGCAAACATGTTGCGCAATTTGTAGGCTTGGTTTCATCTAAAAATATTGAGAAGAACCAAAGTTATTAACAATTGTATAAAAAAAAGTATATAAAACATAACCTACAAAAATTGCGTTGACCCACCGTAACCAAACCCCACAGACTCGCTAATCAAAATGTTTGGGTACTTCTAGACCACCTAGAGACTCATGGTTTTTTGCGTTTGGTCGGAAATTGGCGCAAAACGACTGGAAAAATCCGAAAAGTTAAAATAATATATTTTTACCCCCCTTAAAGAATTAAAGATGGCGGACGCACTTTAAAGTTTTTTGGATGCTTATTGTGGCTAAACGGTAAGCCGTATCGACAAGCGGTGATTGCGCCAGCGGTAACTGATTTTAAAAGATATCTACAACATTGGTCCTATGACTTTTTGTCGTACCTTCATCGGTTCTACCTTAAATAGAGCTAAATTTATTTTTTTGTAAAAAAAATTGACTTTGAGCTCTTATGGCGTCCGCAATTGTTGACCGATTTAATTTTTGATTGGGGTGCTTAATTCTCACACTATTGCTTTATAAATCAAGTATTTATTATTTAATAATTTTTTTCAAGAACCAGTTATTAAATATTTACTGGTGCAACTGTCGTATTGAGAGAAGAGACTGGTAATTAAATTAATGCACCATCATGGTTGATGATTGTTTAATGACTTTCCAGTGTAATTGATTTTTACGACGTTTATTTTCTTATTCATTATACCTTTTTTTTTTATTAATTACAATACATATTAATTAGTTACTATTGGCTATTTTTTAAATAAATAGATAGCCTCCAAACTATGATTAGGAGAATATTATATTCTTAGAAACGGAATAAACGGTGTATAATATAGTCCTGATTTTATTCCTAGAAGGCTTGAAAACAAAACTATTTAGGTATTTTATTTAATTGCTACGCCCACATGTCAATAGGAAATGTAGCTACTAATACCTAGCACGAGCCCCCCGAGGGAGTGAAGGCTAGTATACATATATATATATATATATATATATATATATATATATATATATATATATATATATATATATATATATATATATATATATATATATGTATGTGTGTGTGTATTAAAGTTTACGTTAAATTATTTGTGAATTTTTGTGTTATGTACACCCCCTATTGAATCCCTCACTCTCATAAATATTATTCCGGTAATTCTGCTTTGAAGGTACGTTTTATTTTCAGATTGACTTTATCTCTATTATCTAAAATAAAACTTTCATTTTATGCTGAACCTTAACCTGAACTTGAATTAAAAAAAAAGAAATAATAATTAATAATAAATAATGAAAGTTGTGGATTTACCGACGTTTCGGGAGAAATTAATTACCTTCTTCAAAGTTCATATGAATATTCTTACTTATGTGTGTCTACTAAATTAAATCTCAATAATTTAGGTTCTACTCTTTTGCACAGACGTCAGACCATATATATACATATGTCCATATGTATATATACATATGGACATATGTATATATATATATATATATATATATATATATATATATATATATATATATATATATATATATATATATATATATATATATATATATAACACTTAATACACTCTTAAAATCCAGCTCGAAAAATCTTTTGTAGGTTATATAGGTATTATTATTTTATAGTTTTAGTACATGAGAAGGTAAACACTACAAACTCTTAAAACATGTAGAAATGTTGACATTACAGTTGAAAACTAATTAATCCAGGTTGGTTCCTCTTAAACAAGCCGATAATATTTTTGGAATTTAAATAGCTTAGTAATACCTGGAATTATCTTGAATCATTTGAAATATTTAAATTAAGTTTTTTTTATACAAGAAATTGTAAAAAAAAAAACATTTTTATAAATTAAACTAAACTCTAAAAAGCAGCGAAAGAGTTTTCGGAAGTATTTTAATGCGTAAAATTTTAATTTCAAGTACTTCAGCTCTTATATTTTTTTTTTCCTCTTGGTAAAATGTCTGAATTAAAAAAAGGAAAAAAAAAATCTCAATACTTAAAATATTTTTGCATTACCAAAATATCAAAATATTTAATGTTTTTTAAAAAAACTAAACAAATTTAAAAATACAACTTAAAATGGGTTTAAATGAAAGCCTAACATTTACTTATTCATAAAAATTAAAAAATTAATTACTATCTAACTAATAATAAAATTATATTACTAATCACAATCATCAATCATTTCTACAATTATAATGACAGAATTAATGTTTGAAATTGCCATTGATGCAATTTTATTAAAATAAGGATCATAATATTCTTTAAATTTTACTACAGTATAATAATAATAATAATTATTATTATTATTACTACATTGCTAATCATTTCAAATTATATTAAAAAGGGTATCACACGTCATATCTAAAGTTATAACATTATCCTTTATAATTTGTTTAAAATCATACTATAATAAGATACCTAAATATACACGATAAACATTATTATCAAATTAAATTTTAAATTTAAATTACTTTTTTTTTTATTTATTTTAATTCACTCTGTATAACTTTAGAAATGCTTAAAATATAAAACCCTACGTCATAATGTTTAAATTATTTTATTCCAAATTATATTTCGCTTTAATTAAACTGCCGTTTAATTTTAAGCCCCCTCCTTGCTATTAACTCATTTAAAATTTTGGCCATCAACACGAAGTCGTATTTATTCTTAAAAAGAGTATTTTAATGATTAGTTTTAATATTATTAGTAAGTAAATTTTTTAGTTATATATATATATATATATATATACACAATTTGTGTAGTCCTTATTGCAGTGTGCAAAAACACGGTATTACATTGCTGATATATATATATATATATATATATATATATATATATATATATATATATATATATATATATATAAACAAACTTAATGATGGGGCTAAGTTAGCAGTTCTTTCAAATTTCCTTGTGTTACAAAAGCAATACACATTTTCCGAAACAAATTTTATTTTATTGAATATGAAAAGAAAAAGAATGCATTCAATAACCATCGAGACACTAACGGAAAGACATTGAACGATCAATGAAAAGGTATAGTCAGCAACATCTTATATTAATTCTGATAATTTATCGGAGGAATAATAATAGAGAAGGTAAAAACCTTTTCTCTTTATTAATTTCTAAGCAAAGATTAATTAGTTTTAACTGTCTTTTATTGACAATATTTTTTATTAATAGAGTCATACTACCTTGAAATTGTAATTTATTGGTGAGTTATATTTAATTAGTATTTTTGTCAGTCTGAATAAAGACGTGTTATAAGAAATAACTCTGCTCATTCAATAGGTTATGGGCCTAGCACATGTTTAATTAGAATATTTAACAGTCTGAATAAAGATAGGTTATAAGAAATAACTGCTCATTCAATAGGTTATGGGCTCAACACTTGTTTAGTTAGAATATTTATCAGTCTGAATAAAGACAGGTTGTAAGAAATAACTGCTCATTCAATAGGTTATGGGCTCAACACATGTTTAATTAGAATATTTTTATCAGTCTGAATAAAGACGTGTTATAAGAAATAACTGCTCATTCAATAAGTTATGGCCCCAACACATGTTTAATTACCATTGTTGTCAGTCTGAATAAAGACGTGTTATAAAGAATAACTGTTCATTCAATAGGTTATGTGCCCAACATATGTTTAATTAGAAAATTTATCAGTCTGAATAAAAACGTGTTATAAGAAATAACTCTGCTCATTCAATAGGTTATGTGCCCAACACATGTTTAATTAGAATATTTATCAGTCTGAATAAAGACAGGTTATAAGAAATAACTGCTCATTCAATAGGTTATGGGCTCAACACATGTTTAATTAGAATATTTATCAGTCTGAATAAAGACAGGTTATAAGAAATAACTGCTCATTCAATAGGTTATGGGCTCAACACATGTTTAATTAGAATATTTTTATCAGTCTGAATAAAGACGTGTTATAAGAAATAACTGCTCATTCAATAAGTTATGGCCCCAACACATGTTTAATTACCATTGTTGTCAGTCTGAATAAAGACGTGTTATAAAGAATAACTGTTCATTCAATAGGTTATGTGCCCAACATATGTTTAATTAGAAAATTTATCAGTCTGAATAAAAACGTGTTATAAGAAATAACTCTGCTCATTCAATAGGTTATGTGCCCAACACATGTTTAATTAGAATATTTATCAGTCTGAATAAAGACAGGTTATAAGAAATAACTGCTCATTCAATAGGTTATGGGCTCAACACATGTTTAATTAGAATATTTATCAGTCTGAATAAAGACAGGTTATAAGAAATAACTGCTCATTCAATAGGTTATGGGCTCAACACATGTTTAATTAGAATATTTATCAGTCTGAATAAAGACAGGTTATAAGAAATAACTGCTCATTCAATAGGTTATGGGCTCAACACATGTTTAATTAGAAGGTTGAATTAGCCTGTACGGGGCATCATGTATAGAAATGCAAAAACACTGGCACATATAATTAAAGTCTTTTCTATATGTATATTGATAAAAAATTCACCAAATATGGGGTCTTCTTCATTTCATAAATTTTCTCTTGACACAAATTTCCATCTTCAGTCCTCTGTTTTGAGACACAGCTGTATACGGGTCGATTTTGGGAATCATGGGCGTATGTATTCGTTGTAGATTACCTGGGCTTTGATGTAGCGTATCTGGTTTTTCAAGAGAGTATGAAATGAAAAAGAATACATAAATAATGCAATTTATATCAATATACAAGAAACACTTTAATTATGTATGCATTATATTTGTTAGTTTTTGCATTTCTATACATGATGCCCCATATAGGCTGGTCCAACCCTTGAATATAAATTATATAATTTAACTACTAACGAACTTTTTAAATCAAAAGGTCTATTAAAAAATAGTATTTCGCGTTATGTATATAATGATGAAAATGTACCTAGGAATGCCAATGTTAAAGGACCAATGTGCACCAAGGGTTGTGTTATAGAACCGCGTCTACCCAAACCGCGAATGATAAGCCGACGGATGATAGATTATTGCGCTACGACTCTAGTCTCTACTACTACAAAGTACATGCTGATTCATTTGAACCCTTATAAACTGGTTCCGTGGGACCAAATAATGAGTTAACTATTAATAAGTAGGAAACTTCAATTATCGTCAATTCTTGAAACTTGACGCGACTATGACAGTAGTTACGAAGGTGCATGCTCACTTGATGTTGAAATACTAAGTTACAACTTCTTTTAAGTTAATTTTATTTGCCCAGAAAATGTTAAATTTTTAATTGGAAGAAAAACTTTTTATTTTTTTTTAATAAGGAACATCGTAAATATTTGCAAACTCTTAAGCAATGAATGACGTAGTTTGGATTTTTTTTTTTTTTAAATCTTTTCAACTCTCCAAAAACTTTTTCAGACATGCGATCTGTGAAAGAGCAGTTTAACAATAAGTGGACAATAAGTTAGTCAGTTAAAATGAATTTAACACGGCGGATCTAAACGGTACCAAATCATGCATGATATTAGTTTAGAGGTTTTAACCCGCTTTGTTTTAGTTAACCTATTGTCCACCAATCACGGACAAAAACTTACAGCATAAAGGATTTATTCATCATTTTAGGAACTTCAAAGATGTGTATGTTAACACAGACACATGAACATTCCTTTTTAATGGTCACCCCTGTTTACGGACATTTTAGTTAATACTAACTGTAAAAAGAGTATAATATTATGTTTCTTAAAGTTATTTTAAACCCTCCTGTTTTACTTTTTTTCTCATATAAATAGAAAGTATTGTGATGGAGCGAAAATTCGATTTTGAGATTTTGATGAATGGTTTTTAAAAAATGTCTGTCAGACGCCTGGAGCCTAATCTACTGGGCCGTATTGACGAAATTTGGCATACATATTCAGAAATATCATGCCCCAAGGCATAATCGAGAAGTGAATTTTAGTGGTGGAATTTTATTGGTGGTGAAAAACGTGAAAAAAAAAAAAAAATCTCGCAAACGGTTCCGGACAAAATGTAGTCCATTTAAATACGAATCTAGAGATATAAGCCGTTTTCTCGGGGAAAAAATCTAGTTCCTGAGAAAATAGCTTTAAACCCGGAAGGAGAGAGGCCGGGTTCGATTCCTCATCGAGGAGAAGTTATTTTTATGATTCAATAACAATTAAATGTACTTACGAAAACTAATAAGTGGAAACACTAGGCAAAGTAATTATGAACTCGTTTGTCTGAGTTATCTCAGACCGATTTATTCCATAGAATTAAATCTCCCACTCTGTAAAAAATATTTTTTTTCCATGGTAGGCTGTGAAATAGTAACTTTAGAGCCTAAAAAACATAGCTAAAATCCATTTTTTCATTACGTGGACTTAAAAAATCTTGTCATTACTCCTAGCTGTAAAGAAAAAATCTTTTACGGCCTAGGAACTAAAAGATTTTTATTTTCAGGCGGGTAGTTGTCAAAACTTCCGTTAGTAGTGCTGCAGTCTTTGTAGAAATGCTTCTAGTACGATTAAAATCCGCTAGATGTCAATGCGTTTTATTTATCTTTTCTTATAGTGTAACCTCTTTTTAAGGTTTCTTTTTTGAAGTCTTAAGTATGTACTAATATTTGTAATTATTAAATATTGATTAGTGATTAATATTTAATGTTTTTTCATTGTCTGCTACCTCGGAAAAAATAGCATATGCTACGCGACTGTGAAGTGTTTTTTCTTTACCTTGGCAATAATAATAAATGTAATTGCCGCGGTAAAGAAAAAACACTTCACAGCCTAGTAACATAATATACTATTTTCCGTGGTAGGCTGTAAAATAGTAACTTTTGAGCTTAAAAAACATAGCTAAAATCAATTTTTTCATTACGTGGACTTAAAAAATATTTTCATTACTCCTAGAGGTAAAGTAAAAATTGTTTACCTCTTAGGATGTAAACAATTTTTTGTACTGTGGGTAGTTATCAAAAGTCCCGTTTTTAGCGCTACAATCTTTGTAGAAATGCTTCTTACTACGATTAAAATCCACCAGATGTCAATGCGTTTTACTTATCTTTTTTTTTTTATAGTGTAACCTCTTTTTAAGGTTTCTTTTTCTCAAAGTCTTAAGTATGTACTAATATTTGTTATAATTATATTGATAAATATTTAATGTTTTTTCATTGTCTGCTACCTCGGAAAAAATAGCACATGCTACAAGACTGTGAAGTGTTTTTTCGTTACCTTGGCAATAATTACTAAGGCAAAGAAAAAAACTCACTTTACAGCCTAGTAACATAATATACTATTGACACCTTTTTTCTTATATTAGTCCTTTGTCTCTCTTCTAGGTGAAAGTTGTTATAATTCCTTAATTAAAATCCCGTAATTCAATCATTTATTAGAAAAGGAATAATTAAAAAAAAAATTAAATATGTTATTTATTAAAAAGAAACTGCGTCTTTAAAAAATTGTTTGACCTCTGTTTACAGAGTGTTAGGGGTATCACTGTACTTATAATTATCATTAACTACGGGAGACATACAGAGAAAATGATAATTATAATTTGATTTAAATTAAAATATAATCTTTCCGTAGTAAGAGTACTACCTAAAACTTTAAAAACAATATAGTAAAATACATTCTGATTTTCCAACTTATTTAAGGAAACATTCTTATGAGAGTTAAATGCTACTTGGAGAACCAGAATGGCAGTGTGGGTTAAATTAATAACCACGTCTGCTCGATCATTGAATCATAAGCGGTACGAGATGGGGTTCGATTTCTCGCCGTGACGCTCTGATTTATATGGCTCACTATTGATCACATCATACTCGCTTCGGCGGTACAATGTACAGAGGTATGATGTGTGAAGTGGCTGCAACTCTCTACCATGGGGATAGTAAAAAGGGCTTAAGTGATGGCCTAATTACTAGGTTCCAACAAGTGGTTCATCCAACCCGTCTAGTACTAGTCCTTTGGCCTGACTACTACTACTAAATGCTACTTGATTATACAACGATACAATACTTCTCCTGGTATGCATACATTCACGTATCATATTAGTGCAGAGAAAATAACATTAGAAAATATTAAAATTAAATAGGTTATGCAACAAACAATATCAACCTTTCTACATTCTGGCATATGTACGAAAATCAAGACAATTTTTTTTTCTGCTTCATTCGCAATATGTTACAAATGCGTTTCAAATATTATAAGGACGTCTATAATTCATCTTAAGTGTAGGATTTGGAGGAAAATGAGGAGTATTTTTTATCAAATTGAAAAATATGAGTAGATCCTTTGTTGATTTGGTTGGAAATGCAAGGACATTAGTGATTTGGGAGTTGAAGAAGGAATGTATTCAAAGTTTTGGTCCTAGTTTAAAAGAGATTTCCCTTTCTTCTGGTTTGAGATTTGCAGTGTGCTGAGAGGAGACTGTAGATCATCTTCGGGTGAGGCGAGACGCCGGAGTCTCGATCTGACGGAGGATCCATTAGCAGGCTGGTGAGATCTCCCCTCACAACACCTGCCTTCCCTTTCCATTCACCTGCCTCGCCCCGACCCGACCGCTGCCATGCCGAGCATTAATCACAACCATTCAGATTTTACTTTTCAATACACCTTCTCCTCAGTAACCTCCCACTGACCCAGAGACAAGTGAAACGGAAATCGGCTGTACTGTACAGGACACATCTATTTATAATTTTTAATTCCTCCTTTTATTTTCCTCCAATAAACCAGACAGCATAGGAAAAAGGAAAAGGTCGCTGAACTAAAGTACCCTCTATTTTGTAAATCAGATTTTATCGAACCCGCCAAGGATCGAACTTTATAGTTCTGGGGAATAAGCAATTCCATATGAGATTTTTAATAAAGAAATTGAAGCGAGCGTAGGTCAACTTTCTAACATTCGATAAAATATGCATCCCGTCTGTCTGTGTGTATTGTTTACGTGTCCGATGATGACATGAGTAGGGTTGGGACATCGATGTATCGGACTTTAAAACATCGATGTTTAACATCGATGTTTTCCCGAAACATCGAAAAGATCGATGTCATCGAGGGATAGCCGCCTAAAAAATGGACGACAGCGAAAATCGGGGACGAAAAGGAGAGATTTTTTGAAAATGGTGACTTTTTTTTTTTTTTTTTTTGCTCTTCAGCTTGGAGGACCGATGTCGATGTATCGAAAACATCGATGTTTTCTTTCGATGTTTTGGCTAACATCGATGTTTGCCTATCGATGTCCCAACCCTACCATGAGTAAAAGTTAAACGATTTGGTTGAAATTTGGTATTCGTGTTACTTTCACTAATGCTCAGGCTAAGTTCGTTGGTCAGTGGTCCGTCCAAGAGTTCGCGCGCAACGCTCGTGTAAACGAGAGGTTCAAATATAAAATTGGAATTTTAGGACGGGAAACGATTCTATCATCACCTATTCGATGAGACAAACATTTATTTTTTTCAGAACAGTGTATGCGCTCCCAAATTTGGAGTTAAAATTCGTTTCTCGATTTCGCCTCGGGGTATGATTTTTCTGAATATGTATGCCAAATGTCGTCAAAATCGGCCCAGTAGTTTAGGCTCCAGGCGTCTGCACAGACAGACATTTTTTAAAAACCCCTTTTTTGGACTCAGGGGACCTCAAAACGTGTAAATCCGTCAAAATCGAATTTTCGCGCCATCACAATACTTTCTCTTTATATGAGAAAGTAAGAATTAATAGAAAAGGTTCATTTGTCACATGTATTTACAAGGCAAACAATTATCACTACACTATTACACTAAAAATACAATAATTGACCTAATAAACAGAATAAATACAGTATCGATCCAGAAATTAATAATCCGCATCTCTAAACATGCATAGAGAACACAAAATAGTACATTACGCGTCTAGTGCGGAAAGTAGCAATTTGCATGAAAGTGTGGAGTTTGCACCCAAGCGACAGCGAGGGTAGTAAAACCACACGAGTAAAGCAAAATTCAGTTTTCGCACGAGTTGCGTACCGTACTTTATCTACGATTGTTGGATTTTTAATAATAAATACAGAAAAAAAAAAAAAATTACATTAATTAAACAAGCAGGAAATTAGTTTCGCTAAATGTAAACACACACGCTAATCGAGCGATAATGTGAAGAATTATGAAACGCGCATGCGCAATGAATACCAACTACAAAAAGAATCACTTTCTACGCATCTAAACAGAGATAAAATGTTTATATTTCGTATCAATCGTAGATAAAGAGCATTTTTTAGTATTATTTTCTTTTCTCCATGATATTAAAAAAAGATAAACATTTTTATAGAACCACCTGTGCGAATTGACCACCTGCTTGCCAAACCACTAATCATTGTTGCGGCAAAACACCACATTTATATTACAATGGACTAACTTATTGTGACCACCTGTCAAAAGAAACCTCTCTTAAACGGTCTGTTAGAGATAAAGAACCGTTTAAGTTCCCTTTACACGGCGTTTCATATAAATAAATATCTGTTCCTGTGAGTGCTGAAGTGAGTGTAATTCTAAATTCGACGGTGGTATGTGTATATAATTTATGATATACATACTAATTGTGGATACCAATTACTGTGGCAAATTATTTTGGTTCAAGGAACCACTCAGTCCATAGTGGAAAAAAGACTTAAAGGGAAGTGAACTTAATTAGAATAAATTAAATAAATAATTATATAATGCAAAAGCTGCTTAAGAATTTTCTTGTATCTTTGAAGAGAAAGATCATATATTTATTAGATATAGGAGTCTTTGGAGGGAATCATAAAGAAATAACATAAAGAACAATAAATAACGATGGTAATAAGATATAGATTGGAGCGACAATTAATGTTACTCCATCAAATATCTAGACGAAGGACTAAATTCCCAATAGTATTTTAAAAATAAATACGTAATATTTAAATACATACGTAATATAAATACGTATTAATTGACACGTTGAAGAATCGTTAGTTTCATTGATAATCTAAAAGCAGGTATGGAAACATGGAATGCAATTGCATTTAATTAAGGTTTGAATAAGGGATTAATTAAGTTAGTAATTAGATTTGATTTCCATTAGTCTCAAAGCTTTAGGTTAAGCTCAAGATGAGGTAAAACATTTACATATTGATGCATAATATTTAATATAGAAGAACCAACTACCCAGTATAAAACAATATTATCTTTATCTCTTCAAGATAAATTTTAATCAATGTAAGTCGTCTAAGTATATTGTAAACAACAAGGGAAGCAATAGCTATAATGCATTTATTAGATTGATACATCACATAAGCCTCGTCCAGACTACCGAATCGAACAGAGGAAACGAGCTATTGGTCTCTGCGCAAGCCCAGTCTGAGATGCGCATGCGCACTTTAGACTGGGCATGCGCAGAGGCCAATACATGACTCATTTCCTCTATTCGGTTGGGCAGTCTGGACGTAGCTTAAAGTTGCTTATTGATCAGAAGATATGCATGCGAGTCGGACTATCCTTAAACATTTGCCGGTTCCAAAGAAAATCATTTTGGAAAAGGAAGGGCCTGAAAAAGGAGGAATTTACTCGACCCTTGGGAAATATCCAGGAAAGAAAAACATAGCTAAGGCTGCTCTGCAGGAAACCAACCTAGCTAAACAAACCTCAACACCAAATTGCTTGACGCAGAATCACACTGAGGCGTCCCCCTCCCCCCCCCCCCCCCCCCAAATACAACCAACTGCGTATTCAATACAGCTACAACAGGTTAAGGGAAAATACAACTTGATTTAAAAGTACTAGAAAAGAAAATGTATACAAAAATATTCTATAAATTAGTGTGGCTCATAGCTTCCTCAAAACCTATATTGATTTTTTTTGTTTTTACAACAAAATATTGTCTATAGTAGAGTTATTCCCATGGTGCCTATGAGGAAAACAAAGTGGGGTTGCTAAGATATTGCTAAATTTTACATTGTTTACTTTTGTAACACGCATACTTTAATAATAAAAGTAAATAAAATGTAAGAAATAAAATAAATCAGACCATCAACACTTGGACATTTTCTATTGGTCAGATACCTTTTGTTTTCTTCCCTCATTCCCTCCCCAAATTAGAACGACAAACAGAAACGGAACCAAATATGAATGAGTACCCATGTCTGAAACGGATTTTTGAATTTAAAGACAAAACATTTTAACATCTTCAGAACGATCACGTTACCTGCGTTAAGCTCGGAAGAAATATTGAAACAATAGTCCAGGAGATAGCGTGCAAAAAAGTGCCTGACTAACATCAAGCTAGAATTTTGTATACAAGTCAATCTTTTGGTGCCTTTTAAGAATATGTGGTCGGCTAAGTTCGTCTAAAATAGGCATTTTGAAAAAAAATAAAAACCGGTAGAGAGTGCCCATGTCCCGCCCTTTTTGGCGGACAATCAGATTTTCATGATCCTGAATACGAACTTAGTTAGCAGACCAATAATCAAGTTGATGGTAGTTTGTCACTTAGTAGGTTAGTTAGTCAAATGTTACTCCAAATCATATTGTTCCACTATGAAGGGACAAACTACCATCAACTTGATTTTTGGTCTACTAACTAATTTAGCACTCAGGATCATGAAAATCACATTGTCCACCAAAAAGGGTGGGACATGGCCGCTCTCCACCGGTTTGTTTCTTTCAAATGCCTATTGCCAAGCTATGTTCCGCAGACGAACTTAGCCGACCACATATTCTTAAAAGGCACCAAAACATTTACTAATACACCAAATTCTAGCTTGATGTTAGTCAGACACTTTTTTGCACGCTATCTCCTGGACTATAATACAATTATAGTAAAAAAACATCTAAACTGTATATAGTATATAAATAAAGAAAATATAGCCAAAACCAATTTATAAAATGAAATTCAATATAATACTTTTAAGATCATCTAAGGATAATGGTTATAGATTATAATTACACAAAAACACTCTCACACACACAAATATATATGTATGTATATATATATATATATATATATATATATATATATATATATATATATATATATATATATATATATATATATATATATATATAAAATGTATATATATAAAAATAACTATATAATAATAATCAAAAAAGTAAATCGCAGAATCACACGAAAAGTTTATTAAAATTCAGTTAGGATTTTGATGATGATATTCGTTCTAGGGGAAGATATAAAGAAAGAAGCCTCTAAGAGTCATTGGGAGAAAGTACTTGAAGCGGGGGCAAGTATTAAAAACTTGATGACAAGATAGTAATAATGAGTTGATGAAATACCAGCAATAAAGAGACAGAAACCAACCAAGATAAACCCGTCTCACTCCGTCTCACTACAATACCAAGATAAACCCGTCTCACTCCGTCTCACTACAATATACATTTATACTTTACAACCCTCTACACTCCTCCCAATGCCAACCAACAAGAAGAAGACGAAAAAAAGAATTCCTACGAGTTTCTACTTAATATTATAACAGAGAACTTGCCCCCCCCCCTCCAGACTTAATATTCCAACAACATTTCAACACTAACCTTACCCCCCTTCTTCCGTCTTCACTCAAGAGTCATAAAAAAGAAATATAATTTAGATCTAACAGAAAAAAATAATTTTTGATACATGGTCATTACCAAACTTTCGTACAAAAAAATCATTCTTTAATAAATAAGAAAGAGTAACAGTTTAATTTATTTTTTATCCTTATTCGTGTTCTTTTTTTTTTCTTTTTTTAATAGATATTAATTAAATATAAAACAAACTTATGAGTGGAAATTCTATTAAAAGCTTTGTGATTTATAATACACTTCAAATAAAATGTTCTCTGTTAAACGTAGAAGCGTGTAATGAAGAGAGGGAACAATTTTATAGAAATTAAAAATAGTCTGCCAATTAGAGTGGCACATAGCTTCCTCGCATTCTATCACGTACTTTATTGATTTTATGCTTTTACCAGTTATTATTTCATCATTTATTTAATTGTTTTCTCCGTTTTTTTAATCTGTCAAAATAATTTTTATTTTAACATGAATTAAAGTATTAATTTAGGATAATTACAAGATAAAAAATAACGTTTTATATACCTACTACGTTTTTATATTTTCTGTCATAAATTTGAAACCCGTCAAAATGAAGATTGTAAATATGGGATATGTCAAAACAAATAAAATAACTTGCGGATTTTTTCCGAACTAACTTTCCTACCGCAAATTTGCTGAAAACGAATTAAATTCTGCTGAAAGATGGCTAAAACTATAAAAATAATGCATTGTCATCGTGTTCTGAGCTATTCTCAAAGTTTCAAATGTCTAGCTACTCAGGAAGTTAGTTAAAAATCGATTGCTAGATTTGTACTGGACAAACAAACAAGAAAGCAAGCTAATAAAAACGTAGTAAAAAGTTGCTTTAGAACTTTAGACCTTACTTAAGGTAGCGGAAGCTATATGATCGTTTTGAAGAAGGAAAATGTGTTGTCCCCAATTTCAAAAACTCGAATATAGAAATCGGTTTCAGACATCAGATGAAATTTTTGGTACCGTGTCTGTCTGTAGCTCAATCTCTGCGAGCCAACATATCTTAAAAACTATTCTCCAATTTTAATGGCATTTAGATGGCATTGTAGGTCATAATTAGCTCATTGTTGGTCCCATATAAGTTTCAACCTTCTGCACCTATTTGTTTCTCTTCCACATGCGCACAAACATACATTTATTTACACGTATATCTTCAAAAGTTCTCGTTTGAATTTTAAGAAATGTGTATGGTTTGTCGAAAGTAGCCCGCAGATATCACCAAATTAATTTCAACCGTCTGCGCTCTTTACATTTTGATAAATTGATACTTTAATTCATAACAGACAAACAAAAAATTGATCAACAGACAGACAGAAAGGGAACCAATTTAGAAAATGTAAAGAGCGCAGACGGTTGAAATTAATGTGGGGCTGTCTGCGGGTTACTTTCGACAAACCATACAAATTTTATAGTAATCAGTTGAGTACTTTTGAAGATATAGGTCTAAATAAATGTATGTTTGTGCGCATGTGGAGGATAAAATAATGGACGCAGAAGGTTGAAACTTATATGGGATCAACAATGGGCTAAGTATAACCTACCATCCCAATTTCATTAAAATCGGATGTGTTATTTTTTAGATATCTTGGTCCGCAAAAATACGTTTTATCTCTATCCAACTACAATATCTCGAAAACGGTATGTCCCACTTCAAACATGCATAGGACCTTTTTTTGTGCAGAATTATGTGAGGAATAATTTTGGTAATAACACTTCTCTTCGAAAAATAAACCGTTTTGCGTAAAAAGTGAAAAATAAGTAAATTTTGGACTTTAAGGAGGGGGGAGGGGGGGGGGGACGCGCCCCCTCAAGAGGGGGGAACTTTACTGTTTCTTACTACTACACCCCTTAAAAGTGTTTTCACAAAGTTTCAAAACTTTATAAATTATTTCCTCCATTTGCTGTTTTTTTTACTAATTTGCCTGGACTAAGTAGAACGTACTTAGTACTTAGACAGTGGGAGACTTGGCTAAACCTATGCTCACACAAATTTTTACTCGAAACTTAGCTAATTTTTATTACATAAGTGTTTTCGTTGGGATACCTGTTAATACGTTATAAATGTGTGTAATTAAGAAAAAGTGATTAGTCAAGAAAGAGTTTAGAATAATTGTAGATAATAATGATCATGATGAAAGCTCATCAATCTAAGTAGATATTAGGTAAAGTGACCCTGACACAGTAAGTTAGTTGCAAGATAGAAAAACATTAGAGTCAGTCAAGACTAGAGCTTGTATATATTAATAGAAATAAACAATACAATTATTACACTATTCTCTTTATCATGAAACATATACTTTATAATAAATTCGACATATATTTTTAGAAACACTTTTACTATTGAAATTATAAAAAAAAGTCTGAACAAGGTAGAACCAAAATTCGGGGTGTTCATATGAAAAGGTGAGTAATACAGGTGTGAACACACTGTAGAGGACTCGCATCAAAAATGTAAATAAATAAATAAATAATTAAGTTACAATTGAATTAAGTTGTTTCTTAATTTATAATTAGTCTTTAATATGAGCACCCCAACCATATCATTTCCAACCCTACCCTCATCAAAAAATAAATGAATCCTTTAACATAAAAAAATACGTGTGGTGTCGGGGGACACCCGGTAGGAACGAAGTACCTTACATTTTTCATTAAATATAAATTATAAAATCACACCGACAAGTACGTATACGTTGCTAACTACGTATACATGGCGTTAAGAGACAAAATTAAAAGTAACTAACTGTTTGCACCTAGCGGAGTTAAGGCAAAATTAAAAGAAACAAGAAGCATTATTTGTACCATTAAAGCAAGCGTCTTACAATAAATATGTCTTGAATATTGAGAAAAAAGTTAATCATGATGAGTTTATTATAGTTAAAGAGTATGTTTGTAGTATATAGCCTGAGGGAAAAGAACTGTTTTCTACATACCCGGCCAACTAATTTAAAATATTAAAAAATATATCTCTTCCCTACTCTAAAACGTCTGCTTGTCAGGATGAAATTTTACATGCCTGTTTCAATTGTACTTTAGACGATGTGTAAGAAGGTTTATTAAAATCGTTACGTTAGAACGTAAGATATCGGTAAAAATGTTATTTTCTTTATTTTAAACGTTTAGGTCCGCTTTTCGTGACGCTTGGTTTTGTGACAGTGATTTTGATCGTTTTTATTGGATTCACTCTCGGGCTCCAGAACGTGCCATAGGAAGGTTCGTTCCAAAAAAATATTACTAATTTTCTCCATTTCATGGAAAAACATTAGATCAGGAATATGTTTTTGGATATTGAATCCACATCACACTGTATAGACATTTCACTGTTTTCCTGTAAGACTCAGTATATAGATTTGTCTAATTGATATAGTAGATGGATTTTAAGCTGTGAAATTATGAAACATTTATCCATTTCAATTACCATTTGGTCCGCTAGGAGCTCTCATATCATTTTATATAAAAATTTAGAACTTCAATCGGTGAAATATAGTACTACAATGAATACAAGTGAAAACCAATCTACCTCCTATGATATTCTAACTTCCAGACACGTTTCTTAAGAGCGTCACATTTTTCGGAACTTTCTTCTACACCCCAGGGCTAAAACATAAGTTAAAAAATAATTTGGAAATCACTCATCTTTGGAGGCATATAACTCCACTTGGAGGGGTTCGCATCGAAAAACGTTCAGATTAGAGTACTATCTCCAAAGTGTCCTCTACAATATAGGATACTCTTTATTCGGTTCGGTCTTCACGTAAAAAAAGTACTCGTGATAACAGGTACACTATCAAAAACACATTTTGTGGCCCTAAAGGGGCGCTGGAGAGTGGAGAGCCCTATTACAAACTAGCCTACAAAATAGACTAGTCAGTTTTTGTCAAGAGTTACTTTGTCAGTAATATCCATGTACAAAAAAATCCTTTAGTGAAATCAGATAGAGTACATATTTTGTATGAACAAATATATCTTTAGTTAAATAAAATAGACATAACATACATACATGTTAATAATAATTATTATTCTACTTTCTAATTAAACGTTCTTAATCATTAGTAACGATTACTAATTTTTCTTTCTTGGATTATAGAGAAATAATTACAAGATAAAAAGAACTTTTTATATACAACGTTTTTAAATTTTCCGTCATAAATTTGAAACACGTCAAAATGAAGATCGTAAATATGGGATATGTCAAAACAAATAAAATAACTTGCGGATATTTTTCGAACTAACTTTGCATACAGCAAAATTTGCTGAAAACTAATTAAATTCTGCTGAAAGATGGCTAAAAGTATTAAAATAATGCATTTTCATCGTGTTTTGAGCTATTCTAAAAAGTTTCAAATGTCTAGCTACTCGGGAAGTTAGTTAAAAATCGATTGCAAGATTTCTACTGGACAAACAAACAAGAAAGCAAGCTAATAAAAACGTAGTAAAATAAACATTAAATTATGAAGGAGCTTCTTCCATCCGGATGTTTATTCTACCCTCCCCTGTAAGTTATAGCAGTCTATCGCGGATAATATTATAAAAGATATAACTAAACTGCAAGTAACCAGAAAACAAACCTACTTATCAAACGTTAATTAGCGAGGGCGTCAAAATAAAGAAGAAAGGTAAAATAAAGAATCAAAATAAAGATGAAAGAAGATAGTCAAAATAAAGAAGAAAGTTAAAATAAAGAAGTCAAAATAAAGATAAAAGAAGATAGTCAAAATAAAGAAGAAAGTTAAAATAAAGAAGTCAAAATAAAGATAAAAGAAGATAGTCAAAATAAAGAAGAAAGTTAAAATAAAGAAGTAAAAATAAAGATAAAAGAAGATAGTTAAAATAAAGAAGAAAGTTAAAATAAAGAAGTCAAAATAAAGATAAAAGAAGATAGTTAAAATAAAGAAGTCAAAATAAAGAAGAAAGTTAAAATAAAGAAGTCACAATAAAGATAAAAGAAGATAGTCAAAATAAAGAAGAAAGTTAAAATATAGAAGTCAAAATAAAGATAAAAGAAGATAGTCAAAATAAAGAAGAAAGGAAAAAAGCATGACAATGAAGAGCGTTGGAACGATTCTGAAACCTACATAAATAAAAAGTAAAAACTACTTTAATATAGCAGAACTCCGAATCAATCGGCGTTCTATACAGATCTGCAGAAACTGAAAGTTATTTGAATACAATGGGGTCGTTTAAGACTATTAGATAATACATAGTATGCAAATATGTAATGAGTTCGTGCGAGAAGTTATCGTCACCTAAATTGGTGTCTGGTGACCGTGTCTAAGGTCATGGAGCAAAGCGTCTGTAATTCTTAATCAAAAATAAAAATAATAACACGCCTTATATAAAATATCTAACGCAAAATAGTTATAGATCACATCTAATACCTTCATTATATTATATTCTTCATACAAAACACAATTACTTTAGGATTATAAAAAAAGTGATGCATTTGGATTCATCACAATTGTATCAGAACACTTAATCGATATTACTTTGACATTTAGGAAAGAGTTGAAACGAATTAAGTTGTACGAAGCTGTCGCAACTAAACATTAATGGTATTTTTTATTTTTTGTTTAAAACTATAACTACTCTGATATAAAGTGAATGGAAACAAAGTCTACAGTCTAAATACATATATTTATGTATTAGCAAAAAAAAAAAATCCGGATTATTATACATATTAAGATATATGTTATATATAATAACTTAAACGTGTGAATAAGCTAAGGTAAAATCTAACAAAAGAGCTATGTTATTCGAGGATCGGTTTAAAATTAATTTAGATACATTGATAAAAAAACAAAAAAAACAATGTAAGATTAAACAAATGCTAAAGAGATATGATATTCAAGATCAGTTTGGAATGAATTTAGATACATTGTTTAAAAAAAAAATATATAGAATAATATAAAGGCCCGTGGTTCAAATCCCGGCGCTGGAGTGTATTTTTCTCTGTCTGTTTCCTGTAGTTAATAATAATTATAATTTGATTTAAAAAAAAAAAAAAAAAAAATGTAAGATTAAATAAATGCAAAAGGCTATGATATTCAAGGAAATTAGTTTGGAATGAATTTAAATATTTTGTTAAAATAAACAGGTTAAGTGTGTGCTAGTCAGCACATAGCGAGGGTCCGTAGGCCACCAAACTGTATAGTTAAACTAGTATTAATGGTGTTTTTTAAAATGCTAAAAAGCTTAATTTGAACTATCCTATAGGTCTGATATTCTCAAAACACATAAAAGAACTTCCGATAAAGTATTTGTTTGCTACTGAACCGGACTACAACCATATAAATATGTACATCAAAAAGACCATAATTATAAAAAAACGTATTTTGTCAATAAAAAATAAAATAATATTTTTTTCGAAATTTCCAAAAAGTGGTATCTTTACTTTTGGTCGAAAATGTTCAGGAATTTTTTCAGATTTTTTGCACTTCACGTAAGCGAGATAGAGGGGGGGGGGGGGGGGGGGACACGTTTCAAACTCGCCTACGCTCGCCCTATCAAAATTATAACCAAAGAATTATATATTTTTGTAATCAGCTCGACGTACCCTTTCATATGATAGAGAGGGGTGTCGAAAAAAAACGTACATTATTGATTTTTTGTTTTTACTTCAATTACTGTCTTATTTATTTAATTGTTTCCCCCGCTTTTTTAATATGTCAAAATTGTTTTGATTTTTTACACGAATTAAAGTAACAATTAGGCTAAAGTTAAAGATAAAGAGCGCAGACGGTCTACCTTCGACAATCATCTAAATTTGATAAAAATCAGACGACGTTTACTTTTGAAGATATAGGTGTAAATAAATGTATGTTTGTGCGCATGTTGAAGAGAAACAAATAGGCGCAGAGGGTTAAAGCTTATATGGGACCAACAATAGGCTAATTATGACCTACCCCTACCATACAAAGTTCATTAAAATCAGTCGTGTAGTTTATAATATATATTGGTAGGCAAAAATTGAGGGACAGACAGACACGGAACCAAAAATGTTCAATGATGTCTGAAACGGATTTCTGTCTTAGAATTTTTGAAATCGGAGACACAAAAATTTTAGTTCTTTATAACGATAAATAGAAGTAAAAATAGACTGCCAATTAGTGTGGCACATAGCTTCCTCGCATCCTATCATGTACTTTATTGTTATAATGTTTATTGTGTAAAAACTATTAATAGTTTTAGCGATCTTTAACACTTCATAGCAGTGTCGCTGTTGGTTTTACTGAAAAATTGTATTTAAAAAAAATGTTTGTCTCATTGAATAGATGAACTTAGATTTTTTCCCTGACCTAAAATTCCAATTTAAAATTTGAAGTTCACGTTTACGCGAGCGTTGCTCGTGAACACTTGGACGGATAACGTTGTCCAACGAACTCGTCCTGGGCATTGGTAAAATGAACATGTATACCAAATTTCATCAAAATCGGTTGACATTTACTAAAGTTATCGTCGCACGTTTCATATTTCGCGGACACACAGACCGACAGACAGACAGACACGAGACCAAAAATGTTCCCTGATGTCTGAAACGGATTTCTGTCTTGGAATTTTTAAAATCGGAGGCATAAAAGTTTTTCGTTCTCGAAAGTGAACACAATGCTTCCGTTACCTTCGGTAAGCTCGGAAGCAATAACGAAAGATTTAAAAAAAAAAAACGTGCAAAAGAGCTATAATATTTGAGGAGATCGGAGATCAGTTTGGACTGAATTTAGATACTTTGTGTAAAAAAACTAATGGAAGATTCTTACATCGGTCTCATTCATACTAATGAAGACTGATCACATAAATATATTATTATTGTAACATCAATTGTACGCACACATCAAAGACTTTTATAAAAGCTGCTTTGAAAATAAGAAATATATTTTACGTAAAATGATGACCTTGTCTCCGCATAGTCAAGGAAGAAAATAATATTGGAAGAGATTATTGTAAATTGGCCAAGTATATGCTTTTAGGACGCACAAAGGGTCCGTAGGCAATTGTAAAAAAAAATAGTACAAATTCGTTAACAATCATATTTGACACAGTCTTATCAAGATGGCGGCCAATTAAAAGTTTGTTTTAGCTTTAATATTTGAACCATTTATTATAATGACGTGAAATAAACGCTTTTTTATACATTTTTCTGTCAAATATATTTTTACAGTACAAGAAAAAAACTAAATATATATATGTTGCACTGAGGGCGTCCTCCTCTTTCATTTAACACCCCTCATGAGCATATCCAATGAATTTTAGTGCTGGTAAGGTACTTTCAGAGATCAGGTGCATTACAAACAGACAGATAGACAAACAGACAGACAAGCGCAGGAATGTATAAGGGCCCTTGTTTTTGCCAGCTGATCCTAAAAACTCTAATACCAGGCTAAAACACCTGCTATTTTGCACTTAAATCTTTCTTAAAATAGACTGCCAATTGGTGTGGCACATAGCTTCCTCGCATCCTATTACCTACTATATTGATTTTATGCTTTTACAAGCCATTATTGTCTAATTTGTTTCCCCCGTTTTTACTTTCTCATATAAAGAGAAAGTATTGTGATGGCGCGAAAATTCGATTTTGAGATTTTGATGGATTTACACGTTTTGAGGTCCCCTGAGTCCAAAAGAGTGGTTTTTAAAAAATGTCTGTCTGTCGTCTGTCTGTTGTCTGTCGTCTGTGCAGACGCCTGGAGCCTAAACTACTAGGCCGATTGTGACGAAATTTGGCATACATGTTCAGAGAAATCATACCCCGAGACGAAATCGAGAAACGAATTTTAGCCCCAAATTTGGGGGCGCTACCCCTTAAAACTCTGAAAAACATGAAAAAAAATTATTTCTAAAAAAAAAACGGTTCCAACGAAAAAAATCTAAAATGTAGCCCATTTAAATACGAATCTTACGAAATAAGCCGTTTTCCCGGGAAAAATCTATTTCCTGAGAAAAAAGCTATTTGTGGGTGCTACCCCCCCCCCCCCCCAAAAAAAAAACTCTAAAATAAATTAAGAAAAAAAAATATTTCTCGTAAACGGTTCCGACGATTTTGATTAAGAAATTCTAAAATGTAGTCCATTTGAATACGAATCCAACGATATAAGCCGTTTTCAAGCGAAAAATCTAGTTCCTGAGAAATTTGCTTAAAACGCGGACGGAGAGAGCCCGGGTTCGATTCCCCGCCCAGGAGAAGTTATTTTTATGATAAATTTTGATGAAATGTTCAATAATATTTAAATGTACATTTGAAAACTAATAAATGGAAACACTGGGCTAATTAATTATAAACTCGTATATGAGAAAGTTTGTCTGAGTTGTCTCGGACCGATTTTTTTAATGTGTCAAAATTGTTTTGATTTTTTACTTGAATTAAAGTATCAATTAAGCAAAAGTTAAACAGTAAGACGCTTCAAAGTAATCTGGGGCTAGGGGGGGGGGGGTTACTTTCGATAAACTGTAAAAGTTTCATACAAATTAGATATGTACTTTTGAAGCTATAGGTGTAAATAAAATGTATGTTTGTGTGCATTTGGAAGAGAAACAAATGAGCGCAGAAGGTTGAAACTTATATGGGACCAACAATGTGCTAATTATGACCTACCACCCAAATTTCATTAAAATTGGACGTGTAGAGTTTAAGATATGTTGGTCCGCAAAAATTGAACGACAGACAGACACGGAACCAAAAATGTTCCCTGATGTCTGAAACAGATTTCTGTCTTGGAATTTTTGAAATAAAATTGTAGCTTCTGTTACCTTCAGTAAGCTCGGAAGCAAAAAATAAACAATAATTCAAGCTGTACTCTAGATTGACAAAAGAATTTTTAATTCTTTAGGAGCCACGAAAAACAGATAAAACCTACAGGTTTTCAACATTATCATTTAAATGAAAGATTTGAGTTGATAACAGGAACTTCAAATCTATTTTTAGAATAATCAATTGTTTGAAACAAGTAGCAAATTTGTTCCAAAACTATTTTATAAACCCGCGAGGCATTCGACATTCACATATGGAAATGGAAAAGTATTTTTACTGGAAAAGAAGATATGAGGAGTGCATAACTCGGATTTCTCTCTAACAATTAGATCCGAAACGATAAATTTTCTTTTTTTTAAGCTCATGAATAAAACAAGCTCATGAATTTCGAACGTACCCTGTAACTAACAATCATTTAAATTATTTTAATTTGAGTTTGGAAAAATGACATCGAACTAATGTTCATACTTGCATTTTGGTTTGGTTTGGTTCTTAAATGAAACTCAATGGCTTAAAAATGTTAACAAGAGGTCTCAACTACGGTATATTGAGTTTGTTGGAATACTATTGTTGTAAAAATATCGGTCCGAGACAACTCAGACTAAATTTCTCATATACGAGTTTATAAATACTTTGCCCAATGATTTGATATTTATAAGTTTTCGTAGGTACATTTAATTATTATTTTCCATTTTATCAAAATTTATCATAAAAATAACTTCTCCTCTGCGGAGAATCGAACCCGGCCTCTCTCCGTCCACGTTTAATGCTATTTTCTCGGGAACTAGATTTTTCCCGGGAGAACGGCTTATATCGTTACAATTCCTATTAAAATTAACTACATTTTAGAATTTTTTTAGAATTAAAAACGTCAGAACCGTTTTCGAGAAAGATTCTTTTTTCACTATTTGGGATGTAGCAGCCCCCACATTTGGAGCTAAAATTCATTTCTCGATTTCGCCTTGGGGTATGATTTTTCTTAACATGTATGCCGAATTTCGTCAAAATCGGCCCAGTAGTTTAGGCTCCAAGCGTCTGAACAGATAAACATTTTTTAAAAAACCACTTTTTTGGACTCAAGGAACCTCAAAACGTGTAAATCCACCATCAAAATATCAAATTCGAATTTTCGAGCCATCACAATAATTTCTTTTTATATGAGAGAGTAAAAAAAGAACCGAAAGAAGGAGGTATTATAAATATGAATGGTTCATAAACTTCCAACTCATAAAAAAGCCCCTAATTAATAAAAGGTATGTTGGGACAGGCTGGTAAGTTCTATTTGAAGACGGCAGTATTCATACATTACGGACGAAGCGTGGGGGGTTTTGTCATAGGAGAGCATAGTTAGGACAATACTGGGGTAGAGCCCGGTATAACACTAGACCTGATGGTCTGAAATCCTACACCAGCGGTTCCAAGCTTGATGTAGGTAATGGGCCCTACTGGGGCTTGTAATAGCGTAGCTCGACCCGGGTGTAAGAAGAGAGTGGGGGTAATGGTCCTTTACAACGGTTTGCCAGAGTGTGTGGTACAGGGTTTTTGGACTGTGTTACGAGAATGTAACTCGCCATAGAACTCTCTGATGGAACCGACACAGGTAAGACCTGGGGGAGGGGGATACTGTGGCCGGCGGTTTTAACAATACCAGAGGGGGGTGAAATGAAATCAGAGAAAGGGAGTGAAGTATAGAAGGGTTTTATTGAATGGGACATGAAAGTGTTCGGACCTAACTTAAGTGAAACCCTCTTAGACCACCGGCAAACCACCATACACGAACACAGTGTCTTCAACACCGTGCCAGGACCACGAGTAACCCAATACCTACTTTATATAGAGCTCTAATACATCCTACCCTATCCAATAGAGTATCAATCACCTACACCCGACTCAATCAACATTCCACTCCCATGTACAACCTAAACAACCATCAAGACCTACCTCAACCAAGAAAAAAAAATTCCGCTTCAACAATTTTTTTCGAGGCTCGCTTACATAGTTCAATAATTGGATTGAGTTTAAATATACCCACATCAACAATAGTTATTTATGTACCTAGGGAGTAAAGTAAGCCATTATTTCCTGAGCGAAAAAGTTGGCTCTTGAGGCGAAGCCGAAGGAACCATGGTCCCTAAATCCCGAGGCGAAGCCGAGGGAATTAGATTCTTTAATAACTCTAACTAGCTCCCGAGGCGCAGCCGAGGGAGATAATTATCGCGAGGGGAATAATGGCACTTTACTCACGAGGTACATATTTTATCTCCAGTAGGAAGAAAATGCACATTTTCGTCCATTGCACAGTTTTTATTTATTATTTTAATAAATAACAATAATTATTAGCACTTTTAATAGCAGATATAAGAGATTCAATATTAAAAACAAATAAGAATTGGAATTAAACTCAAATAGAAGGTTATTTAGATGCAGGTTATAAACAAAGATAAACATGGTCGACAAAGCAGTATCGCCAAACTGATTTCAACAACTTCATTACATTAGCCATTCATTTTCTACTATTTTAAAAATAATTAAGTTGCAATATTTACTTTTTTGCCCTACTTTACTTTTTCGCCCTACTTTTACTTTTTCCCTCTAAACTAATTCAAAATCATGACTTTTTTCCCTACTGGAGATAAAATTATTACCACCCTTTATAAAAATGACCAAATGAGGAGGAATAAAAATACTGTTTTATCAAAAGAAAGAACAAACGACTCAATAAACTCTTCTACTTTGTTTAATACTCCTACTGATGTTTTAAAGAAATTTTTAATTGACATAGTTATCATAATGAATAAATAAAATAGTGTGGCACATAGCTTCCTCGCGTCCTATTTCGTGTACTTTAACAATTTTATGCTTTTAAACATGTCATTGTCAAATTTATTTAATTTTCCCTCCGTTTTTTACAATTTTGATATACACATCAAAATTGTTCTGATTTTTTTTTTTTTTACATGAATTAAAGTATATATTTAGCAAAATTTAAAGACTGAAGACAGTTTAAATAAATCTAGAGCTTGCTGCGCCCGCACTTGCTACAAATCATCCAAATTTTATAAAAATCAGATAAGTACTTTTGAAGATATAAGTTGAAAATAAATGTATGTTTGTGCGCTTGTGGAAGAAAACAAATAAGCGCAGAAGAATATGGAAATAAAAATAGGTTAATCATGGCCTACAATCCAAATTTTATTGAATTCGGACGAGTATTTTTTAAGGTATGTTGGTTCGCAAAAATTGAGCGACAGACAGACACGGAACCAAAAATAATCCCAGACGTTTAAAACGGATTTCTGTCTTTGGAATTTTTGAAATCAAAGACATAAACAAATGTTGTTTTTCACATCACATAGCTTCCACTTTGTACGGAATAAAAATAATGATTTAACAAAAGACCTAATAAACTGCTCTACTTTGTTAAATACTCCCAATGATGTGATCAATAAATTTTTATTGACATGTTATCAAAATAAATACATATATCATATATATAAAAAAATCGGATACAGGGTACCTCGGAACTTTTCCTCACTTCAGAGGCCACTAAAGTGGCCTCTCCTGCTGCTTCGCAGCAGGAGGAAGCAGCATATCATTCATCAATAAAACCTTATTTTTAATACCTATATTTTATTTAATTATTTGAAGTTTGGCAATATTTTGACAGATGTAAACAAACTTTGACGTCATCAAAATTATCGCACTAATAAATAATTATATTTGCTTATAACTTTTAAACTAATTAATGGAATTTCATCGTTTTTTTTTTTTTTATATTTGTTCCTTAATTTTTTTCCGGTTCCAACGATATGCTATACGTCAAAAACCTATTTATACTTTCGGTATTATTAACCGTCAAAGTTTAAAAAATCAAAAATTGATAACTTCAAAATGGCGGCCAATATCAAAATGAAATTTGGTGGGCTTGTTTGTCATACAGAGAGGTATATTCATGCCAAATTTAACTCGATCAGATTTTCCGGGCGGCACCACTACAGGTAGGGACTGATTTTTCTGCCAAGTTTCAACTCTCTAGGTTAAATACCTTGGGCGCTACGGTGATAACACACACACATACAAACATACATACATTCAGACGTCATGCTGAAAACCACTCAGGAGGTCTTAAAAACACCCAAAACGGATAATTCCGTTGAAATCTCGAAAAAAATTTGTTGGTGAAAACATTACTTTTCCTACTATAGGTACCTAGTGAGGAAAAGTAAAAATTTGTAATTTTGGCACTTCTTTAGATTGTTACTCCCCTTATAAAAAATTAGAGGGGAGTACCAATCTAAAGAAGGCGTACGGAATGTTATCTTTAGACTGTTACTCCCCTTATAAAAACAGTGTGATATTCCTTTGTCCCGAAGTACATAGGACTAAATAACCCTTTTTCTTAATAGTTATTTAGACAAAGTTATTTATATTCTAAAAAAAAAAAACATAGGGGAGTAACAATCTAAAGAAGTACCGAAATTTGAATGTAATTTATGTTCTTAAGAAAAATATTTCTAATTGTATTGCCTCATTTAGGCTAATAAATAATTATACTCAAGAGACTACAGTCTACATATTCTACCCGATACCAGAGAAATGATTTCTGACTGAAATTGTGGAAAGTAGGCATACATCTCAAAATGATGATAGTTAATAACTAACATAATAAAAATGAAGTTAATAACAGATAAACAAAAAAATTAGTATAGACTCACCAAAAGATAATGTAACACTATTTTCATCTTCTATAATTGCAAAGCGCATACCTGAAAAAAAAGAAGATCATTAATACATTTGGTCATCGCTTAATAACAAAACACATTATCAAGATTCTACAGAAAATAAACAGGTCAAGTGTGTACTGGTCAGCACACAGCGAGGGTCCGTAGGCAACCCTGTATAGTTTAAGTAGTACCCTATTGATGGTGTTTTTTTAAAATGCTAAAAAGCTTACTTTGAACTATTCTATGGGTCTGATATGCTCAAAACTCATAAACAAACTTCTGATAAAGTATTTTTACTTTTGGTGTTCAGGAATTTTTTCAGATTTTTTGCACTTCACATAAGCGAGATAGAGAAGTGCACTTCAAACTCGCCTACGCTCGCCCTATCTAAGTTATAAAATAAGAATTATATATTTTTGTAATCAGCTCGACGTACCCTTTCATATGATACACCTCACACGGTGTCGAAAAAAATAAACAAATTTTAACCCTTTAGTTCTTTTACCCTAATTCTTTTTTAATAGTATATTATGTTACTAGGCTGTGAAGTGAGTTTTTTCTTTACCGTGGCAATTACTTTTTATCGTACTAGAAGCATTTCTGCAAAGACTGCAGCACTACTAACGGAAGTTTTGACAACTACCCGCCGGAAAATAAAAATCTTTTAGTTTCTAGGACGTAAAAGATTTTTTCTTTACAGCTAGGAGTAATGAAAAGATTTTTTAAGTCCACGTAATGAAAAAATGGATTTTAGCTATGTTTTTTAGGCTCTAAAGTTACTAATTCACAGCCTACCACGGAAAAAAATATGTTTTTTAAGTCGCTATATTTTTAAAATATGTGGCCAGGTACAAGACACATACGTGCCAAATTTCAAAGTGATCGGACGAAAGGTGTAGCCGTGAGAGCAGGCGACAGGACGGACGGACAGACACACGCAGGAAAATATAAGGGTCCTTGGTTTTGCCTACGGACCCTAAAAATGATTTCTTTAAATTAACTTTTTGAATTTGGACCAGATATCTTTTTGTTTACATAGACATACATTTGTTCCCTGATGTATGAAACGGATTTCTGTCTTGAAATCGGAGATATAGGATTACATAGCTTCAGTTACCTTCGGTAAGCTCGGAAGCAAAATTAAATAAGTTTAAAGTAAAAGGTATTAAATGTATAGATTTTTTTTTAAAAAAATAACTACTATACACATATGAATGGATAATTATAAATAAATGTATGAACGAGGTAAGGATCTCATTTAAGGCCCATTCTATTCATATTCCTCTAATAAATTTTAATATTTAAAGGTGCTGAGAGGGGGTAGTTTATTACGCGTTACATCCACATCGAGTTCACTCGATTTCACAGCCCTTAAGTTTAAAACTTTCCTAATTATAAAGAAGCCGGTTGGCTCGGCTCCCGTAGCTCTTGCTGAGGTTGAAATTATGAAGAGGTACGGAGGTAGCGTTAAGCAAGAAAAGTCTCAAGAGACCTGGTAATTGGAAGGCGAAAAGCGACTTTATAGGCGTAAAGCTGTCAAAACGGCGCCACCCCCTGCCGTCAACTTAAGAGAAAAAGGCTAAATTTAATACACCCGAAGATTTTCCACAATTCCAACGACGCCTCACTATCCAAGCTCGCTTCGTCTCCTATACTAATTAACGCTCTGTCAATCTCTTATATACCTCTTTTGGAATATGCCATCCACGAATTTAAGTGAAAAGTCTCTAAGCTGGTTTATAAGTTAATACTCTTTTGGAGATGCAATGATTATAATCGAGCTCTTTTCACCGAAGTTAAAACTCGTTCGACAGTGCCCCCGTAGACTTATTGACACGGAGTTGTTTTCCAGTTATAAGGGTCTCTCTAAAGGGCAAACAATTTCTAATTATTAAAGATCCTTCATCCCTCCGTAATGAGATGTTTACTCTGGTACCGTACTTGGAACTAGTGTTGACTTTTCAACCAGCTTAAGCTACATTGAACAGTTTAAAGAAGCAGCTTCCAAGCCCAAGATCCCATCTTTAACAGAATTATTACTCTCATTCATACAATACCTTTATTCTGCAAACTACAAATTAATGGCTTTCCAACAACCTCAACTAAATCTCAAGTACTTTTGTCATAATAAAAGAAATGTGAGCCAGAATTCAAGACAAAAGGGTGCCAATTAATACGTAATTAATGAAATTACATACTGAGATTTTTTTAAAAACTATTAATTTTTTAATTTCAAACATACCGAAAGTAACAAAAGCTATGTGTGATCGTTCTGAAGAACGAAAAAAGCTTATTTCTTCAAATTTAAAAAAAAATCAAGACAGAAATCCGTTTCAGACAGCAGGAAACATAATTTGGTACCATTTCTGACTGTCGTTCAATTTTTGGGAATACTACATTATCTTTGAAACCGCACGTCCCGATTTTATTAAAATTTAGATGATACAGGTCATAATTAGCTCATTGTTGGTCCCATATAACTTTTCAAGTTTCTGCGCAAATTTGTTTCTTTTCCAGATGCGCACAAACATACATTTATTACCTCCTATATATCTTCAAATAGTAGTATAAATAGTATTCGTATCAAATAGTATTCGTAGATGGGAGCGAAAAATTTTAAGGAAGATTATATGGAGCAGTTTGCGAGAATGGTGTTTGGAAGTTCCGCACTAATCAAGAAGTGATGGGTCTATACGATCAGCCAGATAGTGTTAGCTTTATAAAATCAGGACGAGTTCGATGGTTAGGACATGCGGTGCGCATGAAAGAAAGCAGAGTGCCTGAGGATGATGGATGGAAGACCAGGACGTGGAAGAAGAAGACGCAGACCCAGAAGGAGATGGCTGGAAGACTCAGAGCAAGGAAGGGGTAGAGGGAACAATATTATAGAATCTGGGTCTCAAAAAGTGGTTCATTATGCTCTCCCCCTATACTAAACCTCCCAAGCGGCAGTTTGGTGAAACAGTATCGATATCTCGATAAAAACTCGAAATTTATCTGATATCAGCTGATAAGAATAAGTGATATTTTCTTACGACATTTAATATTTTTTATTTTTATTTTACAGTTTTCTTTATTAATATGTACTTTAATGTTTGTTGTTAACCTTATTAATTATCTAAAGGCAGTAACATCGTTAATAAACGTGTAACAGTTTCTAGATAACCAATAGCAATCTTCTTTGAGTAGGGTATCAAATAAATGATAATGATATGGATTTGTTGACAAGCGTCTGTGGGGACGGAAGGACAAGGAATAGACCAATAAGACAAGGACCAGTGACCACGTGATCACTTTAGTTCGGATTGAGCTCGCTTGGGAGGTTTAGTATAGGGGGAGAGCATAATGAACCACTTTTTAATGGGATTGCTCCCTCTATCCCTTCCTTGCTCTGAGCTGGAGGATGTCGAAGAACATCTGAGAAGGTTGGGCGTTCGCTCCTGGAGGAGACGTGCTCAGGATAGGGAGGAGTGACGAGACTATGTTTTGGCGGCCAGGGCCCTTTCACGGACCGTAGCGCCAAGGAGTAAGTAAGTAAGTATATATATCTTCAAAAGATATCATCTGATATTTATGAAATTTTGATGGTTTGTCAAAAGTAGCCGGTAAATAGCCCTTTCATCCACATTCATTTATACACTCATTTATACATTCATTTATGTAAAAATCAAAACAATTTTTGACAGATTTAAAAAAAACGGGGGGGGGGGGGAGGATATTAAAAAAGTCGATAATAATAGAATTAAGACGCATAAAATCATAAAAGTATAAGAAATAGGACGGGAGGAAGCTTTGTGCCACACTAATTAGCAGTATATTTTCACGTTAACGTAACTTCTACTTTTTTTTAAAAAAAAGTAATCGTGGTCAACGATAAAATAACACCAAAACCTTTAAGAAATAGCCAAAGGGAGCGGAACACAGTCATGTCTATTAAATGATTTTGATTGGATGGAGAGATGAATGGAAACAGGTGGTTCTAGTTTTAGGCCATCTGGCTCTAGGTTCCCACAGATACTTCACCCTCGGCCAAATCACTACTATGCCACCTGTCAAGCCATTGCATCATAGCTGAATACCATTATTTTGCTCTGTACACCTGCTATATAGTCCAGTCAACGATAAACTAACTCAAAACCATTTTTATAATAGCAAATGAAGAAGTACAATCATCACTTGTAATAACAGATTAATAGATGATCTACCTTTATGACTTTGATTTAATACCGACTCCTTGAGATTCAGTGGAACTCAAATTTTCTCCAGCGCCTAAGATGGAGGAAGAATAAATACGTATTGCTTCAAATATAAAAGACTCACTTATTTCCCCGTTTCCGCTTCGCGAAAATCGGGATAGGTCTTATACTCGATGTATCCTAGTGCTGCCTTTCTCAACCTTTTTCATCTGCGACCCAATAAATTTGTTTGAAATCATTCCGCGGCCCAATGCTTACCCAAGTATGCTTTGTGGGTTATATGTTAAGTATAACCTTAAGTTTTCTGAGTCACATTCACCTAGGTTCTGTAATAAATGAAATTACAGCGACGCGCAATAAGCAATATGAATATGAGTCCTAATCGAAATAGGATTATGATATTTAACATTTACACAATCTAAGTTAAAGTAACAATTAAAAACTTATGCAAAACACTAGACAAAAAAACAAATACACACCAAAACACTTAAAAGAAAGGTTAAAACAGTTACAAACCAAATCTATGAGTATTAAATCTGGGAATTTCTGGATATGGGGTTAAGTAAACACACGCACACGCATAAATTAGAGGGACCCCCTTGACCTCATAGACATAAACTATATGGCCCACCATTATCATTTTACCAGCCTTTTTTCTAATGTCTCTCACTATCTCCCCACCGAATACAACTTCTCAACAAGTCGTTTTTAGTGTCAATACAGACAGACACCGCAGTCACAGTATCGCTGTACTCGGTGAATTCTAAAAACCGAAAGTACTCGATATGCCTACCTATAGACTCCTGCGCTATTTTAACTTCCGCTCAAATACTTCCAAATTTTTACTCTTTCAATTGTCATACTACTACAGACTAATGAAAAATAATGAATTTTTAAGATCTTTTCTTATATTTATTACTTTCTCATATAAAGAGGAAGTATTGTGATGGCGCGAAAATTCGATTTTGAGATTTTGATGGATTTACACGTTTTGAGGTCCCCTGAGTCCAAAAAAGTGGTTTTTAAAAAATGTCTGCCTGTCGTCTGTGCAGACGCCTGGAGCCAAAACTACTGGGCCGATTTTGAAGAAATTAGGCATACATGTTCAGAAAAATCATACCCCGAGGCGAAATCGAGAAATGAATTTTAGGTCCAAATTTAGGGGCGCTACCCCCCCCCCCCCCCCCCAAAAAAAAAAAAACTCTGAAAAAACGTGAAAACAAATTATTTCTCGAAAACGGTTCCGACGATTTTGATTAAAAAATTCTAAAATATAGTCCATTTAAATACGAATCCAACGATATAAGCCGTTTTCCCGGGAAAAATCTAGTTCCTGAGAAAAAAGCTTAAAACGCGGACCGAGAGAGCCCGGGTTCGATTCCCCGCCCGGGAGAATTTTTTTTTATGATACATTTTAATGAAATGCTCAATAATAATTAAATTTACATATGAAATCTAATAAATGGAAAACACTGTGCTAAATAATTATGAACTCGTATAAGAGAAAGTTTGTCTGAGTTGTCTCGGACCGATTTTTTTTTACCTGTTTATGCATGCATTTGATTTAATTTTATTTAACCAATTCCTTCGCGACCCAAAGGTTGAGAATCGCTGTTCTAGTAAATTACATCCAACAACGTTTTTTCTAGGAATTTTTTCATCAAGAGTACAGCTGAGATCTTGTTTTTACTTTTTATTTACACTTCTCTGAATTGTGCCGGAATATCATTATCGGGCGAGGACGGTTTATATACACCGTCCTTGATAGTGGGGCCCTCCTATTCAATCAATTGTCAGGAATTTTAACGTGTTCATTTTCTGATGAGATTTTGGGTGAAAGTTGTACCTACTTATTTCTTGTTTGCTTCAAAATTGCATGGTCAAAATCTAACCTCTCTATTTCTTTGCCAGCATGGTGTCTATCTTACATCTAATTAATGATTCAAATGCGCCTTACATCTAAATAAAAATTCAATATTCCAACAATATCCATGGTAGTCTGGGTAAATTTAAAGTCTGAACAAGTTGTTAAAAAATGGAAGATTTTCCCTTTGAAACAGGGTGTCTTATATTCGATGCAATACGTTAGTATATGATATAGTTTATATAGTTTGGCGATTTTTAAGGATTAGGTTTAGTTTAAGATCAATTTCATTTCTTTAGCTGATTGGTACGTAGAATGCCCGTTAAGCGGCCTATACACACGGCATACACAAAAAAAGAAGCTATCTTAAATATATATATATATTTATATATAATATATATATATATATATATATATATATATATATATATATATATATATATATATATATATATATGAAACAAAAATGCCTTCTACTTAATTGTCTGTTAGAGAAATAGATATTAAAACACAATTTAAAAAAGAGAAAATAGTCTTTAATACCTAAATTGTTATATCCTATTAACACTTAAAGATTTAAAAAAAAAAAAACTTTCACTAATAATAAATAACAATCTAGGTAATAGGTACTTGAGTAACATTTATTTATTTTTATTATATATATATATATATATATATATTTATATATATATATATATATATATATATATATATATATATATATATATATATATATATATATATATATATACATTTTTATTTCCTATTGGTTTTTTCTTTTAAAGGCTGCATAGAAGGTTTAAATATCACGACTCAGAGGTTGAATTTGAAGAATGGTCCGTGTTATGGTTCTTCCTCAATACCTTGAGGGCATTACAACATTCGATCCGGGCCTCTACAATAATAATAATTGATCCAGAGGGCAATTTCACGTGAATCGATGCTTAACATCCCAGGTATCGACTAACTCCCCCTCCATACTAATATAGGGGTAAGAGATCCGAGGTTCCAACAGGTTATGTGACGTCATGCCAAACAGCATGCGGGTCTGTTTAAATAAGAAAAACTCTTTTGTATCTGTGATGCTTTAGTACTCTAGCACTAGCACTAGCACAATCTAACAATATAAGAGTCAGGTTAGGCAAAGGCAAACCATCTACAAGATTAACAATAAACGGTCAACTATATATCCTTACGTCTATAGGCCTATCAAAGTACTATAATATCCTTCAACAATGAATTAATACTAATCTTGACCTTTTAAGAACATTATATCAACAGCTAAAAGTCGGTTAAAGGTTGAATTAAAACACAGCAGTTTCTAGGTTCGGCTTGCATTACAGAGTATAATATTTGTTGATCGAAACTCGAAACTAATGGTTCTCAAATCTCAAAGAGGCATTAACTGTGTCTCTATAGTCAAAGATCTATAATACGCTACAAACAATTAAGGCGCGCTTCACGTAAGTACGTGGGGCGATAATCGCCGGCTTCTGTACATTAAAGTTAAAATTATTAAGTGTAATATAATTACACTAATTTTAATATAAATCAAATTATAATTATTATTAACTACGGGAAACAGACAGTGAAAAATACACTCCTGTGCCGGGATTTTTCACTGTCTGTTTCCCGTAGTTAATAATAATTATAATTTGATTTAAATTAAAATTTAACTTTCCGTAGTATGAAAACTACCAAAAACTTAAAAAATTGAATTTCTAATTTTAATAGTAATATTCTTTTTCTACTCTTTAAGACCTTTAAATTGATGTATATTATGGTAACTTAAACAATGTTTAGTCACCCGCATATTGGCCGCCATCTTGAAAATTTTAAGTGTTATATTTTAATAATTGCATATTCATTTTCTACACTTCAAGACCTTTAAATTGATGTATAACATGTCATAGTTACTAAGAACTTTTTTTAGTCGCCCACCATATTGGCCGCCATCTTGAAAATATTATGTGTAAAATTTTAATAGTTACATATTCTTTTTCTGCATTTCAAGACCTTTAAATTGTTATATAACATGTCATGTTATATAACAGTTTTTTAGTCGCCCGCCATATTGGCTGCCATCTTAAAAATATTACGTGTGAAAAATCCAAAATGTGTCCAGTTGTCTCAAATGCCGGGATGCACCTGTGTGCCGAATTTCATGTTCCTAGCTATAGTAGTTTATGAAGTCAAGCAACGGACAGACAGACAGAGCCGTTATATAAGGTTTCTTTTTGAACTTTGTACAGAAACCTAAAATGAATTAATACTAATCATGAACTTTTCACAACATTAAATTAACAGCTAAAATTCAGTTAAAGATTGAATTAAAACACATTTATCAACACAGCAGTTTCTAGGTTCGGCTTGCATTACCGAGTATAATATTTGTTGATCGAAACTCGAAACTAATGGTTCCCAAATCTTAAAGAGACATTAAGTGTGCCTCATCATAAATCTTAACATGACCCTTTTTCGGGGTTGGTAAGACACAAAAAAGGGTCCTTAAAGTTTCGTTCGTGTGTCTGTCACTCTGTACCGTTCCAATAACATTTTAATCAAAAGAGATAATAATAACAAGATAAAAAGAACTTTTTATATACTACGTTTTTAAATGTTCTGTTGAATCATATGTAATGTTGATAATATAATTGTCATTGTTATGTATAATGTTAGTGAAAAATAATAGTTCCGAATTTATTTACTTCACATAAATGTCAACCATCTAGAGAGCTGATCTTAAACCTATAAAAGGACAAATCTTTGTACAACGCATCTCACCTCATCTTGAATCAATTAATTTATTTCTTCGTTTACTTTTCATTTTTCGCTATCATTCAATATTTACCTCTTAATAAAAAATTCACAAAATTGGAAACCCGTCAAAATGAAGATTGTAAAAAAATGGGGCATGTCAAAACAAATAAAATAACTTGCGGATTTTTTCCGAACTAACTTTCCATACAGCAAAATTTGCTGAAAACGAATTAAATTCTGCTGAAAGATGGCTAAGAGTATTAAAATAATGCATTGTCATCGTGTTCTGAGCTATGCTAAAAGTTTAAAATATCTAGCTATTCGGGAAGTTAGTTAAAAATCGATTGCAAGATTTGTACCGGACAAACAAACAAACAAGAAAGCAAGCTAATAAAAACGTTGTAAAATAATGAAACTTTGCCGTAACTCAACATAATCAGCTGTTCAAAAATAACACGTGTTTTTCTACTTTTTTGAAAAATTTAAGTGTGGTATCAAATGAAAGAAAGATATTAAGGTGTAGATTAAAAAAAATATACAAAAACAATTGTGGAAATTATTTAATTTTCCACGCGATTTTGTCCAAAAAAACATTTTAAGAGTCCACCTATCATACTTCTGCAGTTACTAAAAATATAAAACAATATGCAAAATGTACCGTCTGCTGGGCCAAAGAAAAAACATGAATAGCAATTTGATCTGATAAACTAGGAATCCAAAATTGCGGATAATTCATGTCGCGCGAAAAAATACTCTGCCAATTTGTGTGGCACATAGCTTCCTCACGTTCTATTTTGTATATTTTAATGATTTTACACTGAAACCAAAATGTTCTTTGATGTCTAAGACAGATTTCTGTCTTGGCATTTTTCGGAGACTTAAAATTTGTTCGTTCTTCAAAACGATCACGTAGCTCCGTTACGTAAGCAAAATTTAAAAAACGGGAAGGGATTAAAAATAAATTTGACAATAATGAGTTGTAAAAGCATAAAATCCTTAAAAATAAACGAAATAGGACGGGAGGAAGCAATGTGCCACACTAATTGGCAGACTATTTTTCAATAGTACATTACGCGTCGAGTGCGGAAAGTAGCATTTTGCATGCGAGTGTGGAGTTTGCACCCGAGCGACAGCGAGGGTGGTAAAACCACACGAGCAATGCAAAATGCCGTTTTCGCATGAGTTGCGTACCGTACTTTATCTACGATTGTTAGATTTAAATAATAAATACAGAAACATATAAACTTGCTGTATGTAAGTTCGTATCTCTCTCTTGATAAAGATGGCATTAATTCATTAGTTGTATTTTTTGCCGAATTAATTATTTCTGGAGGATTATTATTCTCCACATTTTCGTCAAAGTCACTTGATTCACTCATTGTTTTTCACTAAAAACTCAGTTACTTTAATAAAAGAACACCAAATTAGTTTTGTTAAATGTAAACAAACTCGCTAATCGTGCGTAAAGCTGAAGAATTCCTCTTCTTTACCGCGCTAGCGTGGTAAAGAAGAGGAATTCTTCAGAACCATGAGACGCGCATGCGCAATGAATACAAGTACGTAAATAATCACTTTCTACGCTATATTTCGTATCAATCGTAGATAAATACATTTAATAAATTCTTACACACACTATTAACCTTGTAAGTCCTAAATGTAGATCTGTGTAGATCTACATTTACGGCAAAGGAGAATAAAATATTCTTAGAAAAAAAGAGCAAATAATGGAAACATACAGCAAAACTAATAATAAAATAATAACTAATAACGCAAAACTAACAAAATATACAGCAAAACTAATATAGTTATTATTATAACTAACTAATAACTAATATATACTATTAGTTATAATAATTATTATAACTAATAATAATTATATGTAACTAATATTATTATATGGTATTGCTCTGTATTATGATTCCATTAGAGCATTATTTTTTTCTGTTAAAGGAATACAATGAATATTTCCATTATTCTTAAGACGTATTATTTATCATGAAGAATATACTGAGGAAAAAAGTTTTAATAATTGCAACATGCATACAACAAAAGTTATTATCCTACACAGTTCTCTTCCTTTAACCGGAGAGAGAATTCAACATTCTTGACCAATAATTTCTAAGAAGTTGGGGGGGGGGGGATGTAAAAAGAAAAACATGTTCTGCAAGAGCAATATAAGATTTAGTAAGGTGAATCAGGATCCAATAGTACTGGAAGAAAAAATATAATAATAATCTCCTAAAGCGGCATTCAATACGAAGACGTGGGCTTAAATTGCTTTTCACCATAATAACCGTGCAACTTCGAGTACAAAAAGAAAATTGAATCTATTCCTGCAGTGAGTACATATAACAATAAACCCACGCTTTTCCCTTGCTAATTTTTTTTTTATTTGTAATATGATTTTATTGACAAACAAAAAATCCAAATGAAAGTACGGTTTCCTTGGCAGGAAATAAAATAAGTGTATTTCCTTACTAAATCACTTATATACGTTAAACAAACACAATTATGTAAATAGGCTTAATTTCAATGTTATAGTACATTACGCGTCGAGTGTGGAAAGTAGCATTTTGCATGCGAGTGTGGAGTTTGCACCCGAGCGACAGCGAGGGTAGTAAAACCACACGAGCAATGCAAAATGCCGTTTTCGCACGAGTTGCGTACCGTACTTTATCTACGATTGTTAGATTTAAATAATAAATACAGAAAAAAAATAAACTTGCTGTATGTAAGTTCGTATCTCTTCTCTTGATAAAGATGCCATTAACCTTGAGTTGTATTTTTTGCCGAATTAATTATTTCTGGAGGAGTATTATTCTCTACATTTTCGTCAAAGCCACTTGATTCATTCATTGTTTTTCACTAAAAACTCGATATAAACAGTTACTTTAATAAAAGAATAGCAAATTAGTTTTGTTAAATGTAAACAAACTCGCTAATCGTGCGTAAAGCTGAAGAATCCCTCTTCTTTACCGCGCTAGCGTGGTAAAGAAGAGGAATTCTTCAGAACCATGAGACGCGCATGCGCAATGAATACAAGCACGTAAATAATCACTTTCTACGCATCTAAACAGAGATATAATGTTTATATTTCGTATCAATCGAGGATAAAAGTAATTGTTATTGTCGATTTGAATTCTAAATACCTTCAAGCAATTGAAACCGTTTGTTCAAGGATAAATTACATTTAAGAGTGAATTACCATGACTAGGATAATAGATTAGAAAGAGAAATGTTATTAGTTGTACAATAGATCAGATGTTTCAATAATTACATCATCTGGTAAAGTAGGATGTATTCTCTAGATAGAATCATATGCAACCCACAAGACGCTGCAGCCTTAGAGGTTATTTAATGAAGAAACGAATAATTTGATTTCCAATAAACTTAATACTACTAATACTATACTACTAATAACTTAATACTTTTTCAAATAAAGAGAAAGTATTGTGATGGCGCGAAAACTAGATTTTGATGGATTTACACGTTTTGAGGTCCCTTGAGTCCAAAAAAATTACTGTTTGTCGACTGTATTTCCAGGCCTGGAGCCTAAACTACTAGGCCGATTTGACGAAATTTGGCATACATGTTCAGAAAAACCATGCTACGAAGTATAATCGATAAATGAATTTTAGCTCTAAATTTGATGCTGAAAAACGTTTAAAAAAATATTTCTCGAAAACGCACAGTGCGGGATTTTCCAAATCTAGCTGGACAAAAGTATAAAAATTAAATTTAAAAAAACAAATCAAAAAGCAGTTTAATGATACAGGGAATGTCTAAAAGTAAAAATAATCAACAAGAAAATGAATTCAAAGAGATTACGGGTTTGTAGATCATAGCGCAAAAACAATAATTTAGAATATTTATTAATCAGTTTGTAACTAGTCTTGATTCAAAAACTTTTAATTAAAAATTATTTTTTACACTTTTTTTGGTTTTAATCGTGTTGAATGGCATAAAATGGAGCCCCTGAAAGGTAAATACCCATTTTTTTTTTTTTTTTTAAATTTCTAATTTATTTTGTAAATATATGTAATTTTTCTTTCATGCCATGAAAAATAATGAAATGTTCGGGTAAATTTTAAATTGGGAATCCCACAATATCCCACTGTATTATTAACGTTTTTTCAAACATAACCTCTTGTGGTTTACAAATTGAGTAACATTTCTTGCGCATATTTGCGCAAACCTTACCTAATAACCTAAATAACTTAACTTTATCATTGAGGATAATTTTTCCAAATGCTATTGTTTTTTTTGTTTTTTTTTCCAGAGTCATTGCTATTAAGAAAATATCTTTTCCAAGTTTGGGTAACTACAGCAAATCAATCTAATAAATCAAAGGCTGTGTATACCAAAATTTTGCAACATTACAATATAAATCATGAAGAAGCAATACAATTTGCGTCTAATAAATATATATATAAATTGTATATACAATAAATCTTAAAAAGTATTTAACACTAATGAAATTCTCTTTGTCCAGCTAGATTGAGAAAATACCACACTGTGAAACGGTTCCGACAAAATGTATAGTCCATTTAAACACGAATCTAACGATAAAAGCCGTTTTCTCAGAAAAAAATCTAGTTCCTGAGAAAATAGCTTCAAACCCGGCCGAAGAGAGGCCGGGTTCGATTCGCCACCGAGGAGAAGTTATTGTAATGATACATTTTGATAAAATGTTTAATAATAAGTAAATGTAGCTGCGAAAACTAATAAATGGAAAACACTGGGCTAAGTAATTATGAACTCCCTAGGCTGAGTTTTCTCAGCCCGATTTTTTCAATAGAATTAACTCTCCTACTCTGCAAAAAATATTTTTGACACCTTCTTGCTTATTAGTCCTTTGTCTCTCTTCTTTGTGAAAGTTGCTATTATTCCTTAATTAAAATCCCGTTATTGAATAATTTATAAGAAAAGCAATAATTTAAAGAAATTTAAATATTTTATTAATTAAAATTTTAGCTAGAATTTGGGGCGCTAGGCCCCAAAATACTAAACAAAACCGTTCTGAACAAACTGATTTATTATCATTCTTCACCTTATTTTTAATACCTATATTTTACTTAATTATTTGAAGTTTGGCGGTATTTTGATAGATGTAAACAAACTTTGACGTCGCATCAAAATTATCGCACTAATAAATAATTATATTTGCTTATAACTTTTAAACTAATTAATGAAATTTCATCGGGGTTTTTTATATTTGTTACTTAATTTTTTTCCGGTCCCAACGATATACTATACGTCAAAAACCTATTTATACTTTCGGTATATTATTAACCGTTAAAGTTTAAAAAATTGAAAATTGATAACTTTAAAATGGCGGTCAATATCAAAATGAAATTTGGTGGGCTTGTTTGTCATACAGAGAGGTATATTCGTGCCAAATTTCAACTCGATCAGGACCATTGTCGATTTAATACGATTTTTTTAAATTTTTGTGGACTCAACAAACTGGGTTCAAGATGGCGGAAAATTTTATTTTCCGGGCGGCATCACTACAGGTAAGGACAGATTTTTCTGCTAAGTTTTAACTCTCTAGGTTAAATACCTTGGGCGCTACGATGATAACACACACACATACATACAAACAGACGTCATGCTGAAAACCACTCAGGAGGTCTTAAAAACACCCAAAACGGATAATTCCGTTGAAATCTCGAAAAAAATGTTTTTGGTGAAAATAGTACTTTTCCTACTATAGGTAGTGAGGAAAAGTAAAAAACAGCTGAAAACCTTTCCAATATGATCAACTATTGCTTTTGAGAATGTAATACCTGGCTTGTATTAAATTCTGAATCAGCCAATGAAAATTTATAACGTAATCCTGTCAATAAAAAGACGGTATCTATTGTCAAATATCCTTATTCTTGTTGTATTTTTTCTTGTAGACAGATGCCGGAGGACAGAAGACAACCTGATGGTATCGGGTTATACGGACCGTATATAATACCATAACTACCTGACCAAGGAGGCGGTGGAAACACCCAGGACCTGCTGAGAAACATCTAATCGATTTCACATACAAAGTAACCCGGCAGCCGGAGAATAGTGTACGGTAAAAAGCAATAATGCACCTGGAATAGGATTCTTCCTTTCAAGCATTCAACATTATATTCTGTGCGGTAACTATCTTGTGATGCCACACAGGCATATACACTCACATATATGTTTTCTTGCTTTTAAAAGTAGAATTTCTATTAAAAGAAAAGAAATGATCACTATCATGTATAAAAGAAATAAACAGGTCAAGTGTGTGCTAGTCAGCACACAGCGAGGGTCCGTAGGCAACACTGTATAGTTTAAGTAGTACCCTATTGATGGTGTTTTTCAAAATGCTAAAAAGCTTACTTTGAACTATCCTATGGGTCTGATATTCTCAAAACACATAAACAAACTTCTGATAATGTATTTTTTTTGCCGCAGAACCGGACTACATCCATATAAATACATCGAAAAGACCAAAGTTACAAAAAACGTATTTTGTCAATAAAAAATAAAATAATATTTTTTTCGAAATTTCCAAAAAGTGGTATCTTTACTTTTGGTCGAAGAATGTTCAGGAATTTTTTCAGATTTTTTGCACTTCACATAAGCGAGATAGAGGGGGGACACGTTTCACACCCACTTCAAACTTGCCTACGCTCACCCTATCAAAGTTAAATCCAAAGAATTATATATTTTTGTAATTAGCTCGACGTACCCTTTCATATGATACCCCTCACGGTGTCGAAAAAAAAAACAAAAAACATTTTAACCCTTAAGTTTTTTTACCCTAACTTTTTTTTTTAAGCCGCTATATTTTTAAATATGTGGGCAGGTACAAGACACATACATGCCAAATTTCAAAGTGATCGGACGAAAAGTGTAGCCGAGAGAGCAGGCGACAGGACGTACGGACAGACACACGCAGGAAAATATAAGGGTCCTTGGTTTTGCCTACGGACCCTAAAAAAGATTTAAAAGATTTAAAACAAGACCATCTTTCCTAAAGTTAAACTTAGGATTGGAAGGGGGAAAAACATAGTAAAAATTGAATTTGAAAATGTAAGATACATCCAACACAATGTAATTTATAACAATAATACCTCATTCTTTTTAATAGCCTTAATAGTCCAGGAGATAGCGTGCAAAAAAGTGTCTGACTAACATCAAGCTAGAATTTTGTATACAAGTCAACCTTTTAGCGCCTTTTAAGAATATGTGGTCGGCTAAGTTCGTCTGCGGCACATAGCTTGGCAATAGGCGTTTGAAAAAACAAACCGGTGGAGAGCGGCCATGTCTCACCAATTATGGTGGACAATGTGATTTTCATGATCCTGAGTACAGAATTAGTTAGTACACCGAAAATCAATTTGATGCTAGTTTGTCCCTTGACAGGTGACAACGTTGATTTTTAGTAATATTTGAATAACTAACATATCAAGTGTGAAAATACCATCGACTTGATTTTTGGTCTACTAACAAATTCTGTACCCAGGATTATGAAAATCACATTGTCCACCATAATTAGTGAGACATGGCCGCTCTCCACCGGTTTGTTTTTTTCAAACGCCTATTGCCAAGCTATGTCCCGCAGACGAACTTAGCCGACCACATATTCTTAAAAGGCGCTAAAAGATTGACTTGTATACAAAATTCTAGCTTGATGTTAGTCAGACACTTTTTTGCACGCTATCTCCTGGACTATAATTACAAAAGTTAATGAAAATATACATATACATTTTTTTTTTACAAACACTTAGTTTAATAATCTTTATTGTTTAAGGAATAGGAGAAAAAAATAACACTAGTTTATTTAATTAAGTCTTAGTTAAAATATTGTCAAGAAGAAAAAAAGTTATAACTATAAGTGTTTATTACAAAGATTCATTAAGAGGGTCAAAACTTTTTAGATTGATAGGAACTTTATATAGCGACTCTTCCAGGGCACCAAAAAGATCATCTACAACCATTCCGTTAGGCTTTAAGGCTTAGGTTAACATTATAATTTATAATAACTAATTTTAGAAAAAAAAAACTCATGGTTCGGTCACAAAAACAATAACACCTTATAACATTCCCTAACAACCCGACGTTTCAGCATTAATAAAAACTTTCTTCATGGGATACATAACAAAAGAAAATTCAGAAATACTAACGTCGCTACGCAAATAAGCTAAAACGAATACAAATTTAAGAAAAAAAAACAAGAAACTCTTAGTTGAGGACTTAAAAATCAAAATTTACAAAGAGTATAAAAGTTGATAAGAGCTTTTAAGCAGAAACAACAGAAAAAATTTAAAATATAAAATAATATAGAGGCCCGTGGTTCGAGTCCCGGCGCTGGAGTCTATTTTTCTCTGTCTATCTCCCGTTGTTAATAAAAATTATACCTAATTTGATTTATGGAAAATTGAAAGCTTAATTCGGGACTAGGTATCGTTATTGACATAGGAAATTATTCTTCAGTGTAGCTTTGTTGGCAAGAGCACTATACTGGAAATATAGAGGCCCGTGGTTCAAGTCCCGGTGCTGGAGTCTATTTTTCTCTGTATATCTCCCGTGGTTAATAATAATTATAATTTGATTTAAATTAAAAATTTAAGCTTTCCGTAGTATGAATATTACCAAAAACTTAAAAATGAATTACACATAATAAGATAACCAAAAGGAGAAGGTAACAATAAATAATTTCAAGATAAAAAGAACTTTTTATATTCTACGTTTTTAAATTTTCTGTTGATTCGTATGTAATGTTGATAATATAATTGATATTGTTATATAATATATAATGTTAGTGAAAAAAAAAAAAAATAGTTCCGAATTTATTTACTTCACATAAATGACAACCATCAAGAGAGCTGATCTTAAACCTACAAAAGGACAAATCTTCGTACAACGGATGTCCCCAACACCAAATCTAAACCGTGCCATCGATATATTTGAAATAATATAAATAGTATAATCGATATATTTGAAATAATATAAGTAGTATAATCGATATATTTCCTGTTTTGCGGTCATTGAATGTTTACCTCTTCATAAAAATTACAAATTTGAAACCCGTCAAAATGAAGATTGTAAATATGGGATATGGCAAAACAAATAAAATAACTTGCGGATATTTTCCGAACTAACTTTCCATACATCAAAATTTGCTGAAATCCAATTAAATTCTGCTGAAAGATGGCTAAAAGTATTAAAATAATGCATTGTCATAGTGTTCTGAGCTATGCTAAAAGTTTCAAATGTCTAGCTATTCGGGAAGTTAGTTAGAAATCGATTGCTATATTTGTACCGGACAAGCAAACCAACAAACAAACAAGAAAGCAAGCTAATAAAAACGTAGTAAAAATTAAACAGGTAGTGCCCATCTATGAAGTGAACCGAAATCACGTTTTTTTTATTAATTTTCCTATTGATCTGTTTAATGTTTATCTAAAACTCTAATAAACTTTTATCTACGATTGATACGAAATATAAACATTATATCTCTTTTTAGATGCGTAGAAAGTGATTATTTACGTACTTGTATTCATTGCGCATGCGCGTCTCATGGTTCTGAAGAATTCCTCTTCTTTACCACGCTAGCGCGGTAAAGAAGAGGAATTCTTCAGCTTTACGCACGATTAGCGAGTTTGTTTACATTTAACAAAACTAATTTGCTATTCTTTTATTAAAGTAACTGTTTATATCGAGTTTTTAGTGAAAACAATGAATGAATCAAGTGGCTTTGACGAAAATGTAGAGAATAATACTCCTCCAGAAATAATTAATTCGGCAAAAACTACAGCTCAAGATTAATGCCATCTTTATCAAGAGAAGAGATACGAACTTACAGTTTTTTATTTACTTACAGCAAGTTTATTTGTTTCTGTATTTATTATTTAAATTTAACAATCGTAGATAAAGTACGGTACGCAACTCGTGCGAAAACGGCATTTTGCATTGCGCGTGTGGTTTTACTACCCTCGCTGTCGCTCGGGTGCAAACTCCACACTCGCATGCAAAATGCTACTTTCCACACTCGACGCGTAATGTACTATTACTCTTTGTAAATTTTGATTTTGCAAGTCCTCAACCAGATTGTCTTGTTTTTTCCTTATCCTAAATCAAGGATTACAAGTATGAATTAAAATACGCCGGGTCACGTCTAAAGCAGTGGGTCAGCAACCCCCCCCCCCTCATTTATAGTACAAATTAAAATTTCAACAAATTAAATAAATATGTGATCAAGAACATTAAGAACTTTTCAGATTCTCTTATTTAAATTTCATTAAATTTTAAAACAACTATTAATTATGCTGTATCCAAAGTCTATTTGATTTATAACAAAACAACTTTAAGTTAATGATTATACTTATAATTAAGATGATTTTCATTGCATTCTCACTTATTTTTCACAAAAACAACAATTAAAAATGCTAATGATGTTTCTTATTGGAGGAATCTCAATTAAAACAACGAGCAGATTAACTTCATTATCTCTTCTTGCTTATTCATCAATCACATTTGCGTAAGAATTAAGCAAGTCCGTCTTTATCCTGGAGGGAAAATGTTGCAAAGGAAGACGGGATAGTTGTAGAGATGAACACCATGACTTTGCAGAGAATTGATCATTAATTATTTAAGTTACAAGTGAAAATAGACGTTGAGTTAAAAGCAAAATACATAGAAAGAATTATTAAGCAGCAGTTTGCAACAGGTTATTTAGGGTCGTGCTTTTAAAATTAATCTTATGTTAAAATAAACAAGAATTAAATAAATTTTGTTTTCGCTTATTTTACTACGTTTTTATTAGCTTGCTTTCTTTTTTGTTTGTTTGTTTGTTTGTCCGGTACAAATCTGGCAATCGATTTCTAACTAACTTCCCGAATTGCTAGACATTTGAAACTTTTAGCATAGCTCAGAACACGATGACAATGCATTATTTTAATACTTTTAGCCATCTTTCAGAAGAATTTAAATGGTTTACAGCAAATTTTGCTGTACGGAAAGTTAGTTCGGAAAAAATCCGCAAGTTATTTTATTTGTTTTGCCATGTCCCATATTTACGCAATCTTTATTTTGACGGGTCTCAAATTTGTGATAGATAAACATTGAATGACAGCAAAACAGGAAATATCGATTATATTATTTATCGATTATATTATTTATATTATTTCAAATATATCGATGGCACGGTTTAGATTTGGTGTTGGGGAGATCCGTTGTACAAAGAACTGTCCTTTTATAGGTTTAAGATCAGCTCTCTAGATGGTTCTCATTTATGTGAAGTCAAAAAATTCGGAACTATTTTTTTTTCACTATCATTATATATTATATAACAATAACAATTAAATTATCAACATTACATACGATTCAACAGAACATTTAAAAACGTAGTATATAAAAAGTTCTTTTTATCTTGAAATTATTTAAGAGAAGTTCATCCTTCTATTAGCTATTAAAATTGCAGAGTTGTAAAGGTAATAAATAAATAATTTCTCCCAGCAATTAATATATTATAATTAATTTCTTTCATAGGAGATTACTGCTTCCAAATAACTGGATTAAATGTGGTTTAAAAGTTTACTATCGTGATTTTATGAAACTCACACAGAGATAAATTATGTTGATCGAGCGCTTATGTGATTTGATTTTAAAAAAAAACTATTATCCTATGCGTCCTTTTTACTTTTATTAGAAAATTCGATATTAAGATTTTGATGCATTTACAGGGTTTGAGGTCCCCCTGGGGCATAAAAGTGTTTTTTAAAAAAATGTCTGTCTGTGCAGACGCCTAGAGCCTAAACTACTGGGCCGATTTTGACGAAATTTGGCATACATGGTTAGAAAAATCATACCCCGAGATGAAATCGAGAAATTAACTTTAGCTATAAATTTGGAGGCGCTACCCCCAAAAACTCTGAAAAAACGTTTACATTTTTTTCTTGAAAACGGTTCTGACGATTTTGATTAAACAAATTTAAAATGAAGTCCATTTAAATACGAATCCAAGCTGTTTTCCGATATAAGCTGTTTTCTTGGAGTTTACCTATAATCATGTAGGCCTAGCAATTAAATGAAATGCCTAAATAGTTTTGTTTCCAAAGCCTTCTAGGAATAATAGTATCAGGACTATATTATGCATTATTCATTCCATCAAGATAATAATACTCTCCAAATCGTAGTTGAGAGTCTATTTATATACATAAATAGCCAATCGAAACTAAGTAATATAGTAATAAATAACAATGCAGGTGTTGTTGTTTTGTATCAAAGAGGCACTGTCAAATTCCTGTTTAAACGTCAAGATTGCCTCAGTTTGTATATTATGTCAGTAAGATCAAGGAATGCCAGTACTCGACTGAGAAGTAAATATCTTTTACTTTTCGCAATAAATTTAATCTAAATATTTACAGAATAATAAGTAGGAAAAGGGGGAGATTGGCATAGAACCAGACAGGGAGGCAAACATAGGCAGATGGGAGGAAGTGCAAGATTCCCCCTTCTTAGCAACGAAACAGAACAAGTGGGGAAAATAGCCAACAGGTGGTGAAGAGTGAAGAGTACGCGAGCAGGTGGCAGTGGCAACACTCGACGTGTACCCAAACATCTGCTCTTGCTCTGGTCCACCAAAAAGTCACTCAACTTCAGACTTCGAAAATTGCTCAGTGAGGAACAGCAATAATGGCCATTAGGACATCTACCGAAGCAACATGGATTAGACCAAGCGAGTCATGTCATAATATTCTTGATACTTTAAGTATAAAAGTTTTTTGTTTTTTTTTATCTTAAACAGCTGCTATACGGGGATAAAAGTGATAAATATTTGTATCCTCAAAGAACAACGCCCTACAGATTTAAAGATCCGAATTTGGTTAAGAGTATATTTATAGACGACAACTTCTTATCCCCTATGCTTTTTAAAGTAAACGACAAACCTTGTACTCGTATGTCAATGGGGGTTTTCAACGTTTAAACGAAAACAAAGCTCCGGTACCCTTAAGATAATTAACTGAACTTGCTTAATGAAATAATACTAAATGAAAGGAAACTATAAAATTTAAACTCAGTTAAAGGTCGACCAACAAGTCATGAACACGGGAGAAACTGTAAGCTTAGCTTCGTTTAAAGTCGGAACTTCCGAGTATTGCCGAAGTCAGTACAGTCGGGTTCTAAGACAATACCCATTTCTAGTTTGTATGACATGCGCAGTTATGTCAAATCTCACGAATAACAACAGGAAGGTTTCCAATCCGTTAGGTTTCCTGTTTTGTTTGTTTTTATCTTTAGAATAATAAAGGTTTTTATACAGTTACAGAACGAATTATAGTCACAACTGTCCTAAACGATTTTTGTACGATCCACAAATCCACGGGATGATGCAAATGCAAAGGGCGCTACAAATAACGGGGTTGGAACAAACCTAATACGTATTTATAATTATAAAAATGATTGCTCTCCATGACATCTAATCAAAATAATATTAGCGGATTTATAGTTCGTTTATTCCCATTATATTTTTTATAAATAAAATAACCAGTGAAAATTATCTAAGAATCTCATTATTTTTATAACGGAATTTTAAAGTTATAAAATAGATATTCATTTTATTGTAATACAAAGCAACTTTTAATATTATATGACTAGATATAGTTTACAAACTATTTACAAACAGAAATAAAAAAGTAACAAATCTAACTCAGAAATAAAGAGGAAGAAAAAATAGATTTAGAAAGAAGAAAATCGATTTAGATTTAAAGACTATTATATGAATAATCAATAAATAATAACAAAGATATTCTCGTACATTATTAGTGATTTCTTATCAGGTACAGTGTTGCCTGTTGCAAAAAAAATTGAAGTTATCAAAAATAAAATTATTAATAACAAAAGAACAACATTGTGTTTTTTGACAGTGGTCTATTTTATTAAAAACTGACTATACATGACACCAAAACAACGACACTAGCGCACTCCACAGATTTCCATGACTTCTTGGTCGACCTTTAGTAAGAGAATGAGGGGGTCATCTAATCAATGGACTAGATGAAAGAACTAAATTGATAAAATAGTAGGCTTAGAAAGCTACGGTAGGAAGTGTAAAGAAGGTCTATTTTTCAGATTGGGCGCGAGAATACTATATGCCACTAGCACTTTCGCGCCAAATTACTGGAGGAATGGTCAAATGAGACCATATTTAATAAAGTATAATGAGAATCATTTCAATTAGTGTGGCACATAGCTTCCTCTCGTCCTATTTCATTTACTTTAATGATTTTATGCTTTAAACAATATTATTATTGTCAATTTTTTTTTAATTTCTCACGCGTTTTTTAAAATTTTCTAAATGGTTATGATTTTTTACAAGAATTAAATGATCAATCAGCGCAGCCGGTTGAAATTAATCTGGGGCTTACTGCGGCATACTTTTTACAAACCATCCAAATTTCATAAAAATCAGATAAGTACTTTTGAAGCTATAGGTGTAAATAAATGTATGTTTGTGCGCATATGGGAGTGAAACATGAGCGCAGAAGGTTGAAACTTATATGGGACCAATAACGGCTCTGTCTGTTCGTTGGTGTCTGTCCGTTGCTTGTTTCAATTCATAAACTACTATAGCTAGGAACATAAAATTCAACACACCGGTGCATCTCGGCATTTGTGACATCTGTACACTTTTTGGAGTTTTCATACTTATTTCCAAGATAGCAGCTAATATGGCGGGCGACTAAAAAAAAAAAAGAAGGTTTTTAGTCACTATGACATGTTATTCATAAATTTAAAGGTCTTGAAGTGTAGAAAAAGAATATATGCAACTATTAAAATTTAACACCTAATAATTTTAACTTAATCGTACAGAAACCGGCGATTATCGCCTCACGTACTAACGTGAAGGGCGCCTTACTTGTATAAGATACGTTGGTTCGCGAAAATCGAGCGACAGACCGACAGACAGGCACGGAACCAAAAATGTTCCCTGATGTCTGAAGCGGATTTCTGTCTTGGAATTTTGAAATCGGACACATAAAATATTTTCTTTCTTCAGAACGATCATTTAGCTTCCGTTACCTTAGGTAAGCTCGGAAGCAAAATACTGAAATATAAGTAATAGCATATTTAATAACAGGAATATTGAGGAAATAAAAATTATAAATATAGGCCTAATACGCCAAAGAATAAAGAAAGACCGATATATTGTCAGCCTCAGAACCTTCTACTAATAAATTAATAGTATAATGAGAATAATGTCAAATAGTCTGCCAATACTAATACTTAAACAACTTGAATGAAGTACCAACAACACTAAACTAATAATAACATTTTCGTATACACATTCAAAACAGCTATTACGTCTCCAGATGGTGCGCAATTGGAAACAAGAGGGGGGCAAAAATTTTACAAGAAGCACATTTGCACTAGAAAAACTAGCTCAGATGTTAAATCTATATATTCTAGTCCAGTCAAATTAGACAAATCGAGTGGAGAACAAATCTGGAGTTTTGAAAAAATTGGCACAGTTGTTCTCCTTGGTACCTTACGTTTGAAGAAAATAAAAATGAAGGAGGGGGAGGGGTGAGAAAAAAGATGATTTTTATTTTAGTTTTTCCCTGATATCTCCGAAACTATCACTCGTAGCGAATTAAAATGGAAGATGACAAAATTATCTAAAAACAGTTCCTTTGCATTTTTTTTACGCAGGACCAATCATTTTGGAGGTATAAGGCGAGAAAGTAACAATACTTTTAAAAATAACATCTGAAGTAACAAATTGCAATTCTGCTGATTCTGTTCTGAGTTCTGCCTCATTTCTGTTATTTCCATTAGAAGTTTAAATAATTTTATTATAAAGAACAAAGAATTCGCTTTTTCAATCCAGGGTAAATATTAAAAATTCTGAAGCTTATGGCCCAGAAACTAATGGTCCTATGTTAAAAAAATGCGAAGAAACATTTTAGTAGGAAATTTTGTCAGCTTAAATTTTTATATTTCAATACTAAAAAAAACCTTTGAAGCCCCCCTCCCACAAGCCCCCCCCCCTCCCCCTCCTACCAGGACGTGTCGATTATCTTTAAACTAGAGTACTAAGGAAAAACTGTGCCAATTTTTTTTAAACTCCGGAATTCTTTTCTCTCGATTAACATTAATGTGTCTAATTTAACTGGGCTGTGCAAATATAAGAAAATTTTACCTGTAAACTTGTCCCATTGATAGATTTGACGATATCCCATATGTTCGAATTTCAGATCTTTTAATGACGATGTGAACAATAAAAATACGTCAGTAATACTTGAAAGCAGATATGACAATATTTGAATTGTTTGTCAGTTTTTAGCATTATTATGGCATTAGACTAAAATTTTATTTTAAAAAAAGCCAACGATTTCACATCTAAGTTAAGTGCAAAGAAAGAAGGTGTAAAAAGTTTTAGGGCATTTACAACTATCGTAAGAAGCTCAATAAAGGTATCGATTTAATATTAGACATAACCTCGGCTTCATAGTGAAGACCTCGAAGTTTCCTAAAAAATATTTAACAACAAAAAAATAATACAGGCTTTATAACAAGTCAGTTTATTTCTACTTGTAGAATATTGTTCGGTTCTAAAAAAATATTTATAATATGGATCATGTTTTAGCTCTGGGGTACACTAAAAATATCCGTCACGCAAAAAACGACATGAGAAATGTGACGCTTTTAAAAGGCCATGAAGTTAGAATTTAACAGGAGGTCGATAGGTTTTCATTTATAGTACAATATTCTGGCGATAGGAGGGTTGAAGTTTCAATAAACAACATGCAAAGATCTTAAATATCGTGCCAGGAAGTTAGAATTTAACAGGATGTCAATTGGTTCACATATATAGTGCAATATTCTGGCGATAGGAGGACTAAAGTTTCAATAAACGACATGCAAAGATCTTAAATATCGTGCCAGGAAGTTAGAATTTAACAGGAGGTCAATTGGTTCACATATATAGTGCAATATTCTGGCGATAGGAGGGTTGAAGTTTCAATAAACAACATGCAAAATGTATTTGCTCTTAAATATCGTGCCAGGAAGTTAGAATTTAACAGGAGGTCAATTGGTTCTCATTTATAGTGCAATATTCTGGCGATAGGAGGACTAAAGTTTCAATAAACGACATGCAAAATGTGATGCTCTTAAATATTGTGCCAGGAAGTCAGAATATAATAGAAAATATATTAGTTGTCACTTTTATTCATTGTGGTACTATATTTTTCCGATAGAAGTACTTATTATACTTCCTAAATTTTATATAAACTGATATCAGAGCTCCTAGCGGACCAAATGGTAATCAAAATAGATTGATGCTTCATAATTTCACACCTTAAGAACCATCTACTATATCAATTATGCAAAAGTATACTGGTTATCTCCACTTCAAACCATCTGCGCCTTATGTTTTATCTTCAAAAGTACTCATCTGCATATTATAAAATTTTGATGGTTTGTCGAAAGTAGTCCGCAGATAGCCACAGATTAATTTCAACCATCTACGCTCTTTATATTTTGCTTAATTGCAACAATAATTTATGTAAAATATAAAAATGATTTTGACAGATCTAAAAAAACAGGGGGAAATTAAATAGATTTGACAATAATAGGTCGTAAAAGCATAAAATCATTTGCGTATACGATAAAGGACGTGAGGAAGCTATGTGCCACACTAATTGGATCAATTTGACAATTTAACATGAATTAAAGTATTAATTGAGCAAAATTTAAAGAGAGCAGATGGTTAAAATTAATCTGGAGCTATCTGCGGGCTACTTTCGACAAATCATCTAAATTTTACAAAAATCATGTGCAAATTTTCAAAGATAATGGTGTAAATAAATGTATGTTTGTGCGCAAGTGGAAGAGAAACAAATGAGCGTAGATGGCTGACACATACATGGGACCAGGAAAGGGCTAATTATGACCTACCATACAAATTTCATTAAAATCGGACGAAATCGAGAAGATTTTAATACAAGTTGATCCGCAAAAATTGAGCGACAGGCAGACACGGAACTAAAAATTTTCCCTGATGTCTGAAACTGATTTCTTTCTTGGCATTTTTTGTGAATCGGAGAAATAAATAAATTTTCGTTTTTCAGAACGATCACAAGCTTCCACTAACTAAGCTCGCAAGCATAAACATTTGAATTTGGAGACTTAGCTAATAATACACTTCTATAGGCTTCTATAATATACAAGAATATAAAATTTCGACAAAATTGTCTATTTTCTCTTAAAAAAATGAAGTTATTAAGATAAAATGAAGAATAACAGTGAAACTAAATAGTTTTAAACGTAACAAGGCTCACGTCAAAAACTAGAAATGAAACAAATAGTCCAGAATAAAAAAAAAAAATAATAATAATAATAGTTTAACCCAAAATATGTATAAATAAACTAAAATAATTTGTTTTTATTTTTTCTTTATAATCTTTTACACATGTAGAGATCTCATTGCTTAAAACAAAAGAGAATTGTCTACTCTTAAAAACATACTCTACATGTACAAAGAAAAGAAACAACTGTAAGTGACAGATCCTAACTACCTTTAATACAATGATGGCAAAGTCACAACAGATAAACAAAGTCCGTTTTATGTACTAGACATATTTTTTTCTTTTTAAATAAACAATGTATTCTTTAGACAAATACATTAGACTAATGTTCCGACGTAACGGGAAAAAAGCCAAAAAAAAAATTAAACAAGTGATATTTTACCATGAAACAATATTAGTATCCAGACTTGAGAGTTTGATTGACATCAATACATTGGTTCAAGTGTACTAATGATCTTCATAACTACACAAGCTTTCAACAAAGTCTTTTAAACAAAATAAAAAGTATTTTTATATATATTTTAAAATTCTACAAAACCATTATACCATAAAGAAAAGATTATCTAAGATATTCTTTATTAAGAATATTTTAGAACTCATAGTTCTGTACTTCTTTTTTTAACAGAAAACATTATTTACCATTAAATAATTAATATAAAAATGCCATTTTTCAAAACTGGTCTTATTTTCAATTTTTTTTTTTTTTTTTTTGGTTTCTGCATTCTTCACCTTAGTTGTATCTATGTGCAAAATTTGGGGAAGATTGAATGACAGTAAGTGGTTCAAAATTGGGGTAATAGGGGTGCGATGAAACTTAAAAAGCAAATAAATTTGACGCCATTTTTTTTTTTTTTTTTTTTTTTTGGTTCCTTTATTGTTCACCTAAGTTGTATCTACGTGCAAAATTTGAGGAAGATTGAATCACGGGAAGTGGTTCAAAATTGGGGAAACGGAAATGTGCGATGAAACTTACAAAGCAAAGTAATATAAGACCAGTAAAAATAGTCTTAGTGAAGGTTGATAAGAAAAGAAAACACTTTTACTTGTTCAATAATTTTATTGTCAAACCATAAATATATTTTGACTTACATACCGGTTTCGACTTATTCAGTCATCGTCAGTGTATTACACTGACGATGAACTTATTCAGTCATGTCAGTGTATTACACTGACGATGACTGAATAAGTCGAAACCGGTATGTAAGTCAAAATATATTTATGGTTTGACAATAAAATTATTGAACAAGTAAAAGTGTTTTCTTTTCTTATCAACCTTCACTATGAGTAAATACCATAAAATCTCAATCAATACTACTAACTTCAAAAACATAGTCTGCCAATTAGTGTGGCACATAGCTTCCTAGCGCCCTATATCCGCTATACTTTGAAGATGTTATGCCTTTACAACCAACCCATTATTGTCAAATTTATTTCATTTCCCTCCTAATATTTTTTTTAAATCTGTCAAAATTATTTGGATTTTATACATCAATTTAGAAAAATTTGAAGAGCACTAGCGGTTGAACTTAATCTTGAGATATCGGAGGGCTACTTTCAACAAACCATCCATATTTCATATAAATTGGTAGTGCGTGAAGTCTCACGTAAAAAGGGTTTCGTTGGTGTGTTAAACATGAAATTAGTAATTGGGGGGGGGGGGATTTGGATGTTTTTGACAAAATGGCGTAGAAAATTAAACGCTTTCCACAAGTGTTATATATTTTTATAATCTACTCTTCAATACCTTTCACTTGATATCCCACTCAAAATTTTGAAAAAATATTTTTTTCCCCGTGACAGCAATTAGCCGCCATCTTGGATTCCCAGTTAATCCGACCAAGTTGCTATTCTTATTTTTTCTTTGGCCCATCAGACTGCACATTTTGCATATTTTTCTATTTTTTAGTAAGAGCGGAAATACGATTTTAGGGAGGGGGGGGGGGGACACGCAAAATTTCGATGTTTTTTGACAAAATGGCGCCGAAAATTGAACACTTTGGAAATCCGCCATTTTGGATTTGAACAGCTGATAATTTTGAGTTCGCTATATTTTTCCTGTGTGCGCGTCAAAACGATCTTTAATATTGGAAAGTTTCACGTTTCTATCTCTTTTTATTCAAAAGTTATTCGAACCGTACAGAGTGACAGACAGACGGACACATGAACGAAACTATAAGGGTTTCTTTTTTTGGTTTTACCAACGAAACCCTAAAAAATCAGATGAGTATTTTTGAAGATATTACAGGTGTAAATAAATGTATGTTTGTGCGCATGTGGAAGAGAAATTAATGGGCGCAGAAGGTTAAAACTTATATCGGACCAACAATGGGCTAATTATTTGCTATATCTTTCAAATTTCATTAAAATCGGACGTGTAGTTTTTAAGATATGTTGGTTCGCAAAAATTGACAAGGTCCCGTCTCTCGGGATTTTTGCGAACCAACATATCTTAAAAACTACTCGTCCGATTTTAATGAAATTTGATAAGAATAATAAGTTCATTGTTGGTCCCATATATAAGTTTTAAATTTTCTGCGCCAATTTGTTTTTCTTCCACATGCGCACAAACAAGTTTTTAATATGTGTTAGTTCGGAACTAAAAGTGTTCCCTAATCTCTGAAACGGATTTATGTTTTGGAATTTTCGAAAACGAAGATATAAAATTTTTTCAGGATGTTTAGATATTTTCAGTTAACTTCGGTAAACTACAACAAAGAAATACTGTTATGACCTCAGGAAAAAAATTTGCTGTTAAAATATATATTTGATTCAGAAGATGCAGATTATTCAATCTGTATTCAATTCATTAATTATTAAGTGACAAGAAAATACTCTTAGCTGAGAGAACCAGTTAGACGTAAGTAAATTAATACTGACAGTTAACTTAACTCTATAATTATAAATAGTTAAGACTTAAACCTTAAGCATTAAATCGAAAACTAAGCAAACCTAGAAAAAAAGTAAAACTAGAGCATTTTAAATAGAACTAGATAATTACAAGATAAAATAACTTTTTATATACTACGTTTTTAAATTTTCTGTTGAATCATATGTAATGTTGATAATATAATTGTTATTGTTATATATTATAATGTTATAGTGAAAAAAAATACATAGTTCCGAATTTATTTACTTCACATAATAATGACAACCATCTAGAGAGCTGATCTTAACCCTATAAAAGGACAAATCTTTGTACAACGGATCTCACCAACACCGAATCTAAACCGTGCCATTGATATGCCCCTGTTAGGAACAGTAAGAGAAGAAAAATGTGTACAAGTAAAGAAGTACAGATGCAGAAAAATTAAACCTATACCTAGGACACAAGTGTAAACAAACCTGGGTGTCACACGTCAATTAATTTATTTCTTTGTTTATATTTCGCTCTCATTCAATGTTTACCTTTTAATAAAAATCACAAATTTGAAACCCGTCAAAATGAAGATTGTAAATACCTTAGAATAATACTATATATAGAAGGAGGATCACTGATAACATTGAAGCCAACTTAGATTGTGTTCCTTAATCCGCGTTCTAAAAATTCATTTTTGTAATTTGTGACGTCTTAACTCTAAAATTATTTGCCTTCGGTTTTTTAATTTAATTTTTTATTAAATTATAATTATTGATAGTCAGTTTAGTTAATCGTATTTTTTTTTTTGTGTTTTATCTTATTTTAGCTAGAAATATGCTAAAAACAATGTTTATTATATCATGCTGGGCGAGTAGTAAAAAATGACGTCAGAGTGAAACAATAACCAATGGCAGGGTTTTTCTTCTTGATGTTTGTGAGCGGGCTTTGAATAGTTACTAAAGCATGGCCAACCTTCTCCTGTTTAAATGAAAAAAATGAGTGTTGTTATGTTGGCAGCCTGGTCTTAAGGACACAACCTCTCGGCAAAAGTTGGCTCCAGTCTCTTATCAGTAATTGCTTAGGATTCCGATTCTATGCTCCTTCTATATATAGTATTATTCTAAGGTAAATACTATGGAATATGTAAAAAGAAATAAAATAACTTGCAGATTTTTTCCGAACTAACTTTCCAAACAGCAAAATTTGCTGAAAACTAATTAAATTCTGCTGAAAGATGGCAAAAAGTATTAAAATAATGCATTGTCATCGTGTTCTGAGCTATTCTAAAAGTAAAAATGTCTAGCTACTCGGGAAGTTAGTTAAAAAAGATTGCAAGATTTGTAGTGGGCAAACAAACAAAGAAACAAGAAAGCAAGCTAATAAAAACGTAGTAAAAAATAAATACTATAATACATAATAATACTACAATAATATGTTATGAATTATATTAATAATACATAATATATAATTATTAATAGATGATACTGCAATAACTATAACTATACAGGGTGACTGGCGTTATATATAAAAAAATGAAGTGGGTTGTTCTACGTCTTATGGGCCACAAAAAACGATATATAAACCATGGGTCAAATCTTAACCGTTTTCCCGCAAGGTCAAATTTTATGATTTTTTAAGATCGCTTACCTTTTCTTATTAGAAACACTTATTGCTCCAGAAGTATAAAAGCTAGAACAAAATGTTTGGTATCGTTGTAAAGCTGACAAATATTTCCAATAATAAAAATGTTATTTTAATTTTCATACCCTCAAATTACATGGCAAACAATGTATACAAATTTTATATTTAAGAAAAAAATTTAAAAAAATCAAGTGCTTAGCGGTTCTATAACTTGGTAAAGAACCGAGCTTAAACTTTTCGGACTTCAGGAAAAACTTCCTTATTTACTAACTAGCCCAAAATTAAACCTTATTTAAAACTAGCCGAAATTTACTAATTTAAAAAAGCCCAAAATTAATTTAAAGCGTACTAAACTCTTTAAATTTTGCTGAATTGATACTTTATTTAATTCATGTAAATAAATCAAAACAATTTTGACATATTTAATCGGGGATTAAAAATTTGACAATAATGAGCTGTAAAAGCATAAAATTAGTTAACTGTGCGACATAGGACACGAGGAAGCTATGTGCCACACTAATTGAAAGATTTTTTTTTTAAATAGATTAACGATATCATTTAACAAAATATAAAATTACTTTTTTATTCCATTTCAGGACAAGTAAATAAAAGTTAAATTTAAAGGCAATAAACTGATTAAAATTCAAAGTTTAAATTTGAATTTTATTTACAAGGAAAGTAACGACTCTTCAGTCGTTAAATTAAAATATAATTTAAAAAAAAGTAATTAGAATTTTAAAATTACAGTTACTTATTTGTAATAAAAGCACTCTGATTGGTCAATTAATAGAATAAGAGTGAAGTATTTAATTTCAAAATGCACAATGTTTCATTTTAAATTAATTCGATTATATATATATATATATATATATATATATATATATATATATATATATATATATATATATATATATATATATATATATATTTTTTTTTTTTTTTTTTTTTATTTTTTTTTTTTTTATTTATTTATATAATTATTATTATCATTACTCTTTTTTTTGGGATGTTTTGTCGAGTCTAAGAGTGTTAAATTTAATTATTTTTAACTCGTTGGGATTAATGAGAAGCGAGGGAAACTATGGGAGAAAGAATTAACACAATGTCCATAGAAATGCAAATGAACGCTTCCAGATGAATATATAATTAAACCGCTGCCGACGCCATATTTAAAACTAACGCGTTTTACTTATTTAGACTACGCCCCTTATGCCTTAATTTAAAACAAGATATTATACGTATAAAAATACATATATAGATATAAAACAAAAAGATTTTAGGTTAACGAAAAATAAAGGCGAAACACAATTAACATAGAGAGCATAACGTTAAAGAACAGAGATAACAACAATTCAAGATTATAACAACTAATATAAATTAATAATAAAAAAACATATAAACTTTATTCAAAGTTAAAATGAAAACTATTAAAAATAGTCTACCAATTTGAATGGTTATAATTTCCTCGCGTCCTACTTCATATATATTAATGATTTTATGCTATTACAACCTATTACTGTTAAAATAATTTAATTCCCCCCCCCCCCCTTCATCTTGTTGACAATTTTACAATTCGTCAAAATTATTTTGATTTTTAACATGAATTAAAGTATCAATTTAGAAAAATATAAAGAGCCCAAATATTCGACAAACCATTGAAATTTCATAAAAATTAGATTAAAATTCTTTTGAATATAATAGGAGTAAATAAATGTAGGTTTGTGCGCATGTTGAAAAGAAACAAATGGGCAGAAAAGGTTGAACCTTTTATTGGACCAATGGACTAATTATTACCTATCATCCAAATTTCGTTAAAAAATCGGACGAGAAGTTTTTAAGATATTTTGGTCCGCAAAAATTAAGTACAGACTGACGCGGAACCAAACATGTTGTCTAAAGTCTGAAACGAATTTCTGTCGTAAAATATTTTAAATCGGACACACAACAAAATATTCGATCTTCAGAACGATCATTAAGCTATCCTTGGGTAAGCTATTTTTATTTTTTTTTTAATTAAATTTCGTTTATTTCAACATTATATAATATACAATACCAGCAATACAGATAATTAATGATTGGGGAGTAGTAGCATGAAATAACTGGATGTAATTAAGATTCTGTCCAGTGACAGCACTTACTGATCGGTAAGCTCAGCAGCAAAAATGAAATAATACTTCTTGCATACGAGTCCGCAAGACAGTGAGACATTTTCATGTTTTCGCGCTGCGTAAACTACCGACATAAAATGAAATAAAATCGGTAATTTATTCAAGTAATTGATAAAAGTAGATGGAAGATCATTTTTATTCTTATCTCCACACCGGCACTGTCGCGGCTTGATTACAAAATACTGAATTCAAAGGCGCCGGCCCGCCTTCTACGAATTGTTAATATGCCTTCATACTAGGTAAGCCGAGAGGGCTGAGAGTTGATGGCAACCTCCTGTACTTTCCTAACTCCCTGTCACACGTATAAATCTTTTCGACTCTCTTCGGCCCTATGACGTGAAGTGGAGGGAGGCCCAACAGCTGGGAGACTGGATTACACACCTCCTATAGCTTTTTAACTCCCTGTTATACTTTTCTGAGTTTTTAAGCTAAAAGTAACGTAACGTTTTTGACTTATGTTCCGTAGCCTAAACATAAAAATTCCAAAAGAACGGTTTCAATTTTAACAGGTATCTATAGGCAAGGATCTAGTGAAGTATCTAAAGTAGCATCAGTGTTGCTGAAGGGTGAAGCATTCGTCTTCTAAATTCTATAATATTTTACGCGACTGCCAGGGAGTTGAGTTTATAAGGAGGTAAAAGAGAAAGAGAAGAATAAAATATGTTTTTCTGACGGGCATGCGTGTAGCGCCCGCTCAACAGCGCATGGTAAAACAGAAATATATTGACCAGAAGACTTTTGATAGTGTGCTAGGGGCGGTATTGAATTTGCCACTTCATAGTTTTTGTAGTATATATTCTATTTTTTGTCAAAAGTGAGCTGGAGCTGGAGAATCAAAATTAATAAAGAGAAACACTTAAATAACAAATAACTATTCTATAGAAGAACATCAAAGTATAACTGAGGAAGAAAAAAGAACCTGATTCTGGTAAAGGAGGAAAGAAATCATAATGTTTAACAAATAAAATAAAATAAATTAAATCGGTCCGAGACAACTCAGAAAAACTTTCTTACATTGTTGAAACTGTATTTAAATTCCAATATATTACAGTTGATTTTTTTTTTTTAATTTAAAATGCGTTTAACAGGTGGTTGTTTACTTTTTATTTTTGATTTTCAACAAAATAAGTTTTATTTTCATCATATTTTAGAGACAGATTCGTATTTAAATGGACTACATTTTAGAATATTTTAATCAAAATCGTCAAAATATCGAGAAATAAATAATTTTTCACACGTTTAAGCAAAATTTGGAGCTAAAATTAATTTCGCCTTGGGACATGATTTTTCTAAACATGTACGCCAAATTTCATCAAAATCGGTCCAGTAGTTTAGGCTCCACACGTCTGCACAGACGACAAACGACAGACAGACTTTTTTTGGCCTCAAAACAAATTTACAAAACGTGAAAATCTATCAAAATCGATTTTTCGCGCCATCACAATAGTTTCTCTTTATGTGCGAAAGTAAAAAATTAAATAAATAAACGCCATTGCCACATGAACCAGTGCAATGTTGCCAGATAGCACCTTCACAAATTGACATATTACGACTCTTTGCCATCTGGCTTCCTTTGATTCGGACCGACAATCGTCGGGTTCGGTTTGGCTTGACAAATGGCACGAATATGCCAAAGGCAAACGTCCACATCACACATATGGCAGTACCATTTGGCCTTGACATTCTTCGCAACTTGGCATATCGTGGACGCGTCTTTACCTCGGTGAATGTCTAAGACTTTTTGGCGAGAAAATACGTCCGGGGTATATCATGCCAGCCGCGCCCATCCCCTCTCATTCGCCATCTGGGCAAAACTTCCTTCTATTAAAATCACACCCTTTCGTTTTCATTTCTCCTTCATTTCATATTATGAGCTTTTAAAACTTTCTCCAATTTTCCACATTCATTATGTATTAAAGAATTTCAAACCTGTTAAATTCAAGAGGTTTTTGCTTTTATAATCAGTTCAGCATAATTATACATGTATAAATTTGTTCACGGTACGCTAGTTTTATTTACTGTTTCACACAAATTGTACCTTTTGACAATTTTCAGATCATTCATAATGCAAATAAGTTACTGTGTGCCTTCAGCGAAATCTCTGATTAATAAATCTTCATATATAAATCTCAAAACAAAATTTGCATTCCCCGCTTACCTCCATTAATTTTTCTACTTCAAATCTGTTTCTTGGCAGAAAGTCGTTAAGTGTAATATTAAATTATAACTAGCGAGACGTCGAAATTGCTAATCTCCCTTGTGATCTTGGCAAGCAAAGTAGAGCTGGCGTCACACTGGCGAAAGGCATACAGTAAACGAGGCCGTGGCATTTGAAAGAAAGTAAGAATATTTTTTATATTTCTTCAGAAGCGAAGATTGGGGTAGATTGTGTGGTCTTGCTAAACCATCATGACATTCAAGTAAATAGGGTTTGGAAGTTAGAGGCAAGTCTAGAGTGATAACTTCATCATACTACTTTTAAGAAAGATAAACTAAGGTAGATAGATCTATTTGTTACCAAAACATACATACCTATATATATATATAAATATAAAATTGAAGTTTGTCTGCACATTGGTGAGAATGTATGAGTGTATGTGTGTCTGTGTCCACCAATCCGACTTCATAGGCGCAGAACTAGTTAAACGAAATCGATTATTTATTTATTGAAGCGAGCGTAAGCGAGCTTCTTACATTCAACAAACTATGCATCTTGGCTGTCTGTCTGTCAGTAACGTTTACGCGTGTGACGATAACTTGAGTAAAAGTTGACTGATTTAGTTGAAATTTGGTATACATGTTCCTCTTACTAATACTCAGGCTAAGTTCGTTGGACAGAGTGATCCGTCCAAGAGTTCGCGCGCAACGCTCGCGTAAACGAGAGGTTCAAAAATTAAATTGGAATTTCAGGACGGGAAAAGATTCTATTATCATCTATTCGATGAGACGAACATTTTTTACAAATAACATTTTTTAGTAAAACCAACAACGACACCGCTATGAATTAATAAAGATCGCTAAAACTATTAAAGCGGACCTAAACGTTTAAAATAGAAAAAACAACGTTTTTACCGATATCTTACGTTCTAACGTAACGATTTTAATAAAACTTCATGTACATCGTCTTAAGTACAATTGAAACAAGTATGTAAAATTTCAACTTGATACATGCTGTAGTATTTGAGTAATGAAGTGATACATTTATAATAATAGTTTAAAAGCTATGGTTAAGATTCTTATAGTCGTGTTGTGTGAAGGTTTGTTTAGGAAATAAAGCTTTGTACCGAGCACCCCCACTCTACTCCACACTACCCTCTTCCACTTATCTTCAACTATGACATTCATCATGATTAACAAATTGCAATATTCAGTATTTTATTGCAATACGCTAGCTTCAATGATAGAGCCACGCGATGCCTAGTTTATTTATTTTTCAAAAGTGAGCGCAAACATTTTGCGCATGTTGAAGGCTTAGTTTGATCGAAAAATATTGAGTAGAACCAAAGTTGTTTAACAATTTTATTAAAAAAATAACCTAAAAATGTTATGTTGACTAAGTATACATAAGTTATCTAAATGTTAGGGTACTTCTAGACCATCTAGAGACTCGCGGTTTTTTTGCGTTTGGTCGGAAATTGGCCCAAAAAATCTGAAAAGTTAAAAAAAATATTTTCACCCCCTTAAGAAATTAAAGATGGCGAACGCATCTTTAAAGCTGTTTTGGAGGCTTATTGTGGCTAAACGATAAGTCGTATCGAAAATCAGATTGTTCCAACGGTAACTAATTGTAAAAGATTAAAAGCTTAGGTGCTATGACTTTATATCGTACCTCCATCACTATGTGTTCACATATCTAGTGACAAACTAACGTCAACTTGATTTTCGGTCTATTAACTAATTTTATACACGGGATCATGAAAATCACATTGTCCGCCATTACGGGCGGGACATGGCCCGCTCTACACCGGTTTGTATTTTTCAAATGGCCAAGCTATGTCCCGCAGACGAACTTAGTCGACCACATATTCTTAAATGGACTAAAATATTAACTTGTATACAAAATTTTAGCTTGATGTTAGCAAGACACTTTTTTGTACGCTATCTCTGGATAATTGTGTTATTTAATATTATTACTATTCACTTGTTTTAATAACAAAAAAAGTCATTTATAAAATCTTTGTATCCAAAGGGTTTGTTTTCTTTTTAATATATATGTAAAGTAACGATGGTAATGATAAGGCTTATTGTTATCAGAAACATTGATAATTTTATCTCATTAAATAGAATTAGAGTTAGTCATTGATCAGGCGTCGAATAGACAACTCCTCATGACTCACCTCTGTTAATTTTTTTAATTTTATGTAAAAATTGGCGATTTAACTCTCTAATGATTTTTAACTCCTTAGACAACAAGGTAAATACTTTTAATATTTATTTTTAATTATTATTCATTTTTAATTTTTATTTATTTTTATTTTTAAATGAATTTTATAGTCACCATTAACATATTTAAAATGTTTATATTTTTTATTTTTACTGATTAATTAATTTACATACTATCCACACTTATTATTAAACTATTTATTATGTGTATTTAATAATGTATTAAAAAGATAATTGTTGAAAATAAAATTTTCAGGTTAGAAAATGTTCCAAATGGAGGAACGAAATATTACCTAACAAATTATAAAAGAGTTTTTTTACCCCTTTGGATACAAAGATTTTATAAATAATTATAAGAAAGAGGACATTATATATTTATATTTTAATATATAAAATGGAAAAAAGTCATATTTTTTTTCATTTTATATACATATATATATTATATTAAGTGAAATTACAAGATAAAAAGAACTTTTTATATACTACGTTTTTAAATTTTCTGTTGACTAAATAAAAAATAATACATTTTAAACCCGTCAAAATGAAGATCGTGAATATGGGTCATGTCAAAACAAATAAAAAAAAACTGAGTTAAATTTTCGAAAGCTTTTGTGAAGTCACACTAATAATCTCTATGGATATGTCAAAACAAATAAAATATTTTGCGGATTTTTTTCGAACTAACTTTCCATACAGCAAAATTTGCCGAAAACGAATAAAATTCTGCTGAAATATGGCTAAAAGTATTAAAATAAACTTTTAACCACATTTAATCCATTTATCTGGAAGCAGTAATCTCCTATGAAAGAAAAGAATGATAATATATTAATTGCTGGGAGAAATTATTTATTTTTGCCTTTACAACTGTGCAATTTTAATAACTAATAGAAGGATGAACTTCTCTTAAATAATTTCAAGATAAAAAGAACTTTTTATATACTACGTTTTTAAATTTTCTGTTCAATCGTATGTAATGTTGATAATATAATTGTTATTGTTATATATAATATATAATGATAGTGAAAAAAAAAAAGTTCCGAATTTTTTGCCTTCACATAAATGACAACCATCTAGAGAGCTGATCTTAAACCTATAAAAGGACACATCTTTGTACAACGGATCTCCCCAACACCAAATCTAAACCGTGCCATCGATATATTTGGATTAATATAAATAATATAATCGATATTTCCTGTTTTGCTGTCATTCAATGTTTATCTATCACAAATTTGAGACCCGTCAAAATGAAGATTGCGTAAATATGGGACATGGCAAAACAAATAAAATAACTTGCGGATTTTTTTCGAACTAACTTTCCATACAGCAAAATTTGCCGAAAACGAATAAAATTCTGCTGAAATATGGCTAAAAGTATTAAAATAATGCATTGTCATGTGTGTTCTGAGCTATTCTAAAAGTTTAAAATGTCTAGCTACTCGGGAAGTTAGTTATAAATCGATTGCAAGATTTGTACTGGACAAACAAACAAACAAACAAGAAAGCAAGCTAATAAAAACCTAGTAAAATGAGATACATAAACCAAAACAATCTAATCCCAACGATAATCATTAAATAAGATAAAATACCAGAATGTTTTATACATTCTTGTTTTATAAATTAGAGCTATAAAAAAGAGATGTATTACTCATGTGTATATGTGTACCTATAAAAAAAATAATACATATTAAAAAAAAAAATAATTAATTTAAAACAAATTGAATAATAGTATAACTAATTTTAATTTATAATTATAAAATAGCATTTAATATTAAATCAACCACTCCTTAATTTGTTTTTTTAGAATAAAATGTTGTACCTTTTGAAAATAGGATACTTTTTAGGATTCGTCAACCCCAATATAAGGGCTTTGAACTGGAGAAGGAAAGGGAGGTGAAGGGCCAAAGGTCACCAACCTAACTATCATCATGCTCCATTACCTTAAAATTAAATTTATATCATACAACATGTAGCTAGAATATGAAGAATTTAATTTCAAAATGAAAATTGTTTAAAATAAACATGAATAAAACACAAAATTATATTAAGTGTTTTTATTTAGTCAATTTAATTAATTGACGCCTGTTTTTGTGACTGTGAAAAGTATCATTAATCGAGAATTTTATTCAGGTTTCTAGATTAACTTCTAGAGTTGGGCGAATCCCGTTTCGGCACCGGGACCCCATTTTACCTGAGAAAATAGTAACCCGTTTCGGCACCACCACTAATAGGACGTTTTGGCACCACTACCTCAGGTACTAAAACTTTTTAAAAAAAGTAAACAAAATACATTTTAAATACATTTTTATTTCTTTACATTTTTTATAAAAAAAAATTAGTCTTACAATAATTAAAATATTCAATAACGCCATTAAATGAAAAAAAAATCGGTCCGAGACAACTCAGACAAACTTTCTCATATACAAGTTCATAATTACTTAGCCAATGTTTTCCATTTATTAGTTTTTGTAAGTGCGTTTAATTATTATTAAAAATTATATCAAAATTTACCATAAAAACAACTTCTCCAGGGTGGGGAATCGAACCCGGGATCCCTCCGTCCACGTTTTTAGCTATTTTCTCAGGAACTAGATTTTTCCCGGAAAAACTGCTTATATCGTAGGATCCGTATTTAAATGGACTACATTTTAGAATTTTTTAATCAAAATCGTCGGAACCGTTTTCGAGAAATATTTTTTTTCTCACTGTTTTTCAGAGTTTTTGGGGGGTTGCGCCCCCAAATTTGGAGCTAAAATTCATTTCTGGATTTCGCCTCGGGGTATGATTTTTCTGAACCTGTATGCCAAATTTCGTCAAAATCGGCCCAGTGGTTTAGGCTCCAGGCGTCTACACAGACAGACGACAGACGACAGACAACAGACGACGGACTGACATTTTTTAAAAACCACTTTTTTGGACTCAGGGGACCTCAAAACGTGTAAATCCATCAAAATCTCAAAATCGAATTTTCGCGCCATCACAATACTTTCTCTTTATATGAGAAAGTAAAAAAAAAAATCAGGTACGGGGTACCTCGGAACTTTTCCTCACTTCAGAGGCAACTAATGTGGCCTCTCCTGCTGCTTCGCAGGAGAACGAAGCAGCATTGGACGTGGTCAGTACTTGGATGGGTGACCGTTCTGAACTAACTGATTTATTATCATTCTTAAAAAAACCCTTATTTTTAATACCTATATTTTAATTTAATTATTTGAAGTTTGACGGTATTTTGACGGATGTAAACAAACTTTGCCGTCATCAAAATTATCGCACAAATAAATAATTATATTCGCTTATAACTTTTAAACTAATTAATGGAATTTCATCGGGTTTTTTATATTTGTTCCTTAATTTTTTCCGGTTCCAACGATATCCTTTATCTCAAAAACCTATTTATACTTTCGGTATTATTTAACCGTCAAAGTTTAAAAATTCAAAAATTGATAACTTATAAATGGCGGTCAATATCAAAATGAAATTTGGTGGGCTTGTTTGTCCTACAGAGAGGTACATTTGTGCCAAATTTCAACTCGATCAGGACCAATTTCGATTTATTACGATTTTTTTAAATTATTGCTGACTTAGAAAACTGGGTTCAAGATGGCGGAAAAAGTTGATTTTGCGGGCGGCACAACTACAGGTTAGGACTGATTTTTCTGCCAAATTTTAACTCTCTAGCATTCGATATATTTTGTAAGACTAAAAGGTATAGTGTATGAAATACTAGACAATGCATTGAATTAGATAAAGATTGTGACTATGATATAGAAAATAATAATAAATAAATATATTCAATAAGTAAACATATTCAATGCTGAAATGACCAATGATTTTGCAAGAATCTGGTACCGAAACGTACCAGGACTTAAATACTTTTATAACAATAACGGGTGCCGAAACGGGCTACTCCCCTAGAGTTTAGCGTGGTTTAGGAAATTTAAAGGTTAAAGGTGTAGGGGGGTTTTAAAATTGGCTTAGGATTATTTAAGTGAGACTTAACAAAGAAAAAAACATTCCACCGCCGGGGCTTGAACCCCGAACCCTTGTGGATTTCGCGTCCAAAGCTCCACTAATTAAGAGCAACACCGGAAAATGATTCTTCTCTGTCCAAAGCGATAGTCATGTCCTTCTTGAATTAGGTATATATCACAGATGTAACGAACTATCCTTCACCCCGTTTAGAGTTCCTGCTAGTAATTAGTCACCGTGTTCACTACTAGTGGTATTAAACTGCACTATCATGTAGGCAAAGTCATTAAATGAAATGACTAAATAGTTTAATTTCCAAAATATTCATAAAAACTAATCAGGACTATACTATATATCATTCATTACATTAGTCAGAATAAAATAGCCAGCGTGTAGCAGTGAACCTTGCTACTTATTACATGGAACAATTCCACTAGTTTATTATTAGGTACGATGAATAAACATTATTAAATCTTTGAATTTAACCTGACAAGAGCCGGTTTATACAGGTAGGTTCAACGTGTCTAAGTAAAGACAGCAGTCAGGTTATAGTTGTTCTTATTTTTAAATCCTTTATATTAACTTCACTTTTGTGCCTGGGGGAGTGCCTGGGTGCCTGGCGTCAACATTTTTGGAAGGCTAGTTAACCCTATTCTACTTATCCGATCGAGCTGAAACTTGGCACATAGACTCTCTACCAATACAACAACATTTTAACAAATTAATTAATTAATTAAATTTAATTAATTAAATTTAATTAATTAATTAATTAATTTTTCAATTTAATTAATTTTTTTTAAAAAAATGAATGGATTAAATAAATTTTAAAAATTTAAGTATTAAAAGTAAAATAAAAAATTAATTAATTAATTAATTGGTTGGTATATAAAATCTTTGGAAGGCTAGTTAACCCTCTTCTACTTATCCGATCGAGCTGAAACTTGGCACATAGACTCTACCAATACAAAAACATTTTAACAAATTAATTAATTAAATAAATTTAATTAATTTTTTTTAAAAAATGAATGGATTAAAAAAAGTTTAAAAAATTAAGTATTAAAAGTAAAATAAAAAATTAATTAATTAATTAATTGGTTGGTATATAAAATCTTTGGAAGGCTAGTTAACCCTCTTCTACTTATCCGATCGAGCTGAAACTTGGCACATAGACTCTACCAATACAAAAACATTTTAACAAATTAATTAATTAAATAAATTTAATTAATTAATTAATTAAATTTAATTAATTTATTTCTCAATTTAATTAATTATCTTTTATTTACCTTCACTTGTTTCTGAGGTAAACATTTTGTAATCAATTTGAACCGACTTTCTGACTACCTACCTACCTAACTTTCACAGTTAATATACTTCCCGTGATAATGCAGTTTCATAAAAAACACAAACGAGTTAAAAATAATAAGAAAAATAGACTGCCAATTGGTGTGGCACATAGCTCCTCCGCATATTGATTTTATGCTTTTAAAAGCCATCATTATTTAGTTTGTTTGTTTCCCTTGTTTGTTTTTTTTAATCTGTCAAAATTGTTTTGATTTTTACATGAATTAAAGTAACAATTTAGCATAAGTAAAAGAGCGCAGACGGATCATATTACTCTGGGGCTATCTGCAGGTTACTTTCGATAAACTATAAATACAACTTTGTATAATTGGGGTGTATAATTGACAGTATTTTACCATTTTGAAGTTGATAGATATAATATTAGACTACCACTTTTACAGCTGGATTAATAAGTACGTAAACTAAATTAGTAGTAAACGTGATCATATATATATATATATATAAGTTAACAAAGGACTTTTTACGGATTCAGCACCGCAGACCGTCAGCACTTTGTACTATACTTAAGTATGTAGAATGCCGCCGGCCCGCTAGTCTAGATCTCGACTCCGACTTAGTAGTTGTATTATAATTATTGTGTATCATTTGAAATTCTTAATTGTAACTCTTAATTGTGTTCTTAAAATAAATATTTGTTTTTAAAAACTTAAATTCAAATTGCTTAAAGTTAACTGGCGCAGTCGGTAGGACAGCTAGAAGTTTTGCAAGTATACCGAAACTTTTTGTTTTTACAATTTACTAGCTGTCTTAGAAGAATCTACATATGAACCTGCTCATCATCATACTGTGAGTACACATTATTATTTTGGGGAAATTTGACATTAATTGAACCTATAGAATTGTGCATCAGATATTTGAGTGCAGGAATTGATCTAATAAAAATCATTAATAAGAACATAACATTATATAAGAAATTAAACTTTTTAAAATAATTAATTTTTAAATTTCTAAAATTATTAATTAAGTAAAATTATTTAAATAATATAAATTTAAATAAATAAGAAGGACATATATTTTTATAATCAATTATTGAATTACTAAAATCATTAATTCAATAAAATCATTTAAATAGTACAATTTTTCAAATAAGTATTTTAATAAATAATAATCATGGAATTTAAGAAGGAATACCTTAACATGATTCCTGAGTTTAGTGGTGAACCATCACTACTCAGTAGATTTTTAGATTTGTGTGACAAACTTGTAACTAAATTTTATAATACGGAAAACTTGGCCGATTTTCAAAATGAATATCTTATGGCCTCTATTATCTCTAAAATTAAAGGCCCTGCAGCCGATATCGTTAATAATTCCCGCTGTACAACATGGCAGGAATTAAAAACCGCTCTGTTAAACAGTTATTCGGACAGACGTGATTGTTTCACGCTGTCTATAGAAATGTCAGCCCTAAAACAAGGCAATGAATCTCCCTTTGACTTTTACCAAAAAATCCAAGAGTTACTTACTCTCCAAATTGCTTATTTTAATAATAAAGTAGTTCAAATTCAAAGTGAAATCCTAGCGGATTATACACGTAAGTTAGCTCTTCGTGTATTTCTAAGAGGACTTAGGGAACCCATTGGATCCTTGATGAGGACCAAAAACCCTACAGATTTAAATGAAGCGTTGAACATGTTAACCAACGACTTCCAATTTTTGTCAGATAAATTTAAAACCAATCAGCCTGAAATAAAAAAACCAAACTTTCAGAAATCCCTTCCTATGACTAAACCAAGTCCCCAAACACAAAACCCTGCTCAATTTTATAAACCGCAACCTTTCAGGCAACCACTTCCTCAAAGACCAAATTTTAACAGACCCACAAATAATAATAATTCTTATATTAAGCCAGCAAAATTTAATCCAACACCCATGTCCATTTCTACAAATCAAACATTTAGACCAAATCCAACAAGTTTTGGAAATAATTATAATAGCAATAACCAGCTTCACAACTTAGATCATGAACAAACCTCTGCACAAGCACAAGCAGATACGTACAATTACGAATATTATGAATCTGGTTCTTCAGACTATACCGTACCCCAAGAATCCGTGGAAACCCCACAAAACGAAGGAGATCATTTTTTAGGTTTAGAAGCCTTGGAAGAAAATTCGAATTAATGAGTTTATCTCAAAATCAAAGCAAATTACCGTTTATAATTTTACCTTCACTAAAGTTAAAAATTCTAATTGATACAGGTAGTACGAAGTCATTCATAAATCCAGAAATAGCACAAACATATTTTTCAGATTATATTAAAAACGATCCTTTCCTAGTAAGCACAGCTCATGGCTACACTTCTGAAAAATTTAGCACACTTGTTAACTGTGAAAAACTTTTCAAAATGCGGTCATTAAACCTTAAATTTCATTTATTCAAATTTCATAATTTCTTTGACATGTTGTTAGGTGTAGATAATTTGAAGTTAGTTCAAGCCTCTATAAACCTAACTGAAGATTTATTATGTACCCCTTATTGTACTATTCCACTAACATACTTTGATACCAACAAAAACATTACAAATGAAATGAATACAAATACAATTAAAACTCCTCAACAGTATACAAAAGACAACACTAATTCAACTTTTGAAACAATCATACCACCAAATTCTGAAAAGGTAATTAAATTAAAAGTTACCAATATTTCTAACGGAGATGGTTACATCCCCTACACTAAATTTAAAACGATCGAAATTCCAGAATGTGTTGTAAATATTAAAAACTATGAAACATACTGTGTAGCAGTCAACCCTTCAGATAGTTCAATAAAATTCAAAATCGAAAAACCCTACAAAATAAGACCCTTAAACGACTTTGAAACCGGACCACCGCCTAATCTTAATTCTTTTAACTATGACCGAGTAAATTTCGACCTGTCCAAAATTCGAACGGATCACATGAACTCGGAAGAAAAACGATCAATAACAAACTTAGTAGAACAATATTCAGATTTATTTCACACAGATGATAAACCATTAAGTTTTACCAATCAAATCAAACATACTATAAGAACAAACGATGAAATCCCTGTTTATACGCGCTCTTACCGTTACCCAGAAGTTCATAGAACAGAAATAAATAAACAAATATCAGAAATGCTAAAACAAAACATCATTCGACCGTCCCATTCCCCTTGGAATTCACCTTTGTGGATTGTACCCAAAAAACAAGATGCATCCGGGAAAAAGAAATGGCGAATCGTAATCGACTATAGGAAACTTAACGAGAAAACCGTAGACGATAGATACCCTATACCAAACATTTCCGATCTATTAGACAAACTCGGTAGATGTCAGTACTTCACCACAATAGATCTTGCTTCCGGTTTTCATCAAATAGAACTTGACGAACAAAGTATTCCCAAAACCGCTTTCAATACTGAAGCAGGCCACTTTGAATACACTAGGATGCCCTTCGGTCTTCGGAACGCTCCTAGGACGTTTTCCCGCGTTATGAACGACGTTTTAAGAGGTGTAAAATGCGCAGTTTATCTAGATGATATTCTTGTTTATAGTACCAGCTTAGAAGAACACCTCGAAAGACTCAGAGAAGTTTTTGACAGATTAAGACAAGCAAACTTTAAAATACAACTAGATAAAACCGAATTCCTCAAGAAGGAAGTTGCGTATCTAGGACACGTAGTCACCCCTGCCGGAGTAAAACCAAATCCTGACAAAGTCAAAGCTATAACTAACTACCCAATACCAAAAACCCCACGCGAAATAAAAGGATTTTTAGGATTATTAGGATACTACCGAAAATTTATAAAAGACTTTGCATCACTGACAAAACCGTTAACTAAATGCCTTAAAAAAGGAGCAATAATTGACATTAATAATAAAGATTATCAAATGTGTTTTCATACGTGCAAAAACCTGCTAATAAATGAACCCATCTTACAATATCCTGATTTCGACAAACCATTTATTTTAACCACCGACGCTAGTAACATAGCTATAGGTGCCGTATTAAGCCAAAATATAAGGAATTCTAATTTACCAATAGCCTATGCAAGTAGAACCCTTAACGAAACAGAGTCACGGTTATCAACAATCGAAAGGGAACTTCTCGCGATTGTTTGGGCGGCAAAATATTTTCGACCTTACATCTACGGACATAAAGTCACATTTCTATCCGATCACAAGCCCCTCAAATGGTTATTCTCAATAAAAGAACCAAATTCTAAAATGCTAAGATGGCGATTAAAGCTAGAAGAATATAATTTCGTAATGGATTACATCAAAGGTTCCGAAAACACGACAGCAGACGCTTTGTCCCGAATAGAATTACATAATAACGAATCTGAGGATGGGGAAGCAATATGCGACCAACTCGTCCAAGATTTTTTCACGAAAAATCCCGACACATTAACCGAAAACGTCGAAACTAATATCGACAATGTTTCTATGATGGTAAATTCAGATAATCTTATAGGTGAACTCGAAGACATCGAACTAGAAGACGATGATTTAACCGTTCATTCAGTTCACGAAGATAACACGGGAGCAGTTATTCCTATTCTTGACAAACCCGTTAATCAAGGTAAAAATCAAATAATTATTTACCAAGTAGACCATAGTCCTGCGAAACCAAAAATTATTCACATGTTTAAAACTCACCAACGATTTATAGTTCAATTATCAAATAATAATTTCGAAAAAGATATAGTAGAATTTATAAAGTCATTTATTGTCCCAAAAATAAAATATTATCTGTATTTCGAAAGTGACGTTTATGAAAAGTTTTCAGCCGTAATTACGCGCTGCTTTGAACAAACGGAATTAAACTTTATTAAATGTACGAAAAAACTTATCGACGTCCTAAACGAAGACGAAATAATAGAAATAATCGATCAGTACCACACGGGAAAAACAAACCACCGAGGAATTGACGAAACCGAACAAAAAATCAAGCGGCTATACTTTTGGCCTAATCAAAGAAAGTCAATCCAAACGTACATTAATAAATGCGAAATCTGTCAACTTACAAAATACGAAAGAAAACCTTTAAAACTAGAATATAACGTCACACCCACCGCCAATAAACCTTTCGAAATAGTGCACATAGATACTATTTCATTAGATAAAGCAAAATTTCTAACCATTGTAGACTCCTTTTCAAAATATGCCCAAGCCTACAGAATACAAACTTCCCAAGGAATTGAAGTAGCAAATAAACTCGTACGACATTTCAGTCACCATGGAATGCCCAAGAAAATTATTAGCGATAACGGATTAGAAATAAATAATTCTATAGTGAAGGAACTTTTATCATTACATAAAATAGAAATACACTTCATAAGTTCCCAACATCCTAACTCTAACGGAATTATCGAAAGATTTCATTCAACCCTTATCGAACACGTTAGGCTATTCCATAATCAAGAAAATTTTAAAAATGAGCCGATAGAATTAAAAGTAAACTACGCCCTACTAGCTTATAATAATTCTATTCACTCCCAGACAGAACTCACACCGTTTGAGATAATATCTGGTCATATAGAACCTAACTCTTCGTTTGACATTAATTTAGAAGCCCAACTTACAAACGATTATATTATAGGACATAAAGATAAGACAAAATTCCTCTACCAATTATTAAATGAAACTCTTAAAAATAAAAAGGAAAAAATAATAAACAAACGTAACGAGACTAGAGAGTCTTTACCAGACATACCGAAAGACGTTTACGTTGCTAACAAACAGAAACAAAGCAAAACAAAAAATAAATATAAAGCAGAATGCATAAAGACTCTTGATAAGGATTTAAAAACCGCTTCTATTCAACCAACTCACTTTAACACAAGAGAAAAAATCCATCTCTCTAACATTAAACGACCTAGACAAGTTCCTCATGACTTATGTAATGTTCCAGGTACCTCGCTATCGGACAAGGTACAGAAATAAAAGACGTCAGCAAAAACCTAGGAATGCTTCCCATTAAACTAGGACCTGCCAAGCTTCTGACATCAAGTCACACCTTAGTGCATTATTTTCATTTAAATCCCTTATACGAAGAATTTAAAAAACTTAATACCCAATATTTTAATGTTTTGAGCAAAACTCAGAACAACCCTTATATGTTAAGTCATATTAGTAGTTATTGTAAGATAATTAATTTTACTAGAAGTAGTATTAGAGATAAAATTAATATGATAGATAGCCACGCTACAGAACGTAGACCCAAACGTGGAGCCTTTAATGGTTTAGGTAGTTTAATTAAGTTAGTAACAGGAAATTTAGATGCTAATGATGGTGAAAGATATGATAAAATACTAAATCATCTTGAAGCAAATCAAAATAGTTTAGAAAAGCAAATAGCCACCCAATATAGTGTAAGTAATCAATTAATTAAGAATTATAACGAAACTATTAGTAATATACAATATAATACATTAGAATTAAAATCTAAGTTGATTCAATTAAGCGAGATAGTGAATAACGGTTCGACTTACGGAGAAGTAATGTCAACCAAAGACATATTAAACCAAATTCAAATCCTTTACTCAATTCTTTTAAATGTTTTACAAAACATTGAAAATTCACTTGTTTTCTGTAAATTAAAATCATTACACCCTAGTATCATTCATCCACAAAACTTTCTCACTGAACTATTAAAAATATCACGGCACATTAAAACCGGATATTTCCCTTTTGAACTTAAAATGGAAAATATATTAGACTTAGAATCAGTAATAAAAGTTTCATGCATGAGACGAGATGAAATGGTCGTTTATTTTCTGGAAATCCCTCTTTATTCGAAAATAGAATACGATCTCTACTCATTATACTCAATACCTTCAAAAGTTCAAGAAAATTATGTAACAGTTATTCCTGCAACCAAATATCTGTTGTTTTCTAATGATTCAGTCAAACCCTTGAATAATTTGTGTATGAAACATAAAGTATACCTCTGTTCAGATAAAATCTTATCTACACACGACCTTAAATGTGAAAAAGATATCATCCTTCAGAGAAAAGGCATAAGTTGTAACTACGTTAAGGTACAGATAACCGACAACCACGTTGAATATATACCACATATCAACCAGTATCTTGCAATATTTTTATCTCCAGAGGATATTCAATTCCAGACGCCCAGCGCTACGGAAACAAGGAAACTACAAGGTGTTTACCTCATCCCACAAGGAAATGGTCCCATTATCTACAAGAATAGAGAACTCACCTATCAATCTTCATCACATGGTAAACCAGTGATTTTAAGTGATGTCAATTTAGACTTACAGGATGGCCACCAATTCAATTTTTCAGTCGACCTTAAATCACTGAATTTTGAAACCACGAATTTATCTCCCTTGTATCCAATACTTAAGGAGTCCACCCACTTCTATTCATTAAATTTTTGGACTTGTTCATTGTTTGTTATAATTATTACTGCCAGTATTTTGTCAGTCATTATTCTTCGCTGGAAAAACTTTAGAATTATTCCAACCCCCAGGATCAGGACTTCTCAAGAACATCCAACCATCGCCCTACCAGGAGAGGCTTCAATTTAAGGATGGAGGAGTTAACAAAGGACTTTTTACGGATTCAGCACCGCAGACCGTCAGCACTTTGTACTATACTTAAGTATGTAGAATGCCGCCGGCCCGCTAGTCTAGATCTCGACTCCGACTTAGTAGTTGTATTATAATTATTGTGTATCATTTGAAATTCTTAATTGTAACTCTTAATTGTGTTCTTAAAATAAATATTTGTTTTTAAAAACTTAAATTCAAATTGCTTAAAGTTAACTTATATATATATATATATATATATATATATATATATATATATATAAATATATATATATATATATATATATATATAAATATATATATATATATATATATATATATATATATATATATATATATATATATATATGTGTGTGTGTATTATTTTAGTATTTAGAGCTACATATTTATCTATATTTTATCACTAATGGATTGAGTTCATTCGCTTCAGAAAATAGCTTAAAAATTTGAACAACGAACTTTCTACGGTATTAAATATTACAAGATAAAATCAGACTTGATCTTGAAGTTTTTATTTTTTATAAAATAAGCGCAAAGGTGATTATAATTTTAACACATATATTACTCAATACGCTGAAGTTCTTTTTAATGAAAAAAGGTAAATTAAGAATTATGCTTCCTGATAGGAGCATACTTCTTTTAACTAATTAACGTCACAATTTATATATATATATATATATATATATATATATATATATATATATATATATATATATATATATATATATATATAATATAATGTAGATTAAATTTTAATTAAGTTATCTATATATTAGATTTATATTAAATTTAGTTTTGCTTTCTACTAAGACATGCTGAGAAAACTTTAATTAATTCACGGCCTCGATCAAATATATTTTTAACTAAAAGGGATATCTTAAATAATTTCGAAAAAGCTGCATTATAAAATATATAATCCTGCCTCGGTGTTAAGAACTAGAAGCTAAAAACCACGAAAAAGTTTTGCGCCGGAAGGTTATTGTCGTGTTATAGTTGTACTCAACAACAGGTTATAATAATTGTTTTTATTTACCGTACCGTATCAGTTTTAAGTTTAGCGTTGTTTCTTTTTCTTTAGCAAATTTTAATTGGAGTAATTTACTAATGTGCCTATTATAGTGCCTTTTTTTTTTTCTTTAATAAAAAGAAATATTGTTTTGATCAAAATTTTTTCACTCCCTTTTAAGAAAACAGTGAGAAAGAGAGTTCGTACTTCAATTTTTGAGTTCTGCAAAAACACTATAAACGTTAGTGTGAACTCAGACACCTCGAAAAAGAAAAGAATAACTTTCTTTAGCCAGAATTCAGTAGTGAATTGTGAATATATATTTCTAATAAATTTCATTAATGTAAAAGAGTACAGAAATTATTCATGTTAAAAAATCTAAACAATTTTGACTGATGTAAAAAACGGGGGATAATTGAATAACATTACAACCATACGAAATTGGCAGTCTATTTCTCTTTTTATTTTTTTATAACAATAAAGGGAATAATGCAGCTTTCATGAAATTTAGGTGAACTGTTTGGTTGATTTCAAAGATTAATGTGATTATATCAACATTAATTTTATACTCCGGGTTCGGGGTATAATGAGTAGTATTTTTCTTAAAGAAATATAATAAATTATAAGTCCTATTCCTATTGAAGCTTATTCAATTCAGCTAAATTAAACTATCAAAATACTTTTTTCAAACAAAGACCAGCCTCTTTAATATTCTTTATTATAAGTCTTAGTCTTAGCCTAGCTGAGTTCAAAATTGTTCTATGAAAAATGTAATATTTCCCTGTTATTTAGGTACCTGTAAATGTTTTTGTTTAGCAAGTTTAGGTTGTACAAATTAAAAGAATTAATATTGACTCCACTCTTCATTTCCAATCCAAGTCTTGGAAAATAAACAAGTAGTTCCCTTTTCTTGTTACCTACAAATACTTAAAAACACTTAAATGTTACCTTTATACCGAAAAAAATGATAACTACATATTACAATTTATTTATTAATTACTATTATACAGAAAAGTACTAAAAAAATAACTCATAACATACTATTCAGTAAACCCATACAACGTTCACGAGTTATAAGTTATAACCTTCTCTTGTTGATGAGGTTCAATTGTAACCTATTATTTAGGATTGTAACCTTCCGGCGCAAAATTTTTTCGTGGTTTTTAGCTTCTAGTGTGTTAAGACCGTAAAGGTAGATAGCAGATAAACATCAATGAGATCGTACAAGGGACTATATACAGACCTCGAGATCTCGTACACGTAGTTCTTACAGTGTATAAAAGAGTTATTATGATTTATCACTTAAAAATAACCTAGAGAGAGATACAACACTAATTATACGAATACATAAACACGCTTCAGTTCAATATAAAGTTAATAAATTACAAGTCGAGGTAATATCCATTTATATCCGAGGAAAGGATTAGGAGATATTATATATATATGTAATAAGTTCGGAAATATACATCACAAGAAAGGAGAGAAAAATCGATAAAAGGAATCTTCTATTAAAGAAGAAGAAGAAGGTAGTTGCTTGACACCCCACGGAATAGGAGAAGGGTGTAAATTAATGATTTTTTCCCCAATGATTTATCATTAGCTCGGGCTTCACGAGACGCGAGATGTTTTTTTTTTTTCTTACTTAACGGTTGAAAAGTAAGTTTACACAGGGGAGACTTATGAAAGGAAACAGATATACACTGTAGTAGTAGAGGGGGGGGGGAGTACATTCATCCATCAACCTGCACAATTTGCAGACACCCCCACTTTCCTAGAACTTCTCCCTCCCCCTGCTGTCAAGGCGTTTATTCCATAGACATTGGAGGGGGGCCCTATGTCTGCGGGGGGGGGGGGGGTACACTGTCTGCCTCGTTAACTACGAAACATAGAGTAAAATAGGACTACAGGCAAATTTATCACGGTAATTGAAGTTAAATTTATTATAACCTAGTCCTAATAACTTACCCAAAATACGATAACTAAAAAAAAAAAAAAAAATACACAAAATTAGAATGAAATTGAGCTTGCAATCAATTAATTATGAGGTATAGAAATAAATTAAAATTTATAATTAATATAAAATATGATTAATTCAATAAATAAATAAATTAATAAAGGCACTTATTTACTTTAGCACTGCCCTTGGTTCTAAACAATAGTCTGCCCTACAAAAATATCAAAAGTGTTCTTCTCTCCAAGACATTGAGACTCCTGGGTAGTTTTATTACGCTATTTTAAAATTGAGTCTTACCACGCGTGAGTTCTACAGTTTTCTTAGCGTATATTGAATATCCCTTTGTCTTAATAGTAATTTAGACTAAGGAATATATAGTACTCTGTATATGTTCCTTTAATTGGGGGTATGGAGGGGGGCATATGTAAAAAATTAAGAAAATTTATTATTAATTAAGTTTTTGTAATTTGTTGATAGCGTCCTACACTTTCATCTTCAATGACTACACATATCCTGTGATCGCTCTTCTGTGGCTACTATACGCTTTACTGTTGCTGTTAAAAAAAATCCATTTTACCACATTTTTTTATTTTTTTTTTTTACTGCTAACCTTCACAAGATCTCAGTCAAAATAATTAATTTTAAAGCTCAACTTTAATAATTAAACTTCTTACTTCCATGAAAATGGAAGTATGGTGATACCCTCCAAAACGTGATTCCAAGATCTCTGTGAAGGAGGGGTCTTACGAACCCGGGGATATCATTAAAATCCGTTTCATATACATATATGTCTTCGCGTACGTATGTATGTATGAACGTAAGTTCGTTCGGAACTTTAAACCTTTATAACATCGCTTCAAGACATCGTATTGAGATACGGTTTGCGGCATGTTTTAGAACTTTTGTCGGAAAAACTGATGGTGCAAACCCAAACATCGTTTCGGAGCTACAGTCACTTAAGCACAAAATCGGTCTGCTAAACTTGCGGCTAAACTATAAGTCGTATCGAAAAGCGGATAACACCAGCGGTAACTGTTTTTAAAAGATCTACAACTTTGGTCCATCCCTTCTACCTTAAATAGAGACATGTTTTTCATTTTTTGTTAAATTTTCGACTTTGAGCTCTTCTATCATATGTAATAATTGACCGATTTAATTTCTGATTGGGCAAGACATCGTATTGAGATACGGTTTGCGGCATTTTTTTTAGAACTTTTGTTGGAAAAACTGATGGCGACAAACCCGAACATCGTAGCTCACGACGTTTCGGAGCTACAGTCACTTAAGCATGAAATCGGTCTGTCGACGATAACTTCAGTAGGCTTAATTTGATTTCAATTTCCTTTGGGGTATATATGTATCCTATATGGTAGATTGCACCTATACTTTTTGAGCACAATGGGACAAGGGGTTTGGGAGATATTGGCATTTTAGTGTTTTTTTTTAATAAAAAAAAAATCTTTGTGCAATTGTGTCCGTCCAGTTGATCGTATCCAAACTATTCTTGCGTTAAAATACGCAGCTTGTAGACTACTTTTGAATGAATATTAGCATGATTACCAAATATTGAGTATAAGCACCAAAAAAATGAAACAAAAGTATCATATTGAAATTTTAGCTTTTCATGCGGAAGTCATGAGTGGGATTTCCACACCGGTACATTTAATATGTAAAACGGACTATTATCAAATCAAACAACATCAATATACTACTTTAAGCAGTGTTTTTTTTTTTAGAAACATTTTACAGCCACTATAAGCGGCGCGGCATTAAAAATAAAATGTCTAAATTTCTCAGGCGTAAAGTGGAGGTTTAAAGTTTTCAAAACAGCATGCACTCTTAAATGTACAGATTATCTGACGCGTGACTTTCCTCCGGTCGACATTTGGCTTGATTTGCGAACGTACGCCCCCAAATTAAACTTGATGCTGCCCAGTCAAAACACAGGTCGAATGAAAGCAGACGTTATATCTAACGCGAATATACTTTAAATTTCGTTTATTTTTCACTATTCCTTCCGGCAACTTTCATGAGGTGCTTAAATTAAAACCCGACAGCACTTATTTTCTTCACAGGCTTTTATTATGCATTATATAAGTAATAATATATTATACAATGCATACACACAATGCATATCTCTGAAAAGACGTTACGTTTTACATATTTTCATTATAAATGAACTTAAATAACACTTTAAATATTATATTTAATACTTGTTAAAAAAGATTTTGAGTTGGCAAAAGTACAGTTGTAGGTAAAATTTTAAAAGATAGACTTAAGGATTAGAACAATAGGTTTGGAAAACGAACCGTGAAATAGAATTGAACAATGCACCGTCCGAAGTACGGATAGTTCATAAAGCTCTCGGTCCAAGTGTGACCGAAGAACCTATTAGAAGTACTGCTATTCTTCTAAAGAATTACATAAAGATAATTTCGTAAAATCACAATATTGTTCACTCACAGCAATGGTAGGTACTTATTTGAAACGTTAAAGTTCAATCTGATAAGACTACGAATTGTTTCTCAGGACAGTTTTACAGTGAAGATGAAAAGTTTCAGATGGCGAGCTAAACATGACGGCAAGATCGTGAGGGAAAAACAAAAGGCGATACTTAGTGGGACCGGTACACCCGACAACTTCTAGGACACGGAACTGCGGGCGGCAACCGCCACTTTCTCGACCAAGGACAAGAAAGCGCCGTCCAACACAACTTTTTTCGTCAGCCAATCTAAATTAAACAATTTCATAAAGGTACGGGCACATTCTGAGCTCGTATCAATAAAAAACATTATTATTAGCCCCTTCTGAAAAAGAATTAACGGATATAAGAATACAATAAGCTTTTCATAGCTCCGAGGCATCCAATACAGCGTTATACGCTGCTGCATACTCTACGACAGATAATTATTTGTGTTTTGAAAGACGGGAGCTTTCTACGACGTTACAACACGGGTTTCATTATAATATAGAGTTGACAGAGAGAAGAGAATCTATTTAGCGGTACAAAAGATATGTGTCCCCTTCTACAGCCCTTGACTTTCACGCCCCTTTATACAATTTGGGAGTTAATGTCTTTAAGCCCCGAGGGCTGCAGCGTAAGCGACCGCCAAGTCCTACGACATTATAATAACACTTTCTAAAAGCCTTAATAAGTAAAAGTACCGACTGACATGACGCAAGAATTGAATCAAGCTACCTGAAACACACAGGCTATTCACGGCTTTATTTTCACAAGGGCGTTCCGTTTCATACAGGCGAAATTAAGAAATCTCAAAGCGCCTCAACTTAAAAGATGATTAACTCCAGAACCTATTTGTATTGTCTTATTAAATTCATCATTCATTTTTAGGGTTTCGCACATCATCCTCGAAACCCTTATGCCGAGGGTGACGTGTCTGTCTGTCCGTCGTATTTTGGAACATATACCCCCGAACCGTTCCCGCTAGAGATGTGCAATTTAAAATACTGGCGTAACTTTTTGACCCACACATAGGAAAAATATTGAGAAGTTAAAAATATAATATGCGCATGCGTAATGTGCAAAGCTCTTTTTTTCGAGATGGGTATCAAATGAAATAATAAATATATATATATATATATATATATATATATATATATATATATATATATATATATATATATATATATATATATATATATATTACTTTCATATATGGCGGAATGGGGAAATAATAAAATGTTATTTCAGCATATATAAGAGAGTATATGCCTAATAATCTACGAATCCCTAAAAAGTAAAAAGTACAGGGATGTAAGTACTTCCCTGTGATCTTTTGGAGTCTCTAAAAGGCAATAGTTTATAGTTTGAACTATTTACGAATAATTAACAAAAACAGGATGCTTATATAAAAGATTAAACAGAAGACTTCGACATTAATAGGTATTGCGTAACTCTACAATTCAATATGATAAGTAAATGGAATCTTTATTAGATACTTAATTATTTTTCATCTCCCTATAATCACTATTAATATATATTTTATTGCCGGATAGGAAGCATAAAACTAATTGGAAGAAACAAGAATTCGAGATAACTTTAACTTAACGATATTAAAACCAAGTTCAGAATTATTAATACAAGATTGCCGAGGTGTGCCCAACCGAAAGAGAGTAGAGCCGATTTATTAACGTAATAAGAGCAATCATTTTAAATCAAGGAGAGAGGAATCTAAATACTAAAAATTTAAATAACAGTTTAGAGTCGGATTTCACTCTGTCGAAGAACCGACTGTCATAACAGTTAAAAAAGACCTTTTTTACAGTTAAATGGAATCACGGACTCAAAACTCGGGAGACAATACAAAGTGAATTAAATCCTTCTTAAAGCTCCCTTAATTATTACAATGGGGATTAAGTGATGGAGTCAAGACGAAGGGGGGGGGGGGATCCTTCGAGCGAAAATAGTTTTCCACTTTTTAATTAAATCGAGTATCTTATTACGGTGTCGGGTTTATTCGGCGGGTAAATTACTTTCTCCGAACTCTTCTGGGGGGTATTTACCTAAACGTCAATTTGAGCCGGGCTTGGAGAGTAACGAGAAAAGATTTCGGTAGAAGACCCCCCCCCTGACTGAAGAAGTAAATAGGGCGGATCAACAAGAAACCCGAAGGAAGAAGAAGAGAAATAAGAAGTGAATTAGCAGAGGAAAAGGAATTGGAGGCAAGTACAGCATCCAGAGTTTCTTTCCACGGTACTTTTCCACCAGTTAACTTTAATTAAAAAAAAAAGAACAAGCCGACAATTCTGTACATCCTACCCGGACTTTGCATACCAAGCGTTGTCTTAAAGCAATTTATGAGTCTTTTACCGAGATCTCTCAGGCCAATACAATATTCTAGTAGCTGACTAACGGTTTAATCACACGGCTTCGTGTTCCTTTACTCACAATAAATTGAATTCAACAATATAAAAAATCGGTCCGAGACAACTCAGACAAACTTTCTCATACACGAGTTCATAATTACTTAGGCCAATATTTTCCATTTATTAGTTTTCGTATGCACATTTAATTATTACTGAACATTTCATTAAAATTTATATTAAAAAAAAACTTCTCTTTGGCGGGGAACCGAACCCGGCCTCTCTCGAGTAGTTTAGTAGGGTTAATAAAAAAGCGTAACAATTGATTGACAAACAGACAGACCAACAGAAACGGGACCAAAAAAGGTTTCCTGATGTCTCAAATGTTTTAATGTCCTGGAATTTTTCTAATTTGGGGACAAATATTTTTCGGTTCTTAAGAACGATCACATAGAACCGTTACCTTTAGTAAACTCTAAGGCGATAATGTAATAATATGTATAATCTAAAATATACATTTTATAAAAAAGGAAATCATAGCCAGTATAGAATACATACATAGAAAATATAGAAAGTATAACATCATCACTAAATTAAAAATTACCCATTTTTAGCGGACTTTTTTTGCACACAAATGATTAGTCCTTCCACTACTTTTTCCCTTTCATAAAAGTTTTTGTTTCTCTCTATAAAAAAAGTATTAAAAGTTTAATTCATTTAAAATATTAACTCCACTTGACTAAATTATACAACGAAGACTAAACAGAGCCCAATATTTTTTTGGCCGAAGTAATGAGAGGAAAATGTTATTAAAAAAAAATCAAGAAGAATGAGAAACAGAAAGCGTTTTGTATGAAAATAAGAAAATATGAAATGATAGTAAGGCTTGGCTTTTTTAGTATACTTTAATTTAACTCTCCTCTCCCTTCAATTCCGACAAAACAACGAATTTTTTTTTACGTTCGTTTTCAGCTGTCTCTTTACCATATAATCATTCCATCTTGTCTTTTAGAGACTTGTACAAAAAAGATTTTATACATTATTATTATTATTATTATATGGTTTGAAACTATGAATGAAAAATTAATATATGTTTTAATGAATGAATGGATTTATTTATTTTATTTAATTTATAAAATAAACAACAACCTATTGATTCAAAGATGAATTTATTATAGACCATTCACTTAGGACCATGGCATCAAACAAATAAAATATCCTTTATTAATGATAATTATCAAAGCAATAAAATGCTATTAATTATAGTATGTATATTTAAAAAAAAATATGTGTGAGAAGTGAAACTTTAGTTCTAGAATGCATTGCTCTCTTTCATTTGTTGACGAATTTATTATTTCAGGATTAAGAAATGGTTATGGGAAATTTAATTGGTGAAAAAAATATTGCTACGCTAAGGCAACCACATTTATTCCAATAAAAAGTCCAGTCATGCACCATGACTTTGCAAAGAAATCTGCGTTTTATTGGCTTATGATAATATAGGAAAATTTTGGTTTAGAATTTGCTCGGGTGAGAAAAAGGGTATGGGGCGGGGTACAAAAGTCAAAATAGTATTTACCCTTCAAGATGCATGTCGTTGGAAAGCTCTTTAAGAGTACAGTAATTGTTGTTATTTACACTTTTATCATATTTTCACATAAAAGGGGGGTAAAATAGAAAAAACACGTTTTTAGACCCTATATAGTCAAAATTTGACCCCTAAATGGACTCCAAAAATTCTGGCCAACGAACTCATCCTTTCTTTTGATATTATTGACATTTTAAAATTTGTTTGAAATTTTTAAGTACATCCCAAGGGGAGATATCGTCTGGAGTGACACATATATACATACATATATACATACATATATACATACATATATACATACATATATACATATATACATATATACATACATATATACATACATATATACATACATACATATATACATACATATATACATACATATATACATACATATATACATACATACATAAAAAAAAGTGTTAAATTTCAGGAATCGATTCAGAATGGTCTAAAACGGATTTCCATGGAAAAATTTTTCAAAAATTCGCATTACAAAAATTTTGAAGCCATTGCAATAGCGTAATTTTCTTTGAAAATTCGCTAAAATAAATGTTTGTTTTGATTTGCTGGTCTTTAAATAGATATAATACAATTAATCTGTAAAAATTTTACACTTGGAGTGTTGAAGTTAGTCTCGAATCGCAAACTTCGTTACACGATGTCACTATATTATGAAAAAATTCACTCTACCGCCGCCAAAGAAGTTTCACTTCAAAAATTTCTGATATTTTGCATACGAGCTTAACGAAGGCAACGGAAGCATTGCAATCCAATTGCTTAAGTCTCCGAATTTAAAAGAAAAATTAAGAGATATCTGTTTCAGACATCAGGGAATATTATTTGATGTCTTGTCGTGTTGAACATTTTTGTTAACCCACGTATCTCAAAAACTACACGTGCTATTTTAATGAAATTTAGATGGTAGGTCATAATTAGCCCATTGTTGGTCCCATATAAACAGCACTCTTCTGCGCCCATTAGTTTCTCTTCCACATACGCACATAATTTTTTTATTATAGAGCAGATATACATACAATTTTGAATGGTTTGTCGAATGTAGGCCACAGATTGTCCCAAGATAATTTCAGTCGTCTGAAGAGAAACAAATGGGCGTTGAAACTTATATGGGGCCAACAATGAGCTAATTATGACCTACCATATAAATTTCATTAAAATTGGACGAGTAGTTTTTAAGATATGTTGGTTGGCAAAAATTGAGCGACTGACAGACCCAAAATAGACTGCCAGTTGGTGTGGCACATAGCTTCCTCGCATCCTATTATGTACTTTATTGATTTTATTCCTTTACAAGCCATTATTGTCTATTTTGTTTAATTGTTTCTCCCCTTTTTTTTATCTGTCAAAATTGTTTTAATTTTTTACATCAATTAAAGTATCAATTTAGCAATAATTAAAGAGCAAAGACGGTTCAAATTAATTTGGGGCTATCTGCGGGTTACTTTCGATAAACTATAAAAGTTTCATACAAATCAGATAAGTGCTTTTGAAGCTATAGATGTAAATAAGTGTATATTTATGCTCATGTGGAAGAGAAACAAATGAGTGCAGAAGGTTGAAACTTATATAAGAACAAAAATAGGCTTATTTATGACCTACCATCCAAATTTCATTTAAATCGGACGGGTAGTTTTTAAGATATGTTGGTTCACAAACGTTGAGCGACAGACAGACAGACAGACACGGAACCAAAAATGTTCCCTGATGTCTGAAACTGATTTCTGTCTTAGAATTTTTGAAATCGGACACACAAAATATTTTTTTTCTTCAGAACGATCACATAGCTTCCGTTACCTTAGGTAAGCTCGGAAACAAAATGTTCCCTGATGTCTGAAACGGATTTCCGTCTTGTAATTTTTGAAATCGGAGACATATAAAATTTTCTTTCTTTGGAACGATCACATAGCTTCCGTTACCTTTGGTAAGCTTGGGAGCAAAAATCAAAACCATATTAACAGATTAAGGGGGGGGGGGAATCAAACAGATTAGCGAATAATGGGTTGTAAAAGCATACTATCATGAAAGTACGCGACATGAAGCGAGGAAGCTACGAGCAGACTATTTTCATATAATAAACAGCTTTAATTATGGATTAAATAATAAAATAGAAAAGCTATTGTCTACTACCGCAGCGTTATAATAGATACAGATAAAGATCCTTCAGGGGAAAAAAAGAGCAAAGACACTAAAAAAGAAAGAAAGTAAAATTAACAATAAAAAAAAAATCAAACGAGAAGCTGAACTTGTGAAGAGAATAAGACAAGTGATGAGTGATAAGAGAGGATGATGTTATCAGCAAGGTCAATACGTCGTACATTTGCTAAAGAGTAATCAACACATTCTATTGTCTTACATGGCTAGGGGGGGTCGAAATGTCCATTGTTTAACAAATAGCGTACCACGGAAACATCTCGAGCAAACAAAGAACCAAATGACATGTTGATATGTGCAGGAGTATCAAGCCTAAATGCACATTGCACTAAGCAAAATAATCATACACTACAAACACATGAACCATCAAATCAATTTTTCCGAAACCAAAATTCTAATTTCAGAAGCCAATGATAAATAAATTGGTTAGGTCTCACGTAAAAAGGGTTTCGTTGGTATCGTGAACATAAAATTAGTATAAGAGGGGGGGGGGGGGGGGGCGCTAAATATTTGTTTTTTGAGAAAATGGCATGAAAACTTAATAATAAAATTATAAATATGATCTATAAAGATGTATATAGGGACTTAAAAAAGTGATAAATAAATTTCAATAGACTCTAGACCAGAGGTTCCCAACGGGGTCCAGGTGGACCCCTTGGGGGTCTATGGAAATTTAAAAGGGGTCTATAGTATTCCAGGGTTCTATTGGGGGTCGTTGATAAATTTAAATTGTTTGAATAGAAATTTGCTTATCATTTCTTAAGCCGTCAACTTCTGTAAATAATGCTGGTGGATTAGAAGCCTCTTACGATATTTCTTTACCAATTACAAACGCCGGATATCCAAAAACTGTTATGAAAATGAACCCTGGACCAGTTTTAAAAAGTATTCTGCACTGTAATTACTCCATAAAACGTTGTATGGATGAAATGACAGAAGATGCTAAAAATCCCTTGATTTGTGAATTGCAAAACAGTGAATTTTCTCTTTGATTATAGCTCCAGCTCCAGATAAGGAGAAACAGTTACAATAGGTTTGTTCCAACCGAGCATTGTACCGTCCGCGGGATCGTCACCGGCATGCGCAGTAGATAAAAGCCGTTCCAAGCTGACTTGGAACAGTGTTTCGTACCGTACACGAAACTGTTTCAACCCCGGCAGGGATCGTTTGCGAACCGTTCACTGTACGGTCCCAACGATCCTCTGACAATACCATGTACTGGTTTGTATGACATGCGCAGTTATGTCAATAATTACAAATATCAACAGGAAGGTTTCCTAACTGTTAGGTTTCCTTAATGTTTTTAATACAGTGCGAATTATAGTCCTAAACTCGTTCCAACCTGACAAATGATTTTATTACAGTACAATGTTAGCGCATGCGTATAAAACCTGTCCTAAACGATTTCCGAACGATCCGCGGGACGATACAAAGGACGGTACAAATAGCGGGGTTGGAACAAACCTCTTGTATGTATGCAAACTGTTACAAGTGTACACTACAGGTAAACTTATATTTGTTTTGAAAATTTACACTGAACACTTAAAACGATTAAAAGAAGAAATATGTTATGTTAGCTATATTGATTATACGATGATAGGTAATTTCAGGTCTAATATTAAAAAAAATATCAATATATCACTCAATGACCACAATAATAAAAATCGAACTATTGTCCAATTACAATATCGATATACCTGAAATAAAGTTTATGTCTGAAATTTTATATAAACCACTTTTTTCTAATTTTTTGTCCAAGTTCTTAGCATAAATTGTTATATTTAAGATTTCTAAGTGCAATTATTAGTATTCTGTTATAGTTGTATGCTGTATATTAATGGAAAAATACAAGGGCGTCGATAAAGAAATTTGTTTTTTTAAAAGGGGTCGATGAAGGAAAAAGGTTGGGAACCCCTGCTCTAGACTATAGACAAAAGTAAAAAAATTAACAAGATTTTTTTCCTTTTTTAAAAAACAAAAAGATTACTCTGGAACTTCCCTGAAAAAATATTCACAGAGGCAGAATTTAGAGCGTTTTATTTATTTAATTAATTATTTAATTATTTAACGTTAAGCGATGCTATTTCTAATATTTCATTGTATTAACCTTGGAGGTGCAGCATTGAATAATCTTAACGCTAACCCGCACTTCTTATAAGCATTGCCGTTTCTCATGTTTCAATGCATATAATGTATTACCTATTATGTTATTTATATATTTTATTTTACACATTTTAAGAGTCTTCTGCAGCAAAAGCCACTAGAGAAGCACTCTAAAAGATACAAGATAAGTATAAAATGGAAAGTAATAACAGAATTAAACACAAATTTTATAAATAATAATGAAAATGAAATGAAAATAATAATAAAAGAAGAGTGAAGTCATTACTGATGAGTGGTAGGGAAATAAGGAAGGATAGATTTCAGATTAGATAGGTTTGATACGTTGATATTACTAACATTACGACAAAGAGCGTTGAGGTTTCGAACAGAACAGACCAGAGGACACATATCAGACAACTCTTTAATATAAGCGAACCTACTAGCACGGCGTCCAACAGGAAGTACAACCACATGGTTACTGACTTCGTCACATCGTAGATCACCGATCAAAGCTTTAGAAAGGTACAGAACTTCATAAGCTCTTCTCCTAACTCTTAAAGATGGTAGGCCTAATTGCTCTGAAAGAATCTCATAAGAGTAAAATATTCTATTGTAAAATACCTATTGTTTATACTATTTATTATTTATATTGATATATTAAAAAAAATAATTTCATGAGAGAAAATAACACCAATAGAGATACTGCACTGTATCCTAACTACATTATGAGCAAGAAGTATTGAATGAACTTAATTTTTGTTGTGGCCAATAAATGTAAAAAAAAATACTCTGCCAAATAGTGTGCCACATAGCTTCCTCGCATCCTATTTTGTATACTTCAATGCTTTTATACTACTGTTAAAACCTATTATTGTCAAATTTATTTCACATAGCTTCCTCGCATCCTAGCACGTACTTTATTGATTTTATGCTTTTACAAGACATTATTGTCTAATTTATTTAATTGTTTCCCCCATTTTTTGAATCTGTCAAAATTGTTTTGATATTTAACATGAATTAAAGTAGGAATTTAGCAAAACTCCAAGAACACAGAAGGTTGAAATTAATCTGGGGTCATCTGCAGGCTACTTCCGACAAACCATCCAAATTTTATAAAAATCAGAGGAGTGCTTTTGATGATGTAGGAGTAAATAAATATATGTTTGAGCGCATGTGGAAGAGAAGCAAGTAGACGCAGAAGGTTGAAACTTATATGGGACTAACAATGGGCTAATTATGGCCTAACATCCACATTTCATTAAAATCAGACGAGTAGTTTTTAAGATATGTTGGTTCGCAAAAATGATGGACAGACAGACATGGAACCAAAAATTTTCCGTGATGCCTAAAACAGGAAAACTTCTGTCTTAGAATTTTTGAAATCGGAAACAAAATGTTTTGTTTCTTCAGAACGATCATCACATAGCTAACTGTTATCTTAGGTAAGCTGGGAAGCAAGAGTGCTATCCAAGCTCAAGATTGCATTTCATATTTCTTAGTTAGATATTTTATAAAATCCTTATTTAAAAAATCTACACGACACCAGAGTTGGTTCACAACAGATCATTTAAAATTCGAAGTATCGATAAGTATAATAATGTATTATGTGTTAACATTCCAGGGATTCCCAGTTACTCATTGCATGTATCTCACACAGATAGTCAGACTTCAATGCCCAATTCCGTCTTTTTATAAAGCATCACTATATAAATGGGTGGCTACAGTGAATTAGCATCTGTTCGGTTGCCTACGTCAATTATAAGGTTTATACTGATGATGAAGCGATTCACTAATCCCCTATTATATAGTGTATGTCAATTATAAGGTTTATACTGATGATGAAGCGATTCACTAACCCCCTATATTGTATATGCTCTTTTGGCAGGCCCAAGACCTCCGTGGTTGTGCCAAAGAGTAATTATTTTTATGTTTAAAATCCAGTTGACTCTAACTTGACATGACTTAACTTAATTGACATGATGATAGATAATACAGTAGAACCACGGAAATTCAAACTAATTAGGACCAGGGCCTGTTCGGATTTCTGAATTCGAAAATCAGGGTTTCTACTTTAATTGTCTATTAAAATTTATAAAATTATTCCCAGTATAGTTCTTAGAAACGAGGTATTTCTGTTTTTTAAAAAAAATTCATCAAGAATAATTATGATGTCATACCCCAAAATTGCAGTCAAAGCAACTGATGTTACAGTGTGGTACCAAACTAGGTTACAGTGTGGTAACACAAGGACTTTTATGTGTTAATTACGAGACCATCGACAAATCTTTTTTGATGAAAATAAAAGATTTTCGTTAACCTCTGAAACAGAACTTATATGTAATATGAACATGAATAATAATTTACTCATATGCACATAAACTATGTATTATCATGTCAGAAATCTACTCTTATTTTATCTTACTACATACACCCACCCAAACATTCTTCAATCATTTCCTTACCAAAGGTTGTTTGGATCTCTTGTGGTCTACTGCTTATGATGTAATTACATTAATAGATGCTTAACAATATACTGGCACATGATAGGTGTCCTAAGAAGTATATTTTTTATTTATTTATATTTTTAGAAACCTCCAGACTAAGTCGTAAAGTACAATAAAAAAGTTATTGCTTCCCATCTGATGGGTCGTAACAGCAATTAAACTCGTGAGTCACACCTAATTGGAACGATCATTAAACTCTATATAATGGCATTGTATTTTGTCAAAGGATGACATAAATTCTGAATAGAACACCAAATAATATGTACATGGATTTATTTATGTTCACAATAACCTTCTTTTGTTAGTATTTTGTCTAGAATAACATCAGATCTGTAAAAAAATTCTGATAAAAAATTCGACTTTACAAAAAAAAAAAAAAATAAAATAAAAATGTCGATAAAGCCAAACTATGTTACAGTGTGGTAACACAAGGAGTATTATGTATTTTTTTATTTTTTTAAACTTTACCTCTTAAACCAAAATTATATAATAGTATAATAACTGTCAATTTCTTTCCTAACATAGTTAACACATTTATTAATAATGTTATATTCTAAATTTTGACTAAGCTCTACCTTATACTAATTTAGTAATTTTTATCACACATTTTTTTTTTTTCTAAGAGCCAAAATTATTCGATCCATTAGGTAGTTACTTCAACAATACACATAACAGTAAGCAAAGAAAATGTCATTTTTATTTAATTAGAAAATGTTTTATGATCTAAAAAGTTTTGGTGACAAATTTTAGCAAGGGAATTAACATATATAAGTAATAATTAAAGTGCGCGAAGCAAACATCTACATTCAACAAAATATCCACCATGTCAGATTGATAGTAACACTTAGACAATAATGTTAGTAAAAGTTGACTAATTTAGTATATATGATGCTTTAACCAATTCTCCGTCCAAGTGTTTAGGCGCAACATTCGAGTAAACGAGAGCTTCAAATTTGAAATTAAAATTATAAGAAGTGAAAAGATTCTACCTCCATCTATTCGATGAGACAAACATTTTTATTTTATTTTATTTTATTTAAGTAAAACCATTAGCGACACCACTATGAGGTAATAAATATTTCTGAATCCGCTAAATCACAACAAAAATTTCAAATTTAAAAAAGAGAAAACAAAGTCTTTACCAATATCTTACGTTCTAACTAATTGATCTTAAAAAAAAGTTCATATAAATCATCTAAAGCAAGGGGTGACAACACCGTGCCCTTGGTGTAATTTTTATGCGCCTGCCGATATGAGCCCAAATTGATTTTTTTTTTAACTCTTTAACTCGTCAGAAACAAACACCCCCCTCCCCCTTGGGTCAAAGGCTAAGGTGAACCTGTAATATGGTAGCAATTTTAAAATCTGGTACTGCGCACCCTTATAGGCAAAAAGGTTGCCGACCCCTGATCTAGAGTGCTATTGAAAGACGTACAATTTCAAACTAATATAAGGAGAAGTTTTTGAGTAGGAAAGTGAATGGGTCAGTGGAAACTCCACAACCCTAAATTCCAATCATTCTCTTTAACTATCAAATCATGATCAACTATTTTCTTAATTATGTATTCAATATTTATCACAATACGCTTGCTACAATGATGGAGCCATGCGATGCCTAGTTAAATCAATTAATAAGTATTTAAATGTTACCCAAGCAAAAATATATTTATAATTGGGAACTTGCAATTGCTTGCAAAGAAAGCTTCAGTGAAATCAGTGGAATAGAGCTAAGCCAAAGTGCATCAAACTAGCAAACAAGCAAATTTTAAAAAAATGAGCCTTAAAGTGGAACCTGCAAAGAACATGAGACTGAGAAATGGAGACAAAAATAATTGAAGAGGTAAGGAGTAGTGGGAAAAAATGGCAGAAAGTAAAGAGGATTAGACTGAAAGAGGAGGTGTGAACTCATAAAGGCTCTACACTTCATTATAGACGGACAAAGGATCAGTCAAGTACCTTTTATAAAGTAAATATTTCCCTCCGTATGCTACAACCTGATAAAAAAAAAAAAAAAGCAGCTTTAATTTATTTGAATACTAATTATAACCATACAAAGGAAGGAACACATCAATTCTGACATGCTTCTACCGAATTGTTATTCTTACTTACGGTGTTTTTTATGTTGCGATCAACAGAATATTAGTAGAAAAAACAGGGGAAAGGCCACTGGTTTCAGGTGAGTTGCCCTAACCACTTGGTTACTCCGACCCCCTCTAAGAAAGTAGTGAGCTAGTGAGTCATATAATAACCATACATCTATAACAGATAGTTGTAGCGGTAGTCACATTTAGCTTGATTTGATGAAATTGTATTAACCCTTAGTGATATGGGCTGGCCCATTGAGTGCGCCATGAGAAAACAAGTTTCTGTAAATCACAGATGCACGATGCGAGAATAATAAACCCTCACTCTACCCTACCAGTGGAGACCCTTAAAACAGTCGGCTTTGATTATTGCTTCATTACTCATTGTTTTGCTAGGTTTTTTTTTAGGTTTATGTGCACTCTATACGTCGCCCGTGCCACCATGTCCGGTAGAGAAATTGTGCCGCCCGATCAATATTTGTCGGTTTCACGTGGGTTGTCGGATGAGGATGATGGTTGTGAGGAGTTATCTCAGGACTTCGAAGACTAATAATTAATTAAGGTAGTAAGCCCGACACTAAGTCAGAAGCTGAAGGATTAAATTAATTATCAAAAGATTCCTGCCATGAGAGGAAACAGATAGAGAGAAATTGTGAACTTCCGAAGAAAACATTCTTGCAAGGTCACTACAACTTATGTGGGAGATCTAAAATAACTAAACAACTCTCAATTTTCCCAAATGATCTGAATTTACTAGTAAGAACCATTTGAAACTACTAAAAAACATTTGTGAGAGATGTAGTAGCATCGATTAGGATGAATCTACTGATTGAAATCGTGTGTATTCCTTCATTTGCTAAAAAGAAATTAATATATGTAATGCAGTTTAAACATTGCAAAGGTGTTTTAAAGCTAATAGTAATAATATTATTATCATTTTTTATTCCAAGGGCGCATAAAGTACGCCGCCTGTACCTCATTGTTTATACACTACAGCTGTGCCACTAAGGGTTAACACATAAAATAGCTATTGCGTAAGGCTTCCACAGACAGAAAAATCTTTTCATTTGGTATTTGGTTTTCCAGTTGCGGCCATCAAATTTATGGATGTAGGTTTCTAGGGATCTATACCTTGTGAGACTCAGAGCAACCAAAACTCCAACATAAACGTCGAAAAACCCAACTAACATGACATGGTCCCCACTGCAAGATCTAGCAATCCAATATGATATCAACTGAAGAATCCTACGCACTAAGAACAGAGGAGCTCTATCAAAACAATAGAGGATTCTACAATTTAAAATATGTTCATATTACTCTGAATGTTTTTAATTCACTTAATTAATGAAATAGCTAGCTATTTAATGAAATAACAAATTTGGGCATTTAAAGTGTGTAATAAATTAAAAATTACACACACTACTCAGTTACTGAAGCTATTTTCTTAATATTAGATATTTCTTAAATAGTAATTATTTATTGCATACGGCCACACTGAACTGGAACAATATAACTGTTTAATGCGGACATCTCGAACCTGGTAGACCCCCCCCCCCCCCCCCTCCTGCCCCAACCACAGTACAATTGAAATTTGCAACTAGATGGACGCCACTTCAAATACTAGCTGTTATTTATTAAGAAAGTAAATTTCCCCCAGGCCAAGCCAAATAAAATAAACTCATTAGTTCACTTTTAATTTGAAACAACCACTAACTCAGTAGAGCAGGATAAGGACAGATCTTGTTATAATTAGATTAAGAATATAACTGGTCATCTTCAGTCTGTTTCTGTCTTATTAATATGTGATGTCTTAAGTGATTCTATTTATTGAAGTAGAATTAGATGTTAAAAATTAAAAATACATTATTACTCTATGAGAGAACGTCACAATTGTCAAATTATGTCAATAAAAAGTAAAAGAATTTTTTTTTAAATAAAAAGAATTTTAAATTTAATAACAGCAACAGTGACTAAAATTAAAATAAAAACATTAATACAGTAGAACCTCGCTTACACGACCCTTAATAACACGACAACCTCAATTACAAGTAAAATTTTCAAATCCCCATGAGATTGCCATAACACATAATGTTAAATTAACATCTATAACGCGACTATTATTATCCAAACAACCTCTATAACACGGATTTTTTCCAATTCACAATGTAATTCAGAACCTCTATAACGCGACTCTATACAGGAATGACCTTGTACATGTCAAGACTTGAAAACCCCGCCCATTAACCTCGATAACACAACTGATAGCCAAAATAACCTTGACAACACGACCCTCAACAAAAAGAGCACCTCGATAACAAGACTATTTCCCTAATCCCCTTGAGACACTTCTTATCGAGGTTCTACTGTATTCATTTTATTTTTAAATATTAACAACAGACCGGTAACTATTCATAAAAAATCTTTTCTAATTCTACTTCAATAAACTGAATCACTTAAGACATCACTAATTAATAAAACAGAAACAGACTGAAGATGTTTTTACAAAGGGTCGAAAAGTTTCGAAATTAATATGGCGTAAAGCGTATATTTTATTTTTACACAAAGTGTTCTTAAACTCTACGTTAAATGTATTAATTACTTGTGTGTAAAAGAATCCTACAAATCAGTTGCTGGTATAACAGCTGCAAATGTCTCTGCAAACTTAAAAAAATTAGAAAAATTGTGTAGCAATTACGAGCAAGGACAGGACCAGGTAGACGATTTGAACGAGGGGGCGGAAGTAGAACATGAATATAATTACAGATGATGGATGACTACTGAACAGACAGTGCAAAAACCAAACAATTCAATAGTAACAGAGAAAACTACATCTGCTTTGGCGACCAACTTGAACTTTGTCCTTTATAATGAAGAAGAAAGATTTTCAAATTTTACTACATGTTAGAGGTTTTTATGTACCTAAAAATAATCGAAGATCCTTCAATGAAGACCTACATCTTACTCCACGCACTGACACCACAGTTACATAAAAAATTATACGAGTTAATAGCCCCAGATGATCCTTGACAGAAGACGTACAAATGTTTAGTGACGACCTTACAAAAATATATAGAGCCGCAGTGTTTGGGCCTTACATCATAAATTCATTTCGAGGACACAACAAGTGGAACAATCCGTTTCAGAATTTTCAGCACAGCTGAGGAAACTTTCAGTGAACTGCAAGTGCCAATGTGAATGCGGTAAGTCTGTAGCTGTAACATTTATAAAAGTGCAATTTATAAGGGGAATAAAAGATAAAGAAATCAGAACTAAGTTGCTTCAGTAGAACAAATGCTTGTCATTCACAGATATGGTGTAAATTGCAAGTAGTATAGAACTAGCTAAGAAGGAGACTGTCGTGATGACTCCAAGTTCAAGTGATTTAGGGATAAATCTGGTGATAACAAACATGATTTCTCAAAAACAGGCTAAAGTAATTAAAATAAGGTCACCTACTAAATTTGAAAAATTACGTGGTCGTCGCTACCGATGTAGGGTTAGTGAACATAGGGCTGACATGAGTAAATTTGCAACAGCTGACTGCAGGAAAAGGGGCATATTGCACGATTGTGTCAGCCACAAAATTTAGGTCCAATGAACAGAGCAACCGGAAACCGGAATTAAATCCTGTTTGAAAATTACATATCGGAAGAAGATGATTTAAGTGAGGAAATTAACATAATATCTTAGTATAGCCAGGGTAGCCGAGAGTCTTAAGGCGCTTGCTCAGCTATCTCGAGGTCGTGGGTTCGATCCCATGCCATGATACTCTAAATTACATCAATGAATCGCGGACGGTGCAGGGCGAGGGACACCCTTCATGGGGACTCTTCCCCCACGCTTTGATGTGGGTCCGATCCGTGTCATGATGATGTAATTTGTATCTATGGTTCGAGGACGGAGCAGTGGGAGGGACACCCTTTATGGGGACTCTTTCCCCACGCTTTGACGCACGCTTATATAGCTCACTAATGACCACACCATACTCGCTTCAGCAGTACAATGTACAAATGTATGATGTGTGAAGTAGCTGGAACTCTCCACCACGGAGCGTAAAAAAGGCCTAAGTGATGACCTAATTGCAAGGTTCGAACAAGTGGTTCGTCCTATCCGTTCTAGTAGGGAAGTACTAGTCTACTACAACTACTTAGTATAATAATTAATTAATATAATAATTGTAAAGAGAGTATATTCATTATTCGGTATCCAGGGACACTTTTGTTTGCCTAGTTGATCCTACTAAGAGATGTCAAAATCTGGAGCTATCTCTGGTTCTCCACCCAATTTCTTTTAATTTCCTACGCTATCACAAAACAATTCTCTTTTTAAAAAAAATAATGTAGTAATAATTTAATCCTTATTACTCATAGACAAAGCAACAACCAACTACAATCAACTATAGACATGCGAATATTAATTTCAAATGTAATGGATTGGTCAAATATTTTATCACAGTCTTATAAATAACAGTAATTATAGAGTGGGAAGAGAACACCTGCAATTAGAAATGTTACTACAACATAACAGTAGTTACATTGTCTAGAGAGTAGAAAATGTTACAATTAATTTCACTTTAGTAAGTATTTTATTATTAAACAGTAGGTAAATAAAAGGCATATGTAAGAATAATTAATAATTTAAAATAAATAAGGCAGGAATAAATCACCAAGGGTAAAAGTTACATAAATAAAATAAAAAAAAACTTGGGAAGAAGAATGTAGTTCTCAGTTTACTCAACAGATAGAAACACCATGCAGGGAATCAAACTTATAAAAAATACTACCCCATAAATAATTTAATTAAAAATTTAAATAACTTATTATGAAAAAGACGAAAATTAAAATTAATGATGTATAATTAATGTAAAGCAGGTAATATATTTAAAGATGGATTAATTTCGAGTGAACAATGTGATAAAAAAGAGTGAACGTTCATTTTCACTATCTACTATCGTTATTATTATAGACATTTATTATAAGTTTAATTAAAATAAATTCAATAAATGTTAAGTGCTATAACACAGTGAATAATTATTAATGAAAAAGAAGTTATTTTATCTAACATTAGTCTATATATGTCATGGATAGGTAGGTATGTTCGACCTAACATTAAAACCAAGTTTTTAACCCAAAAAGATTAAATTATAATATATATAAAACAACATTACATTATTACCTTTAAAAGTGTAATAAGTAGATGTTATCACTCTTAATATAAATTAGGGAAAGGGCCTAAAATAACAAATAAACTGGCGTATTAAGAATAGGAAATCGTAATACCCTACGATCTTCAAAGGTTATATGTAGGTAGAAGTTCATTTTAGTCTACGAATTTATTATAAAAGTTTAAATTAATTATAATTTATCATAAAGGTGGGTATTCGGCACGAGTGAAGCCATAGTTTACACTCCTTAGGGCGAAATATCATGAAAAAAATAAAATTATTATTTGTTTTGCAGATAACAGACTATAACCTTCCCGACTTGCTGCTTGTAATATTCGATAAATCTACCGTCAAACAATAAATTGAAAAAGAAGACAGCTTCTATAATGCAGATCTTATAATATACTGAGACGATTTACCTGAAATATATGTCGGCATAATGTTGCCAGAAACATTTTTCACTTTTCAATCCTTTCCACTTTCGGTGGCCGTTTCAAGGTCTTGAGTAAACAGCATACCTCCTAAATTTTTATATTTTTCAAAATAAAATAAAACCAAGATTTATTCGCGAATAATTGATATAAAAAAATAGAGTGACAATAAAGGCGAAACACACAGAAATCACACGCGATTCGGAAATGATTGGGAAAACGAACGTCACTGAAACGCGAAGTATATAAGCTGGCGAACCAAACGGACCGACGGGTTTAGTAAACAGAAGTTTGAGATTCCAACATGGCCGCTACAGCCAGGCGGGCCACTCAGCCCCACTTGTACCCCTCTCCTTCTCCCTTGCTTTGACCGACATCATCTTTTTCTTTTACTTATCAAATTTAATTTATCTTAAGTTTCTTGTCATGGCATTCTCTGAACGATTTGTGGCTTCATTGTTTCGGCTTGTAAATTAAATAACCAATCCAAGTATAAAACTCGTCGAAACATTTTACAATCGCTTCTGAATTTCTTGGAGAATTCAAAGAAACATCACTTGGCTCTATAAAGCGAGCGAAATTTTAGGGACATGCAGAGATAGTAGAGATGATAAAACCATCTTTTTTGGTGGTATTATTTTTTTGCAATTGCCTTATAACTATAACCATATAAGAATAATATATTTAAAGATATATGTATTTTGTTCTCAGTCTAATTTTTTATTATCTTCTTATAAATTTATCTGGATGGTAGTGTTAGTGTTCCCTTGTCACCTATCCCAACTTTCCCTTTTATGTGCCAAAACTTCGATAAATTTGTAAATTATTACCATATTTAATTTATCATTTGACTTGTAGAAAAGGTTTTTTTGAGGTAATTAATAATGTTGATAAGGCACGGTAAAGAAATTTGAAACTAATAATGAAATATAAGTAGGTATGTATTAATTTGTAGTAATGTGTAATAAGTGTATTTATTATTGCATGTTATTGGTATCCTATACAGAAACTAAATTTTAATAATAATTCTTGAAGGGGCTTAAATCACCTCGACAAAATTCGTTTGTGTTGTAGTAGCCAGATAGAGGGGTAGGGGTAGGGATAAGAGACTAACCTCCCCCCCCCCCCCCCTCACTTAAAATATTTGCCCCTATCACTCTATGCCAATGTATATTTTAATTAAAAAGTTATCTTTCTCTTTACAACATTACCCGAATTCAAAAAATCATGTCCTGGAACTGAGAAATCTATATTAAGACTTTGATGGTGTCGCCCGAAACCAGTAATAAATTTAATCGCGTATTTTCACTTTAAAACTCATTAAACTGACAAATTGAAGTCGTCGTCGCTCATTTACTTTTCGGATATCACATCTTTAATCCTATAAAGTCAAAACCACCTTTTACAAGATAAAAATCATATAAAATAAACCACTTTCTTTCTATTAGACTAGTTTCTTTTTGCTTTATTACTACTTCGTTTGTTAAAATGTTTTGTTATCTCATAAAATTATCATTAATCATTATCAATGATTTGTTTCCACCTATTTTGACCATATAAGCATGGATTTTTAGCTTCAAGTCCATAAAAAAACTTGAGAAGGTGCAGTTACCAGTTGAAACTTTTCTTTCAGGATTTTTTTTCTGGCAACCCTGCAACAATTTTCGCCCTTATAGCAATCTTATGCTTATGAGCATGAGTAGGAGTTTTGGAGTTTTTCGGCGATTATTTTTACTTTCTCATACGTAGAGAAAGTATTGTGATGGCGCGAAAATTCGATTTTGATAGATTTGCACGTATCGAGGTCCCCTGAGTCCAATAAAGTGTATTTTAAAAAATGTCTGTCTTTTGTCTGTGCAGACTAAACTATTGGGCCGATTTTGACGAAATTTGGCGTACATGTTCAGAAAAATCATACCCCGAGGTGAAATCGAGAAATGAATTTTAGCTCTAAATTTGGGGTCCCTACCCCCAAAAAGACGAAAAAAAGCCTGGAAAACGGTTCCGACGATTTTCGTTTAAAAAATTCTAAAATTTAATCCATCAAAAAATCTAGTTCCCGAGAAAATAGCTTCAAACACGGACGGAGAAAGGCCGGGTTCGATTCCCCGCCGAAGAGAAGTTATTTTTATGATAAATTTTGATGAAATGTTCAATAATAATTAAATGCGTACCTACGAAAACTAAATAAATGGAAAATACTGGGCTAAGTAATAATGGAACCGTTTATAAGACAGTTTGTCTGAGTTGTCTTAGACCGATTTTTGAGGTGAAACTTCTTTGGCGGTGGTAGAGTGAATTTTTTCATATAGTGAAATCGTGTAACGAAGTTTGCGATTCGAGACGTCCAAGTGTAACATTTTTACTGATTAATTGTATTATATCTATTTAAATACCAGCAAATCAAAACAAACATTTATTTTTATTGGAATAAATGTTGTTGGCTTAGCGTAGCAATATTTTTTTTCAATTAAATTTCCCATAACCATTTCTAATCTCAATACTGAAATAATAAATTCGTCAAAAAATGAAAGAGAGCAATGGATTCTAGAACTTAAGTTTCACTTCTAATGCGTGAGAGCCTCACACATATATTTTTTTTTTTTTACAGATAATCATTCATCTCGGTTTGGTTACGAATATTTTATTTTTTCGTGCCTAGAATTAAAGTTTCTGCTTTTTATTAATTTTTGGTGTGTTTTGTAACGTAATGTTTTATCTAGTTTAATTTATATTTCAACAATGAAGCTGGTCTATTATAATATTAATCTTGCATTTTGTAAACATTTTAATGTCGACATGGAATTTTCTTTTAGAAGAATACTGGCCTTAAGATGTTAGTAGAATAACTTAAATATAATATAAATGATTTGTTCAAGATCTCGATGGCTAAGATTTAGAATAATGTGCTATTCACGCCATCAACACACTGTCGTGTTTGAGTTATTTGTTAATTAAAGTGAGAAATGGTTAGTTTTTATTTAGTTTAATAGATATTTAAAGTAAATAATTATTAATAAATAGTTATATTGAGTGATATTAAATAAGTTTTATTTTACATATTAAGCTATAAGGTTATGTAAGTGAAAGTAAACACTGTGTCACTGTTGGATTATAAGAATAAACTTTAGATATAAATCTGTTTTTAGAAATAAGTTATAATTTTATAAGTCTTAATTTAGATTTTTTTTGTACTGCAATAACTGCAGAGTCATAATATGATGTTTGAAGGTTGTTGATTTTTTTGATTTTTGAAAAGGCTAGATTAATATTTTTGTGTTGGTACTCTAAAATTCCAATAAAAAGGACTTGTTTAAATTGCTTGAGAAGAAGTTATTTATTACTTATCATCTTACCTGAATTAGACCGATGACAGGACCAAGACTAAGATGAGTGAAGTAAAGAAGCTAGAACATCAGAAGAAAGTCAGAGGTGGACATAGAGCAGTTTTTACTCGTTTGAAAAAGAGACTCGTTTTTGAGTTGAATGAAAAAGAACCTAAGGTAAGTACAATTAAACCTAATTATAAATCTTTGGCAACTAAACTAAACACTCTTAATAGTCTTAATGAGGAAATTTTAACTTAAGATACTAGGTGTGCAATGCAATTGTCTGCTTGCAATATTGAGCTGAGCATGCATTTTAATCTTAAACAATAAACATTTTTATTTTTAAACAGCTGAAATCGGATCAGAAATAGTAATATTTATCATTTTTAATTACAAAGTTTTTTCCCTGTTTTTTAATTTACCCCCCCCCCCCCCCCCCCGCCTTAAATGAAAATATGGCAAAAGTGAACATAACAACAATAACTGTACTATTAAAGACTTTCTAACGGCATGTATCATGAAGGGTAAACTATTTTAACTTTTGTACCCCGTACCCCTGTGTACCATTTCAGATTTATACCTTCCTTTGGTTGGTCACATTGACCGTGCTGAGTTTTGTGCGGATCGGTTCAGCCGTTCAGGAGGAAACTTTTGTACCCCGTACCCCTGTGTACCATTTCAGATTTATACCTTCCTGTGGTTAGCGTCACATTAACTGTGCCGAATTTTGTGCGGATCGGTTTAGCCGTTTAGGAGGAAACTTTTATACCCTGTACCTCGTACCCTTGAGTACCAATTTGGACCATTTCAGATTTATACCTTCCTGTGGTTGGTCACATTAACCGTGCCGATTTTTGTGCAGATCGGTTTAGCCGTTTAGGAGGAAACTTTTGTACCTCGTACCTCGTACCCCTGTGCACCAATTTGGACCATTTCAGATTTATACCTTCCTGTGGTTAGTCACTATGACCGTGCCTAATTTTGGCAAGATCGGTTCAGCCGTTCAGGAGGAGTATGCGTCAGAAAAAATGCAACGTGTATAAGAGCATCGCTTCGCTCAGCTCAATAAATCTGTTTTTAGAAATAAGTTATAATTTTAAAGGTCTTAATAATATATAAAATCATCCGATTAATTGTGGGATTAGTACAGACAGACATGAAACCTCTGTTAGATATATTCAAAGAAACCATTCAGGGGGTTAGTGCATGAAATCCTAATACTCAAATATACCTGGGGGGAGATTCCAATTGTCGCTTAGGGTTTTCCGGTTGGAATCAAGAAGAATATTAGTTGGCACCAAATAATTTGGGACTAGACATTATCAAGATAGTGCTATTAACAATCGAGGCCATGACCTTTAAAATTCAATAGAAAATAAACAGGTCAAGTGTGTGCTAGTCAGCACACAGCAAGGGTCCGTAGGCCACACTATATAGTGTTTAACTGTAAATTGTATAAACAGTGTTTTTTAAAATGCTAAAAAGCTTACATTGAACCATTCTAAGGGTCTGATATTCTCAAAACACACTCTGATAAAGTATTTTTTTGCCACTGAACCGGACTACAACTATATAAATACATCGAAAAGACCATAATTATAAAAAAAAAGTATTTTGTCAATAAAAAATAAAATAATATTTTTTTCGAAATTTCCAAAAAGTGGTATCTTTGCTTTTGGTCAAAGAATGTTCAGGAATTTTTTCATATTTTTTGCACTTCACATAAGCGAGATAGAGGGGGGGGGGGGACACATTTCACACCCACTTCAAACTTGCCTACGCTCGCCCTATCAAAGTTATATCAAAAGAATTATATATTTTTGTAATCAGCTCGACGTACCCTTTCATATGATACCCCTCACGGTGTCGAAAAAAAATAAAAAAATTTTAACCCATAAGTTTTTTTACCCTAATTTTTTTGAATTTCTTTTTTTTAAGTCGTTATATTTTTAAAATATGTGGGTAGGTACAAGACATATACATGCTAAATTTCAATGTGATCAGACGAAAGGTGTAGCCATGAGAGCACGCGAGAGGACGGACGGACAGACACACGCAGGAAAATATAAGGGTCCTTGGTTTTGCCTACGGACCCTAATAAGCATTATACTTAATAAATTATTGTAGCATTAGCGACCAAAATTGAAACTTTACATTTGTAAATGCTATCAGTAAAAGTGCTATTGCTTTAATTTGGACTAACTTTTCTGGATTAACATTTGTAAAGGATATTAGATATTCCATGATATTTGTATTTCCTGTGACTCGTTGGCTAAAAATAAGAGCTCCCGGCAATAATTAAAATGATCGATACTCATGGTAAACATGTTAGCAATAAAAATTATTTTACCTGCACTGTTTTTAGATGGAATAGAGTAAAGAGAGATAAGTACTGAAACCATAAAAGCTCTGTGATAATCAGAGACCTTCAAAATTTAGCATTTATTTTTACGAAAAAAAGTGTTAAAAGTGTGGCAATATGGCACTTATTTTGGCCAAATGTGGAATTTATTTTGGCTAATGTGGCATTTATTTTTCAACTTTCCACCCCCCCCCCCTTTCCATCGTAAAAGGGAGTCATATTAACTACTTTATTACAATTTACAGGTATTTACAACAATTTTAATTTAATTATAATATAATTTTACGTGAGCGACTGCTCTCCATACAAAAGTCGAGGCGACGGTCGCTGAGGATGTACTTTAATTTGGAAAATGTCCTCTCTAAGTCAGCTTTAGCGGGGATTCCTTTCCTTCGAGAATCCCGGCCAAGCTCCTGAATTCCTCCCAGCCACAATTCCTGGTCAGGATGGCCTGTACTTTGGCCTTAATTCTCTTTCCAATGGCTTCTGGGTAGTTTGTGTTGGCGATATCCTCCATCTTCGCCACAGAGGTCATCAGGAGAATCATCTGAGACTGAAGCTGCTCAATAACTTCCGGAATTACCTTAAAATTGCCTTCCAAAAAGAGAAGCTGCAGGAAGAGGGCCGTGTCGCCTATAAGGTATTTTGCCTTTTTCACAGCACGAGAATCGTCTTCCAGCTCCTTCATCACGGTTTTGAATCCTTTAAAATACTTCACATACCATGACACTGCAGACAACCATGTACCCCACCTAGTGACAACAGGCTGGGGAGGTAGTGGCACGCCAGGCAGAACCCCTTAGAATATTACTATTTTTTTTCTCAGAACTTGGCTCAAAAAAGGCAAAATGTGGCATTTTACCGAAAATCGGCAAAATGTGAGTCTTTTTACCGATAAATAGGCAAAATGTGGCATTTTAGTATGGCGCCATGGCAAAAAGGTATTTGAAGGTCTCAGGTGATAATTTACACTCTTTATTAAATTTAGAAAAGTGTAGACATAAATTATAATAAATTAATAAATATAATATATGAAGTACTACTAAGCATAGGTTTAAAAATCCCTAAAGGGAAGAACAGTAGCCAGACTCATGTCAATTATTTTGACATCTGTTAAGAAAATTATTACTTATTATTTATTCCCTATTTGTTTAATTTATTGTTCCCTTGTCAATCATTTTGTCACATGTAAAGAAAATTATTAGGTAGGCACACACGAAGGGGATTTTTAAAAGATTTGGCAGGTAAAATCCCTCACTCCTTATCGTTACGTTAGTTCCGACCGACGGGATGGATCCGTGAAAGATCAGGCCTCTTGACAGTTTTGACGCGGGAAAACTTTTTAAAGTTTGTTTGTTTTATTTAGTTAAAAATTATTCATAAAAGATTTATTGAAAATAAAATACCATGTTATTGGAAAATGTTTGACAAAAGTTATTTTAAATAAACCTTAAACACGAAGCGTTTTAGGAAAAATTTAAAATTTTATAAATGCCTTTAAAATAGACTTGCTATAAGTGGAGAGTCAATGCGGCAAAAGCTGTACGACTAGAATCGCTTCTTCAACTTTCAATTCTGCGACTCTGTATAACTTAAATCTGTTCCCAGTAGCTTCGGTAACGTTATGGAGGAAAAATCAATGTTTTTATCGTCTCTTTTTGAAGAAGTGTTACACAAATTGTACTGCCATAATTGTACAGCAGTTAAAGAGAAGTAACCTAATCCGATGTACTCGTTGAGATACATGGAGGGATTTCAAAACATCCTTATAAATGTATTTGAAAATGAATCTGTGCTTAGACATTTCACTTATTTCGTTTCTCGACTTAGTTCTCGAAGTAAAGGCATATGCCCAAATTTTGTTCCTTCCTGAACCCAATTTTGAATCCATTTTGATATATATTTTACATTTTTGTTCTTTTTAACCATTTCCAGTAAACATAGGTCCAAACGTGCCACTTTTTTTATTTTATTTTTATTTTCTGACGTCGTTTTATAAAAGAACTCTCATCAGGATTTTGGACTATAAAATATCTCACCCGCATATCCGTCACGTTAAAATGTGACATATTTTGCCATTAACTAAGCGAATTGTCCCTTGACACATCAAACATGTCAGAAAAGCAACAGATGACATGTTTACGTTTGTGGTCAATAACAGGTCTGGTCTGCGGCAGGCCAGATCGGCGGAAGAGGAATGACATATCCGGACGGCGGGACAGATCGTTTGCAAATCCCCTACGTGTGTGGCCACCTATTGATTTTTATTAATTCCCTATGGATTAAATCTATTGTTTCCTTGTCAATCATTTTGACATCTGTGAAGAATTTTTTTATTTTTTTTTAAAGAAGAAGGAAAGTATTGGATTTGTAGAAACCATTTTGGTTTTATTTTGTTACAAATTTATTCTTATTTGAAAAAGAATATGCTCACTTTTACCATAAAATAGGTCGTAAATGTGATTTTTTTTAAATATTCCACAATGATGATGAGGTTTGCTGAGGTTGAAAACTTTAATTTATCAAACCAACTCCCGAATTTTTCCAAAAACCCTGATAAGAAATGAAGCACCTATTTATCCTTCAGCTTTATTTTTTATTTAAATATTATTTATCTTCAAAAGCTAGGTTTCGGACTAGAAACAGCTTTTACAGGTTTGAACTGAATTCATTTAATTACCTTCATTCTCTTCATTTGTTTGCTTATTTATTTCATTCTCTTATTGGTTTGAATTTTCCTTCTTATTCATTTTATGATCTCAAAATATCATTCTTATATTTTTAAAACTTTTTTAAACATTAAAATCCTATAATGCACAGGTGAAATAAAATCACACCTGCAAACAGATTGGTTCTGTCAGATCCAATTTAAAAAACAAACTTTATTTAAATATTTTTTCGATAAATTAAAATACATTTTTAAACATAAATTTAAAAAGAGTTGGTGGTTGTTTACTTTTTGTTTTAAATTTTAAACATTATTTTTTATCAATGTCTTCGAAACTAGATTTTCCCGGGGAAAATGACTTATATAGTTAAATTGGCACTTTTTTACTTAAGCACCCCCCTTGGTTCTAAACAATAGTCTTCCCTACAAAAGTCTCAAAGGTTTGTGTGTTTGTCTCACCAAGACATTGTGACTCCTGGGGCAGTTTTATCTTTAATATTCCTTTATCTTAATAGTTGATTAGACTAAGGGATATGATCACAATTATATACTCAAGTGTGATATTCCTTTGTCCCAAGGTACATTGAAATAAATATCCCTTCGACTTAATAGTAATTTAGACTAAGGAATATATGCTACGCTGCATACGTTCCTTTGTCTAAATAACTATTAACACAAAGGGATATAGGGGGGTGCTAAAGTAAAAAAGTACCGTTCAATTCGTATTTAAATGGACTACAATTTAGAATCAACGTCGTGGGAACCATTTTTCGAGAAATATATTTTTTTTTACATGTTTTTCAGTGTTGGTGGGTAGCGCTCCCTAATTTGGAGTTAAAATTTATTTCTTAATTTTAACGCAGGGTATGATTTCTTTAAACAAGTATGCCAAATTTTATTGAAATTGGCCTAGTTATTTAGGCTCCACGCGGCTGTACAGACAATTGACATTTCTAAAAATAACTTTTTTGGCTCAAGGGACTTTAAAACATGGTAATCTATCAAAATCGAATTTTCACACCACCAAAATACTTCTTTTTTTATATATATCCTTCGTGTATGAGGTAGAAAATAAAAATTATAAAAATAAAATCTTTATTAAAAATTGTTACTTAATGAAATATATATAAGACAATTTTGGGGCCACAGTCTTGGCATAGAAATAGAGAATCCTTAATACATTTATGTAATGAACTTTTTACTTACAAAAATGACGTTTTTCTGTCGCAATACCAACACTTTAACACCTTCACTTTTTATTAGGCTATGCAGGATATATTATAGCTAAGCTCTTCTAAGAACCTCTTTCTCCAACTTTCTTGGAGATAACTTTGGAGTTAAAAACATTACCAAGGTATCTGTGAGCATAACTTTGGAGTTAAAAACATTACCAAGGTATCTGTGAGCATAACTTTGGAGTTAAAAACATTACCAAGGTATCTGTGAGCATAACTATAGACTTCAAGACATTCTTTCTCAGTAAACAACCTAACATTAACCACACAGGGTCAGACTGGGAAGAAATTTCGGCCCGGGAGTTTGTCCATCAGACTCAAGACTTGGCCAACTCAAGCCTTCAGTTGGCCAAGGGACTGGCCCATTTTAGGCCTTAATCAGACCGGCCCACCGGGAACACTCCCGAACTCCCTTGTAGCCAGTCCGACCCTGACCCCACAACTAAACTAAATGAATCAGTGATGCTCCGCACACCCTCATTCCACACTTCAGTCTTAATATCCTTCTATTCATTTTTAGGTGCTTAATTGAAACTCCAGTCTAAAAAAGAATGCTCTTCTATGTGATAAGAAGATGACCTTATAAAATCCACAAAAGGTTAAAACGTCTCAAAAATAAAGCAATGAAAATCATTAACTGTGATTGCTTTTAATTACACCTTTAAAAAATCCATCAAGAATAAATTACTTATACATGAATAATTCATGCAGTTTTTGCTAAGTATTTTGTTGTACAATGCAGTCTAATTATCATTCATCTTTTTTTAATAAGGTGAGGAAACAAAAAATCTGTTTGTTAACTTCCTATTTTAAGAGCAACTCAATCGAGCTATTAGGGTCGAGCTAATGCAGCCCCAGACAAAAAGGTATGGGTAAATTTTAGAAATTTTAAGGAAAAATAGGCAATCTCATTTTCTCTTTTGACATTAATTGGTAAATTTGCACAATCATGCCCATCTATTTCATACTGTTGATTTACTTCATTATTTTATTTTATTTTTTTAAAAATCTATTCCTATTTACATTACAAAAACCATTTCGGTTGAAGCATCTCGATAAATTCAATAGTTTTTATTTTTTTAAAAAAACAGTGTCAATTTTTAGAGTAATGATGTTAGGTCAAAAAGTACTAACCTTAACCTAAAATAACCATAACCTTCCATAATTTTTCCTAAAATTTAAAAAAAAAATATTTTAATTAATTAAAAAAATAATAAGATTGAATTTATCGAGATGCTACATAAATAGTTTTTTTTAAATATAAAAAGAAACAGTTTTAAAAAAAAGTCCGAAGTAAGATTTACCCCTTACAATAAACATCATATTCGTCATTATTAAATAACTGAGATTCACTTCAACACCATGTTACTGTGAACAACTAATTTAGAATCTGAAGATGGTTAAGTACTCAAAACCGGTTAATTTTTACTTCGGATTCTACTTAAAATTAATTTCTCGATTTCGCCTCGGGGTATGATTTTTCTGAACATGTATGCCAAATTTGGTCAAAATCGGCCCAGTACTTTAGGTTCCTGGTGTCTGCACAGACAGACGACACAGACATTTTTTAAAAACCACTTTTTTGGACTCAGGGGACCTCAAAACGTGTAAATCCATCAAAATCTCAAAATTGAATTTTCGCACCATCACAATACTTCCTCTTTATATGAGAAAGTAAAAAGATAGTGTGTAGAAAAAAAAAGATCTAGTGATTTTTTTTTTCCTTTTTAAAATAATGGGTAAATATCACACCGTTGATAAATAACATATTTACTAAGATTGGAAACTTCTCCAACTTATTAAGTAAGGGAAAAGTAAACTAAACTGGGTCAATGACAGCAACGAACAAATGTATAGTATTCCGGGCAGCACAACTACATGTATGGAATGATTTTAGTACCAAGTTTCAACTCTCTAGCTTGAAAACTATTAGAGTTATGTCAGACATCAAGCTAAAAACCATTTAAATGATCTTGAGTACACCCAAAAAGAAAAATTCCATTGAAATCTTGTTTTTAGATATTTTGGGTAAAAAACTTATAAAACTTATAATAACTTGTCCAACATACCTTCGGAGAAGGTGAGGAAAATTAAAGTTCTGGCTTGTGACGTAGAAGTCAATTTGATCATGCAATATCTTGTAAAATCACAAAAATCAGTACAATAGAGTGTTGATTATCCGAACTAATGTTTTTTGGGGTGGTTCGGATAATCAAAAATTCGGATAATCATAATTCACTAAGAAATGAAAAAAATTAAAAGGGAAGATGTAAAAATAATCAACCACGTTTATGCAAAAAGCACTTTTCTTCAATTTATCTGGTAGTGAAAAAAAAAAAAAAAAAAAAAAAAAAAATGTATTACCTAAAATTAATTTGGCATAAAAAAAAGTTGTAATACTCGTCTGCTTAATCTTTTTTTTTACTTAATTTTTCACCATGAATCTCGATTTGCTGAATCCCATGTCATAATTTAAAATATTTCACCCACCCAGTACTTTAATGAAAGCACTACTTTTTTCTTTTTTGTCGACATGTTGTAAGTTTTACTTAAAATATCTGACCACTAACTAATTCACATTATACCTCACAATGAATGATTTGAAACTGAGAGAATTGACATAACTGACTAACAGAATGGAAAGGCATTAAGTGGAAATAATTTCAAGATAAAAAGAACTTTTTATATACTACGTTTTTAAATTTTCTGTTGAATCGTATGTAATGTTGATAATATAATTGTTATTGTTATATAATATTAATGTTAGTGAAAAAAAAAAAAAAAAAAAAAAATAGTTCCGAATTTATTTACTTCACATAAATGACAACCATCTAGAGAGCTGATCTTAAACCTATAAAAAGACAAATCTTTGTAGAACGGATCTCCCCAGCACCAAATCTAAACCGTGCCATCGATATATTTGAAATAATATAAATAATATAATCGATAAATAATATATAATCGATATATTTCCTTTTTTGCTGTCATTCAATGTTTATCTCTTATTTATAAATATCACAAATTTGAAACCCGTCAAAATGAAGATTGTAAATATGGGATATATGGCAAAACAAATAAAATAACTTGCGGATTTTTTCTGAACTAACTATCCATACAGCAAAATTTTCTGAAAACCAATTAAATTCTGCTGAAAGATGGCTAAAAGTATTAAAATAATGCATTGTCATCGTGTTCTGAGCTATGCTAAAAGTTTCAAATGTCTAGCTATCCGGGAAGTTAGTTAGAAATCGATTGCCAGATTTTAACCGGACAAACAAACAAGAAAGCAAGCTAATAAAAACGTAGTAAAATGGTGCAAATGATTCCACAAATTACATAGACCAACAAAAGATAGTTCTTAGTAAACAAGTGTTAATGTCTGCCCTGTCAAACTGAATTCATTGAAATCTTGTATCCCTTTATACAGCTACCACCGCTCTTTCTAGGAATTAATTTGGCTGTGTTTTTTTTTTTTTTTTTTCATGAAGCCAGTTCGGATAATTGAAGGTTCGGATAACTGACGTTCGTATAATCGACGCTCTTCTGTACTTCATTATGTAATTTAAAGGTAACTTTAGGATAGATCAATAGAAATAATCAATAATATTTAACCAAATTTTATTTTTAACATTCACACATATTATTTAAATACAGGTTGGTATAAAAATGAACAGCAACTTACATAGGATCAAATAACAATTATTTTCCAATTTTTTTTTTCATTTTGATAAAATCATGGTTACTTAATAAGTAAGATCTTAGTTAACAGCGATTACTCATAATTCACTAATGTTTAATTTACAATTATTAAAAATCATGACTAGGTAAGGCTAAGCTAATATTTCCATTATATCATTTATCAATTATTATTATTATACATAATAAGTCAATTACAAATTTATTAGAATTTGAATAACATTGCCTTAATTACAAAGGTACAAATTTTTAAAATTTATTCATTAATGAATTCTCATACAATTTACAAGAAATATTTATTTTTATTTTTATTATTATAAATTATAATGAATTGAATGGAGTAACAAAAAATCTTGTTATTTGGGTCTTTAAGCCATTATCTTTGCTTTGAAGAGAGATTATTTTAGCTTTTATTTTATTTTTTATTTTTTTATTTTTTATTTTTTTTTAGAGAGAGAGTAAATTTGCCCTAATTATGCATTTTTTTAAAAAAAAAAAATAAATAAATGTCTAATATAAAGTAAAATTTAATAGAAAATCATAACTATTTAGAATTCTAGTATTTTCATTTAGTTAGATCTTTACAAGGGAAAATTAAGGTTTTACTTGATTTTAGTTCTTTTACATTAACCAGTTTATAGATTACCATAATAAATTAGTTTACTTAAGATGTCGAATTATCACCAATTTACATAAATTACTTATTGGACTTTAAAAATAGCTTTTATTAGTAATATAACTGAATAATTAATTGACATTTAGGAGAAAAGTGGAGAAAAAAAAAAAAAAAAAAATACAGTTGAGTCTCTCTAATCCAACACATGTCATGCCATGTTGGATTACAGAGAATTGTCGGATTACTGGGTGTTTGATAATAAATAAGTATTAAATTATTAAAACAAAATCAGGACACAATAAAACTAGCGTTTATTACACGAGATATGAGTGTAGATGCACAACGAACAAACGACTGATGGTTTGTTTTGTTTACCCTAGTGCTCCTGTGTTTCCCAGTTTACCCCTCTTTTAGTTATTTTATATCACACTTGGCAAGAGGGGAGGGGGGCTTCAGCCTCAGTGCCGGATTATTGGATGTGCTGGATTTCTGGACATGCCATATTGCTGGATGAACTGCATTACTGGACGTGTCGGATTTCTGGACGTGTCAGATTTCTGGACAACCAGATTATTAGACTTGCCAGATTTCTGGACTTGTCGGATTTCTGGACGTGTCGGATTTCTGGACTTGTCGGATTTCTGGACGTGTCGGATTATCGGATGTGCCAGATTACTGAATGTGCCAGATTACTGGACATGTCGGATTATTGGACGTGCCAGATTACTGAATGTGCCGGATTACTGGATGTGCCAGATTACTGGATGTGCCAGATTACTGGATGCGCCAGATTACTGGATGTGTCAGATTACTGGATGTGCCAGATTACTGGATGTGTTAGATTACTGGACGTGCCGGATTACTGGATGTGCCGGATTACTGGATGTGTCAGATTACTGGACGTGCCGGATTACTGGATGTGTCAGATTACTGGATGTGCCGGATTACTGGACGTGTCAGATTACTGGACGTGCTAGATTGGCCGAGTGTCGGAATACACAGACTCAACTGTATTGAAAATTAGTTGACAAGTAGGTTTCATAGTATGTTTTCCCTGTTCAAGCTTCTTATTTTCACCCCTTTTCATCAGTATTATCAATTATACTTATAATAATTGATAATAATCATAAATGCTGTATGCTGTAAAGCGCTTACTTTGCAGATTATTACAGACTTTATTTTTTCAAAATACATTTGATTTATTTATTCAATTTAAATTAATATTGGGAGGAAAACTATTGGTATTTTTAGATCTTTAAGTCAATTTTTTATTATTAAAATAACTAAGTTAAACCTATCAAATAATAAACATTTTTACCGAATCTAAAACATTTATCTGTAGCTGAGAGAAATCTGTGATATTTGATTTAGTTTAAAGAATAATGACAAATTAAAAAGTTTTTATTTAATATTATAAATCAGTAGTTTGACAATAAACTGGTCTTATTAATAAATAGCTCTTGGTGTTTTATTTATTTATTATTATATAAATGCATTTAGGACAAAAACCACACTACAATTTTGGTACTCTCCCATCTGTAAGGAAAGGCCACTGACCCAGGCAATTTAATGTCTTAAGTTGCTTCAAAACCTGTATATGTTAAAACTTTATTTATTTATATAATTTCATTTTCTTTATTTTTACAAAAATTCAACTATTGAAATATTTTTTTATCACTTTTAATTTATTTCACTAAATGTCTTTAATATTTGTGTTTAAAAATTAGCTCGTTAACATTTTTTTCAATTCTTTTAAGAATAGCGGATTATTTCTTTTACATATAACTGTATTACTCTGCAATCTTGTAAATTTGCGTTACAAAATTTGTTTAAATTCTTAGTATTTACTCCATTATATAAAAAATTTGAAAATTGCTTATTTATAGAATAAAATGGTCAAAGTTAGTAATTTTTATTCTTAAACGAAAAATCTTATATAGTTCAATGTGATTACAATTTTATTCATATATAATGATATCCATGAAAGCAAATGCTTTCTTCATCCAAAAAATGGTACAATTGCACTGGTGCACAATAAAACAACACTGGACAAAAAAGAGTGTCTTAATTAGGCGCATCAAATTTCAAAAACAATTTTAAGACAATTTTGTTTAAAAATTTTCAGGTTACAATTTTTTTTTTTCAAATTTGATTAATTATCAACAATTTTATTCAACGAACAAAAAAATAGTATCAAATTAGGCACATAAAATTTCTCAAACAATCTTAAGACAATTTTTAAGTTTCCAATTTTTTTTTTAATTTTAAGTGTCCAATTTTTTTCTCCAAATTTTTACTTCTTAAATTATCAACAATTTAATTAGCTCATATTATAAATATTATATTAAGTGGTAAATAGTGAGTTGTATATAAATTTCTATAATCCGTCCACTAAATCCGTGGTTGTGACAAATTTTTTATACGTTTAGGTATTTTATAAATTTAAAACATTTACATGCATCCAAGTTACACATTTTAAAAAAAAGAAAAAATACAATTGAAGCTACATCTATGCTTTAAAGGTACAATTATTCATCATCTAAAATTGGCTATTGACTTTAATATAATATATATAAGGTAATATATTTATTACACAATATATTTCTGTTTTTATTTTATACATGTTCAATTCCATAATCTTGGCTTATTCGTATTCAGTATTCATATTACACAAATTTCCTCTGATTTAGCTTTAGTGGGTTTGGAAATACATATTTATTTATTTTCTTTTTACAATTAAAACGTAAGTAATGTGTTGGAGATAAAACTTTTTCATACTGCATGATGTATTTAGACCGTCTTTTTCCTTAACCAAATTAGACACCAGTTTTAAACTTGATAGTTCTAAGGCAGTTTAGGTTTGAAGTATATTTATTAACTTAATATAATAAGGTCTACTAAGTTTTTAAATTCTTTTCAATTTCATTTTTTTTATTTTTTATTCTTAAATGAAAAATCTTAGAATTAATAAGGAAACAAAATAATCTCAATAATCTTTCTGAATCCTGGTTAAACTTAAAAATGTGTTATGACAGTATAATATTTAATTATTAGTTTGAAATACATGCTGTTTTATGATAAATTGAAATTCTTCTCAAGAACTAAAAACTTACCTCGCATTTTCGTATTCTAAATCAATGTTTAATGCAGTGGCGTAACTATGGGCCCGCATTGTGGGGGGCCCCCAGTGCCAGGGGGCCCCTAAATCAACGACGAGTATATAGTCTATATCAGTAGAACCAGGGCCGTTTCTACTAATAGGCAAGACTAGGCTGCCGCTTAGGATGGCAAAAGGAAGGGGAGGAAAATGAATGTTTAATCAAACAAAGAAAAAATTAAGCAAATTAGGAGAGAAAAGAATAAATAAAGGAAAAATTAAAAAATCAAATTATTTTCAAAAGCATACCGAATAATTACTTAATATGTGTTTACTTTGACTAAATACACTCAAGTGAAGATAGATTATTTAAGAACTTTTTTTTGTTGAAAATGAGCCAAAACCAGTGAGATGAAAATTTTTTTGGATGAAAAACTCAAATTAATAGAAACCTATCTGCCCAGTTCCATGAGGTAATAAAGACTCGTAGCCACAATTTTATTAGAAAAATACATTACTTACCAGCTGGACATTAGAGATTTTATTAAAGACTTTTCCCAAAAATAAAGGTAAGGAAGGTACTAAACAGCCAAAGAAAGTTAAAAGAAAGAACCTAAAATACCACTAAAGTTATAAGAGACATTTAAAATGAAATCAAATATAACAGTCCTTATTTAGTTATTTAATTTTTGATGTGTTTTATGTTAAATGCAATTGCTTTTATATCTAATACATTAATTTCTTATAGCCTTGAATGACAAAGGGAGAGGGTTATGATAATAAAAGGGAGCATCTCAGAGTAAAAGGGATGTTCTCGCCTAGGACGGCATAAGATCTAGAAACGGCCCTGGACAGAACTATAGAATATGGGGCCTCTGCCAAAATCTATTTTTAGATTAAAGGCAGTCGTACCTGAAGAGGAAATCCTTGAGATTTGGACTGATAAGTCCAGACCAGGAGGAATTCCTGTACGTCTGTTGAGGAGGCCTTGAAGCCACCTGTGGACTGCAGTCCCCGAAATACCAAACAAAAAAAAAAATAATGTCCGCCTTGAACCCGGAACTTCGCAGTCAGATGCGGCAATCAAATTTTGAGTTTTATATTGAGTTTTTGGGTTACAGTTGGCCTTGAGAATTTTTCAAGTTTGGGTTGAGAAAGGTGAGGGTTTGGTAAAGAAAATTCCAGAGGCTTTTTCCTTGAGGATTTCCTCTTTGTGAATGGCCTCCTTAAGGGATATTATACCTTTTATATAATGTAAAGAAAATATTTCTTTCAGACTAAAGCCTTGTCCACACTTGTAGACATGTGCGTGATTTCGGTCTCAGAGACAATGTCTAGCTATTTGTCTATAGACATCGGCTAGACAAATGGCGTCTACGGTCTCGTTGCTAGACCAAAAATCGCATGTCTATGGTTTTCCATTCTAAATGGTAGACACGGTGCAACGGTAGTCATGTTGCGCAACGTGTCTACAAGTGTGGATGCTAGACCTAGACAATAGACGGTCTCAGAAGACAAGTCTATAGTTGGCACATGTCTATAGACGGTCTATGAGACCGTCTATAGACATGTTGCGCAACGTGTCTACTGGTGTGGACTAGGCTTAAGGGATATAATCACTTTTATACACTGAATAGATAATATTGCTCTGTCTAAATAAAATTGGACAAAGGAACAGCACTTGTGAGGTATCGTTTTTAGAAGGGACCCCATGTTCTCTAGTTCAGCCTTTATATTTTCTAATTAAAGTATACATGTAAAGTTTTATCAAATATTATCCAACAACCTGATTTAAACAAGTTGCACAAACCTGATTTAGGATCTCTATGAAATGCTATGGATCGGTATACATCCATATTATTTACTTTTTAATCATAAGAAAATTGAAAAAACGGTACTTGTTAATTAGGAGCCCTTCCTAAAAGTTAGAGGTGGTTATAGAATGATCGCTAACCACCTCTAACTTTTAGGGAGGGCTTTAGAAGTGGTTAGAGGTGGTTAAATGGATCTCTAACCACCTCTAACTTTTAGGGAGGGCTCCTAACTGACAAGTACTGAAAAAACCAAATGATTCCAAACTCACTTGCAATTAGGAGGAATTTTCATTAAGAAAAAGTTGTTCATTTGCTTTATAAATATTAAGCCTTAGTGATTAGATTAAATATAATTCTATTTTCAACGCTTACATAATGACAGTTTGGATCCCCCGACAAAAATATTTATATATAGGTAATTTTACAATATACTACTTAGTTGGTCTACTTATAAATGAGATACTATTTTGTGTATATCTATTCTTCAAATATTTTAACCATACACAATATAAAGATTATTTAAATAGATTTTTCTCACAATATTCATGATAATAAGTATGGCAGTAGACTTTCCAGTTTATAAAATATAAATATATTTGAGTGAACAAGTTTTTTTTCTGCATTATAATTTATGATACAGCTACTCCTACTTTTATTATATATTTTCACTATATTATTCCATTTTTTTTTTATTTAAGTATATTATTTTTTACTTTCTTTATAAATTCTAAAATACAATTTCATACATTCGACAAAAAATGTGATTTTTTAAAATATTTTTTTATTCATATTAAACAACAAATTTTCAATTCCATGAATTTATTTATATATATTTTTGAGAAAAAAAAATTAATTAATAAAATTGTACAAAAAACAAAAAAATAAAAAAAATAATAATAAAAAATAACAAAAGTAGGTATAAAAAATAATAATTTGTAACTTAACTATTTAAAATATGATAAATGAAAAAAAAGGTAATCTGTATTTTTTGTTCCCAGTACCATCGTCGAGATTCCTCAGTCTTTGGTACATCAATGTTTTATTAATTTTATTTAAACTTAAACTATTTAACTAAAAATTTAATTAATTTTAGATTAAATGTTTTACATAAATTTTCAAGTATAATCACAATATTATATATTTTGAACAGTAATTTTTATTATTTTTTTAAAGGAACCAAATAATTAAATTTAAGGTTCTAACAATATATATACATATAAGTATATGCTTTTTAAATGACTTTAATTCATTATACTTGATTAATGAATTTTTAAAAAATTTAACTCTGGAGAGTACAAGAGCTTTCTCAAATTTTGGTTCTCCTTCAGCTTAAATTCATTTTGAATGATTTCAAACATTTTTTTTACCTTCTCATTTCAAGCTATTTGTTCTAAAGATTGAATTTCAAACTTTCAGTACCGTAACATTGAAATGGATTAATTTAATTGCAAAAAACTGATTTAAGTTTATATGATTAAAGTGTATCGAGCCGTGGCATGTTACTGATATCATTGTTGTTAGAGGAAGCTAGACCTGCGAACAGAAGGAGTGTTGTTTGAGATTCACTCTGGCCAAGCAAGGAATCCCTCGAGTTGTAGGGAGTCCTGCTGGCAGAAGAGCAATGTTACATATGTGAAGCTGGCAGGATGTAGCTAGCTCTCCTGTTTTCAGAATCGCATCGTCCTTTCGAACCGTAGACGTCGCTCTGTGAACGCTCTGAAACATAAATAGATAAACAAGATTATAACAACATATTAGTGACCTCAAAAAAACCATTATTATTTTATAAGTAAACTTTTATAAAAATTCTCGGATATCCGAAATAATAAGAAAATGTTTTCACTGATGATGACCCAAAACTATCCATAGCACATCCTACTAGATATGCTTCGGACAGTTTTGGGACACATTCTGAATGCTAAAAATGAAAATTAGGAAAGGACTTCTCATGGACATTAGAAGGGCGGACATCAGGTCAGCCATATGACATCCAGAAGCAAAAATTCTACCCTCCACTCCACAGGATGTGCCAATGGACCAAGTGATAGGTCCTGTGACATCCTAGGGACAAACTCATGCTATTCAGGTCATGCTTGGTCTAGGAGGTTTGGCTTATAGACATCTGGTGAGGGGAGGATGTAACTACATAGTACTCAAAACTCCATGGTAGATTTCAAGTTTTGGACCAGATAGTTCATGATGATATATGATATGTCAGGATGGCCATTGTGGGTTAGTCATGCATTGGAGATTCCTCTTTCTTTCCAAGAAATTTTTCTCTTGTGGGACTCTATAACTAACATTTCATTTTTCCTTAAACCTATCAAATTTTCCCATAATTGAAGGTTAGGCATCTAGTAACCTTCACCCGATAATAACCAAACCGCATTGTAGACAACAACTCAACTCTATGTACTAGGAGTGTCTCCAGACATTGTTTCTTTCACTTGGTTCTTCAATGATTTTACTATCCATTGCTATCAACAACTTACTAAAATTAGATTTATACTTTTGATTAATAAATCAGTAGAAATAAACAATAAATAATCAAAACAATCTGAACCAACCTCTATATTTAACCTGTAGATTGTTAGCTGGATTGAAAAGATGTGAACTTCTAAAAGATCCAACAGGTGTCAAAACAGACCTGTTACTGAATGAGGATGGGGTAACTGATCCACAGTTGTATCTGCTACTATCAGTAGATCCTGAAATTAAAATAATTTAATTAATTTGATATAAAAATATATTTATGATTCAAAACTTTAGCAATCTTAAGTTTTACATAAGTTTATCATTATATTACTATATTGATAATATTCAAATTCTTGTTTGACTTTGATCGGCGCCTTACTCTTGACCCTTGGGAGTGTTGCTCATTGGTTACCTATGCTATTGGAATCATGATCACAGGTGTTCGCTACAGCTAAAGTAAAGGGTTGGCAAACCTTTAGAAGAGCGATTAATAACAAGAGAGGAATGTTGAGGAAAATATTTTCCTTTTAATAATGCTCAACCACTCGTTGCTTAAGCAGTTTTGACTGGATGTTTATGGTCACCCAACCCTATTCCCCTGACCTTACACCAAATGAAATCCATCTTTTCCCGGACCTAAAGAAGCATCTTAAGCCTTGTCCACACTAGACATGTTGCGCGATTTTGGTCTGAGAGACAATGTCTAGCGATTTGTCTATAGACAGCTAGACAAATGGCGTCTAAGGTCTCGTTGCTAGACCAAAAATCGCATGTCTATGGTTTTCCATTCTAAATTGTAGACATGGTGCAACGTTAGGCATGTTGCGCAACGTGTCAACAAGTGTGGGCGCTAGACCTAGACAATAGACAGTCTCAGCAGACGTCTATAGACACGTTGCGAGACATGTCAATAGATGGTCTATGAGACTGTCTATAGACATGTTGCGCAACGTGCCTACTGGTGTGGACTAGGCTTTAGAGGCAGATGTTTCACAAATGAAGATGAATTTAAACATGAAGTGGAAGGATGACTAGTCAATCAGGTGGGAGAGTAGTATGTCTGGATTAAAAATAGCTGTTGACTAAAAGCTGTTCCCATGTATTGAGATTCAAAGTTTCTTAAAAAATTAACTATTAAGTGGTCCTTTCGAAATACTATATCCTTTTGAAAAGGTTTCTACAGCTTATTAAAAAAAATATTTTTTTTTTTTGTCTCTTTTCCATAGATTTTTCTTCTTACCTGGAGCCATAAAGAAAACATCATTATTTAGTCGGCATGGCCTGCCACGGAAAGTTGGGGGCACTGACGGCGGTGGAGTATCAACTGGTGAACCTCTGTTAATGTCTATATCAGTCAGCACTGAAACATCAAACATATTAATTATTAATACTGTGGATGGATGGAGGTAGGTCAGTAAATTGAGATCATTATCAAAGAAGTTATAACATTTATTATAAAGAAGTTCACTTTTTTCATAGCTTTTAGACAGATCGTAGCTGTCATATTCACCTGACGTTACTCTAGAACTGATGGTTATATATGTGAACTCCAGACTTTGACTTACAGATTGCGATAAATGTCATCATTTACCAAGGAGCCTCAATAAATGCCAAATAAATTTTACAAGCTTTTTTTTGAAGTTTTTAAATGAAGCGAGCGTAAGCAAGTATCTTACATTCAACAAAATATGCATCTACAAGGTTTGCTTCACGGTGTTTTATGGTAAGAAGTGTAGTATTGGAGAATTTTAAGGATACATGTCCAAAAATTATGTTTTTTTTGCGAATATTATGAAAACAAAGCTGTTCTGAGTCCATGTTTATAGGAACTCTTTTGTTCAGCAGGAAATTTCATATGAGAACCTGAAGATGAAGTGGATGATGTTCTCAACATTTCGCCTCTTATGCTAGAGGCATCTTCAGGGTAGAGCATGTTGTTCTGATGAGAGAAACAAAGTGAACTGTGAACTAGAACTCCATTATGAAACCAACCGGTGAAGCCTACGCACCAAGATGAAGTATTGTGGTTTCGTTCAGGTAAACCTTTTTTGCTTTTCAACAAGAATTAGTTAAGATTCTATCCGAATAATTTCATGCCTAGTAACATTCAATCCACCATAATTCAAAAACTAATCTGTTGATATTAAACTTTAATTATATCATTCGAAAGCTTATGAAAAGCAGAAGTTTTTCCTGAATTCGTCATACTTCTAGCATCCCTCAATTAAGAGAAGAAAGCTCTGGAATTTCGAGGTCAAATTTTTAAAAATAATTTTTTTTTAAATGTAACAGGACTTAAAAGATGCTTAGCAGCTGATAATTTGGAAATCAATGAGTGATTCTGAATGAGTGAAAGGTTATTTACATTCTTTAAAATTGTCCCTTAGCCCAATTTCTCTATCACATTTAGTGTTTGTAGATATTATGCAATTTTTGGAAATTTATGTGAACCACTATGAAAAAAGAGATAAATCGATTTCTCGAGAACTATTGAAAAATGGGCATATGCTAACTGGACATTTTTTGTTCCATTTGACCCATAAAATCCACCAGTTTCATTATGACATTTTATCGCAGGTCACCCTGTATAGGATATTCTATTTTCTATTGGGAATATTTAGAGGTCTATTAGGCAGTAATTTTCTTTAAGGTACGCAAATAAATTTTAGATACTTTGATTGTCGTTTCCTAAAATGTCTGCCAAAGCTGAAGGTATACAGTGAGTTGTGGGTGATTCTTTTAGTCTTGTACAGTCAATATATATATATGTCTTACAGTTAGTACGTCATCACAAAGTCTACATTTTGAATGGTTCGTATTCCTTTAAAAAAGGTAACTGTGTGTTAGGCAAGTATGTCCTAGTCTAAGTCTACATAGTGCTGTTTCCTCATTTCTGTTTTTCTGAAAGATGTTTTACACGTGGCTATGTCTGGTTTAATAACTTTTAATTTTTATTTCTGTATTGTCCCAAAATTTTTGCCATTCCCCGTTTAGTTTCATCCGGAATATTCAGTCAAGGTCTTTATTTGAAATGAGTGTCTCTTTATAATTATTATTATCAATACAATATAGATAGATGGATTAAAACTTACATGAAAGTCTGTTTTCCAATAAGGGTGAAGGCCTGTACCAAACATCAGCAGTTTCACGTCCACATCTTGATCTTCGCTTTTGAATATCCGAATCTGCTACACTGATAGTGTCTCCAAATATACTTCCTCCTTTTCAACAAAGAGAGAGAAAAAAATTAAACAATAATAACAATAGGTTTGTTCCAACCACACTTCAAACTGGTTTGGAACTGTCCGACGCATGCGCATCGGACCACATTTGAATGTTTTTTGCTAATGCACATGTGTTGTACAGTTTGAAACTAGTTTGGAACTAGTTTGAGGTGTGGTTGGAACAAACAAAATAAATTATTGTTTAGAAAGTTGAAATTTCCTGTAAAATTTAATTTTGTGGACATATCTCCTTTCTGCAATATGTGATTCATGTGTATGTGAATGAACATATATATATATAGTAAGAGGATCATCATATATGGGATACCCCTTATTTAGTATAATTAATGATTTACATATTTGAATTTGGCGGCGACTTAGCCTTGAAATCTCGGATTCGTAGAATTCCGACTAGTAGAATCCGTAATATTGCTACATTTTGAAATCCGGATATCTAAGCTATATTAGTAAAACAGTTTATCAAGTTATTTCTAAAGATAAATTCAGTGTACGCCAGTTTCATCGTAGAGAAATTTGTATCGGAATATCCGTCCGACAAGCTCCAGAGAACCGTCTGCGCCATCTTCTCTTGAGAGGTACACATACTGCCCGTGAGAACATTCTGACGAGGATTTAACATTCAACAGTTCAGATAAGTCAAATTTGTAGGAAATATATCCGTTGCTAGTCTGTGTAAACTGATCTTAATATCTTAGTTCATTAAAATATTTAATGCCTGAGTATTATAATTTTTTAAATCTTTTATCTCTCAGGAATTGCTAAGTCTAGAATTTGAAAGGAATTTTCCTATTAATAAAGCGAAGTCAATTTTAAAATTTTGTTTTTATTTAATGAAACGACACAACCTTATATAAAATTTTAATAAAATTTTACATATAAATTTTCTTGCATCTGTGGGTAAGACAGAATCAAGTCCAGGGGCGAACGCAAGTTCAATCTTGGCGACCCATCCTGAGATTCTCATTGCTCTTAAATATTGTAATCTTCAAGGAGACGTGGAAGAAAGGTAATTTACCAATTTAATTAATCTTAAAATTTAATCATTTTCATTTTTTTTATTTCAATTTTAAATTTTATCCTCCCCCTCCCCCACGTCGAACCTTGTAATAGATTCCTATCAGTTTCCAGCTATACTGAATACAACATCTTTTAAATTTACATTTTTCAGCGCATTTTCCAAGTTGCCATTTTGTTCAGGGTCAGCGAGAATGATGTTATGTAATTTGCGATATAATTTTTATTTTGAGGGCTTGCATTCTCCATGGAGAATCGTCCAGATTACTGAGGGTTCCGGATTACCGCGTGTCCAGATTAATGGGGTCCTACTTAGTATATGCACTTTGGATTACAATTATTTTTGTTATTAAAATTATTGAAAAACAATTTTACATTCATATCATTCAGCAACATATAATTAATTCATTCAGAGAATGTGAATGGAGAGAAGAGGAAATATATATGCATTAGAAATTCCTCTCTTTGCATTTGCCTCTGTATTGCGTCAAGAATTTCATTATTAATGTTGTGACAACCTTCTTATTCAACAAAATTGAAAACAAACAAAATTCAAAACTAGGCACTGTAAAATGTATGACATAATTATACTGTTTAGTAAATAAATTGTATTTACTGTTTATTAAATAAATTGTATTTACTGTTTATTAAATAAATTATATTTACGTTTATATTAACTGTTTAGTAAATAAATTGTATTTACTGTCTAGTAAATACAATTTTAATATGTAATTTAAAAAAAAATTAAAAAAATAGACTAACCAATTAGTGTGGCACATAGCTTCCTCGCATCTTATCATGTACTATAACAATGATTGTTATATTACTTTATTGTTATATTGATTATTTTGTAAAAACTATTAATAGTTTTAGCGATCTTTAACACTTCATTGCAGTGTCGCTGTTGGTTTTGCTAAAAAAATTGTATTTGAAAAAAATGTTTGTCTCATTGAATAGATGAAGTTAGATTTTTTTCCCGACCTAAAATTCCAATTTTAAATTTAAAGTTCACGTTAACGCGAGTGTTGCTCATGAACGCTTGGACGGATAACGTTGTCCAACGAACTCTTCCTGGACATTGGTAAAATGAACATTTCTTTCAAATTTCATGAAAATCGCGGACACACAGGCCGACAGACAGACAGACAGACCAAAAATGTTCCCTGATGTCTGAAACGGATTTCTGTCTTGGAATTTTTGAAATCGGAGGCATAAAAGTTTTTTGTTCTCAAAAGTGAACTCAATGCTTCCGTTACCTTCGGTAAGCTTGGAAGCAAAATATTAGTAATAATTGAATTAAATGACATAATAATTAAATGTACATGAAAATCATCATTTTAATTTACTAAATTATTATTAAGAATAACTAATGAAATTTAATGTGAATAATGTGTTTGAGCTAACTAGGCCAAAGTATAGATATATTTATATAAGAAACATAAGTTTTAAGAGTACTGAATATCCCTTTAGGCTTATTAAGGATGGATGAGGGGTATGAGATAGGGTCCTGGCTTAAAAGGAAAAGGGTTTTATGTAAAAGCTAGATGATTGCTTCTAGTTACGAGCAACTGATGATGATGATGTAATCAAAGGAGCCCTATGTTTAAGATAGTTATTTTGTTGGGGGAAAAGGAGGATAGAGATGATAGAAAGGGGGAGGGCAGAATTTTCTTGAACACAAAGGGCTAAAGATCAAAGAGATTGGAAGTAATTCTGGTTGGTCCTGCAGAAGGGGAAGGAAAAGGAAGTTATTACTGACACAGCCCCAGGTCAGGCTTATAAGTGCTTGTAAAGTGCTAAGTTATATAGATTGTACCTGATTGTGTGCTTAGATAATCTGGAAACTTTATAGATGATGTATCTTCTTCCCAACCACTAGGATTATGTAGTTTTCTCAAAGCACGGCGACGTTCTTTACTGGCTGCTGTACATTCCTGTAAAATAAAAAATAAATTAATCAAATAATATCCTACAATTTTTTCAGACAGATTATAATGTAGTTTGATGTGGGATCCATAAGTCAAACTTATCAACATAATATACATTACTAATTCATCTTGAATTTATTTTTTAAGTATCAAAAATGAAATATTTTTTAATATCTCTGCCTCTGGAGGAATAGAATTGCAAAAATGTGATAATAAATTGGCTTCATTATAAAAATGACAAAAACCTAGATTTAATTCAAATTGATAGGATTTATTAACTGACTTAAATAACAACAGAAATAGTAATTTGAAAATATGAAATAAAATGAATTGTTTATAATAATAGCCAACCTTGTTATTAATTAATGGATCTGTTTCATTAAAGGAGATAATACTGTGATGTTGTTAGTAGAAATGTTTCGAACCTATTGTATGATTTTGGAATCCACCAAAAAAGGAATTTGTTTATCCTTCAAATAAAGCTAATTTTAGTAGTAGTTTTTTGGTACAGGCCTTCACCCTTATTGGAAAACAGACTTTCATGTAAGTTTTAATCCATCGATATATATTTATTAATTTTATAATTTAAAAAATAAAGGACTGAATTTTAGTCTAAAAAAAAAAAAAAAAAAAAAATTCTAACTTATTTGAGGATATTTATTTTGTCAAGTTTGACTAATTGACACGTTGAAAAAAATTCTAGTTTTATTGGAACCTCCTTATCATTATCCCTCCTTCATTGAGCAAGTATATTATTTTCTAAATCACAGTGTGATAGTGTATCATAGTGTTTGTGAATTTCCTTAGTACACGGGTAAGTCGTGGTTCGGGGGGGATGTACCATTGAACTTAGTACATAGTAGTTGTATTTATGACATTAATCTGGAACTTAAATGGTTATTTTAAGTAAAATTACTTTAGTGAAAGTAGAAAAAGTCTCTTGAGGTAATAATTTGAGTAATATCAGCTCGATTTTGATTATATTTGGTTCACACATCTAATAGTCCAGGAGATATAAATAAGAGATATAATATTAAAGCGACTGACTAACATAAAGTTAATCTTTTGGTACCCTTCAAGAATATTTGGTCGGCTAAGTTCGTCTGTGGGACATAGCTTGGCCATAGGCTGTTAGAGAAACAACAACAGGCCCGTGTAGACCCATCTATTTTGGCTGACAATGTGATTTTTATGATAGAGTATAAAATTAGTCAGTAGACAAAAAATCAACTTGATGTTAGTTTGTCACTTGACAGGTTAGTTAAAATATTTCTGCAATTCAAAGTGGTCACAGAGCAAGAAAGAGATTAACATACACTTGATTTTTGGTTTAATATCTAATTTTGCACTCAGGATCATGAAAAGCTCATAGTCCACCAAAATAAATGGGACATGGCCACTCTCCACCAGTCTTTTTTTTCTTAACAGCCTTTGTTCTGCGGACGAACTTAGCCGACTACATATTCTTGTAGGGATGTGTGATGGACCACTTAGGTGTAAAAAATTACAATTGAATAATTTTAGTGAGACGTTTCGACCCTTATTTGCAAGGTCATCCTCAGTCACAACTTTATTTCTGAAATTACCATAATTAACAATTAAAAACCAATAACGTCTTAATTTAAAAAATCATAGAGCACGGAATTATAAAGATTAAACAAAACTACTAAACTAATACAAAATGAATTAACACTGTTTGAACTTACATTTACATGTTGGTACTGTAATCACTAGGGTTGGGACATCGATGTCGATGTATCGAAAACATCGATGTATCGGACTTTAAAAAATCGATGTTTAACATCAATGTTGATCTTTCGATGTATCGGTCAACATCGATGTTGATCTTTCGATGTATCGGTCAACATCGATGTTATCGATCCATCGCAGCCTAAAAAATGGACCACAACGAAAATGGGGGGCGAAAAGGAGAGATTTTTTGAAAGTGGTGACTTTTTTTTTTTTTTTTTTTTGCTCTTCAGCTTGGAGGACCGATGTCGATGTATCGAAAACATCGATGTTTTCGCTAACATCGATGTTTATTCTTTCGATGTCGATGTTTTCGCTAACATCGATGTTTATTCTTTCGATGTCGATGTTTTCGCTAACATCGATGTTTATTCTTTCGATGTCGATGTTTTCGCTAACATCGATGTTTATTCTTTCGATGTCGATGTTTTCGCTAACATCGATGTTTATTCTTTCGATGTCGATGTTTTCGCTAACATCGATGTTTATTCTTTCGATGTCGATGTTTTCGCTAACATCGATGTTTATTCTTTCGATGTCGATGTTTTCGCTAACATCGATGTTTATTCTTTCGATGTCGATGTTTTCGCTAACATCGATGTTTATTCTTTCGATGTCGATGTTTTCGCTAACATCGATGTTTATTCTTTCGATGTCGATGTATCGAAAACATCGATGTTTGCCTATCGATGTCCCAACCCTAGTAATCACATACTTCTTTATCTCCATAAGAGAAAGTCATAATTTAAAAAACCGATTATTAACAATTACGTTTCGTCTTCGTCAAACACAAATCAGTCTTAATGAAGTTAAAATTTAAAAAACAAAAAAATAATCATAATACATAACGAATTTACGATTAATTTAAATTATATCAAAATTAAAATATAACAAATAACAGATAACATTAACATGGTTTATTAAACCAAAATTTAAAAAGAGACACACCAATGCATAGTGAAAAAATTGGATTAAAAGTGTATATGAAATAACCTGACAATTTATTAGCAAGAACATTCACTTCAATAAACTCCTAAATTAGACATATAATTTACCTTGATTCTTATAATTAACCTTTTAAAAGCAATTTGTAATAATACTTAACATATCTACAAGAACTGACTGATAAAAAACTAATGTTATAGTATAATTAATTAAACATATAATAGAGACTACTAAATACACCCAACTGTGAGATCGATGGGAGCGCTATCTAGTAGAGGGGAGGAGTACAAATCATAAGTGAATTAAAAATTCCCAGAAATTCCCTACATATTCTTAAAAGTATTCTCAAAAGATTAACTTATACACATAATTCTAGCTTTATGTTAGTCAAACACTTTTTTGCACGCTATCTCCTTGAATATATTACAATAATAAATTTAATGGTTCCGTAATATACAGTAAATATTGACACAAATAGTTATTTGACAACCAAGCAAATTATTCAATTAAAAAAAAAGTTCCACACTTCTAAATTTGATTTTTTTAAAAACCTCTATTTTATTGGGAGCTTAGTAATCAATTTTGTGATTAGGAAATAAAACCAAAACTCAAATTAATATTGACTAAATTCTCTGTTATACTTACTTCAAGTAAATCAAACCAGTCTTCTAGTCCCGTTTCTGTTCTGAGTAGAACCCTACAGTCAGGGGCTTGTTGCAGTGTTAAACCTATTGTACTATAACTTTTCTTATTGACCCACTCCACCTTTTCAAGATCAACCAATTTTATCTGAAACACAAGTAAATAAAAATATATAATAACTTCAATTCATAGTACATTAAATGTAATGCAAAGACAAAATAAAAACAATGAAGTAATTTATTTAATTATTGTATAGTAGTGCACTTCAAATAGTTTTAATCTGTAAAATATTGAACAATCTTTCAACGCTTATCACTTATCACTAAACAAAATGCTCATAATTACTAAATGAAACTGACACTTCTTTAGATTGTCACTCCCCTTATAAAAACAGAAGTGTGATATTCCTTTGTCCTGAAGTACATTGGACTAAATATCCCTTTTTATTAATAGTTATTTAGTCAGTCATTTATATTCTAAAAAAAACATAGGGGAGTAACAATGGTACATGGCAGCATTCTGATTCCGAATGAAAGGCCTCGGTATCGGTAACTAGTAACTGGGTCAGGCAGGCACTAGGCCTAGGGCCTAGGTATCCGAATATGAAAAGATTCGAAATGCAAGCACCGACATTTCGATTCCGAGTGTCGGATTCAAGAATAAATTATATACAGTGAACGAGCGATGGGTGGAATTTCGATTACGAGTGATCGGACCCGGAGCTGATCACTCGATTATTAGAACGATTTCGAATAATAATCGAATTGCGTTAAACTATCTTCGAGCGATCAAATAATTGGTCTCATATACCGATTATAAATAAACGATTACGATCATTCGATTATTGTTGCATAATCGATTATGCCCATCACTAAATGTGTGTGTTGCAAGTTTTTTTTTGTAAATTTACATAACTTTAAAAAAAAAAATTTAAAGACTAAACCTGAATTTCAAGACTGTAAAGCAGGGTTAGTGTGTCTAAAAATAAATAAGGTATAATTAGCTTTTTTCAAGTTTGAAACAAGGAAGTATAATGTCAACCACATTAATTATTGGTTAGAAGTTAAAGTAAAATAATAATTAGCTTTATTCTCACTTTAAATATGAATTGGCCCATTGGTGAGAGTCCTGTTGACTTTTTAAAGCAGTGTAAATAATCTTTGGTTAGAATAAAGAATCTTTCTTTCCATCTTGAAAACAGTCTCTCTCTTTGCTGCCAGAGTAAACCACGCTTTAGTGCGTGCATCTCTCTCCCTCCAGTTGATCCAACAGACTGCAACAAATAAATAATATAATTATAAATAAATCTATATAATAGAAATCATAAAAAAAAGTCAAGTAAAAGAAAAATAATATAAATCTTTTAACTAAGCACATATTATATTTAAACAGTTAAAATTAAGTTCTGCATAGATGTCTGTGTTACGTTGAACTTAAAACCTTTTGAGAAGTGAATTTTACCGGAGTACCAAGATATTTATGACCAGATAACCTCCAGAAGGGTTTGCTCTTGCGGGTTATCTTAAGTGGAATAAAACAGTTAACAAGTAGTACGTAGGTAACAATATAGGTTAACAAGTAGTACATAGGTAACAATATAGGTTAACAAGTAGTACGTAAGTAACAATATAGGTTAACAAGTAGTACATAGGTAACAATATAGGTTAACAAGTGGGAATTAGTTGTTTTAGTCAAACATGTTTAGAAGACATTCTGAATGAAATTCAAAGTCCAACTTGTTATTGTAGAGTTACCCAAATCACTCTGTATTATAATTATAACGAAGTATTGACTGAATTAATGAATTAAATTTTGAGGATATCGTGGATCTGGATCAGTTGGAAGTAAAAAACAAAGTTTTAGATTAACTGACGTATAGGAAAATATATTTCCTTCTTTAAAGTGTAATGCAAGAAACTACTATATTTTTAGGGTTTCGAGGGGATCCTAGATACCCTTTCACTTTGGGTAGTTTGTCTGTCCATCCGTCACGTATTGGTTTATATTTCTTGACCTATTGTAGCGATTTGAAAATTGGTATACAAGTACAACTAATTTGCACAAAATCAGGTGAATTGTTGCCAACTTTATAACTCAAATTTTCTGCGATTAGCCAGTAATGGCAATCTGCTCACAAAAATATAAAATCTTTTGTAATTTTTGAGTGGGGTATCATTTTAAAGGCATTGAAGAGTAGATAAAAAAATATATATTGCTGTTTTGTTTTTAAAACCCAAAATAACCAAAAATTTTACCCCTCCCCCTCCACAACCCCATAAGGATGGTCCTAAAAATGTAAAAAAATATATAAATATAATATACAATATACATCTCCGTAGGCCAACTCTTGGAATGATAATGTTTATAAAATCTAAATCAGACGATTGTTTTCTCTCGATAAAAATAATTAGGTCTAGTACTATTGTCGAAAATGTTGTGACTTCTAGACTTGTGGAAAATTGAAAGCTTAATTCGGGACTAGGTATCGTTACTGACATGACATAGGAAATTATTCTTCAGTGTAGCTCAATTAGTAGATAGCTATACTGGAAATATAGAGGCCCGTGGTTCAAGTCCCAGCGCTGGAGTCTATTTTTCTCTGTCTGTCTCCCTTTGTTAATAATAATTATAATTTGATTTACATTAAAATTTAAACTTTCCGTAGTATGAATATTACCTAAAACTTAAAAATAAAAATTTAGTAACTTTTTTTAATTAAATTGCTTAAAAAGAAGATGAAAAGGTGTGATTATGATGTGTAGCACACATTTAAAGAAATATTAGGAAATAGAGAATTGAAATAAAATATAAATGATATGTAATTCAGGGATTTAAGAAAACCTTGAAAATGACCCAAGGAGGGGTTGAAATATCGCAACTAATCAAAAGTGTAAAAACTTAAAAAGTTGTTAATTTTTATTTATAATACTAATTATAGACCTATGAAGGATTTATCGTTTTGAAACTTAAATATCGAAAGAGGATAATACAAAACTACTACATAAATAATATTTAATATAAACTGATTGAGATTATTCTATGCGTTTCATTTAGTAAATACATAAATCTTGAATAGAGTAATAAGCCGTCCGTCCTTCATTAACTAATGGGGCTGTTCATAAGTGAGAGTTACATGAATGGTATGAACTCTGCTTAAAGAAAGAAAGTAATCAGGTCAAAGGTTAAATATATATTCTCACTGAGAGATAGTTTAAGATTTTTTTTTTTATTTATGTATTAGGCTAATAAGATTATATGTACCTTAAAATATTTTATCTAAAAATATGTATATAGAAATATATTTCACCTCAAAAAATGAAACCATCTAACTGCAATTGTTGGTTCTTTACACACGACACACACACAAATATTTATATATATATATATATATGCGCCCAAAAAACCGTTTAACTTGGCCCCCACAATTGTTTTGGGGTCAAAACAAGAAAGTGTGAGGACTCGCACTTAATATAAGCTAAAAGGGATTTTGTGTTAACTTTCCTCTAAGGATTCCTTAACAACTTAAGTACTGACATTTTAACATAACCCAGTTAACTATTTTTTTGGGATAAGCCACCATCTACTTATATTACATTGTCAGGGGTTAGTTTTAGTGTTTGTCAATTCAAGATTCCAGTCACCTTTTTCTACTTGCACTGGTTTTTACATATTAGTTTCTAATCATGCTATACTGTGATTAAATCTCAGAGATTAAATATTCAAAAAAGAGATCGCAATTGGTCTTTATTAGTTTTAAATATTTTTATAAAAGAGGTCACAATTGGTTTTTATTAGTTTTAAATATTTATGAAAGAGATCGCAATTGGTTTATTAGTTTTAAATATTTATAAAAGAGGTCGCAATTGGTCTTTATTAGATTTAAATATTTATAGAAGAGGTCGCAATTGGTCTTTATTAGATTTAAATATTTATAGAAGAGGTCGCAATTGGTCTTTATTAGTTTTAAATATTTATAACAGAGGTCACAATTAGTCTTTATTAGTTAAAAATATATATAAAAGAGATCGCAATTGGTCTTTATTAGTTTTAAATATATATAAAAGAGATCGCAATTGGTCTTTATTAGTTTTAAATATTTATAGAAGAGGTTAAAATTGTTCTTTATTAGTTTTATAAAAATAAAAGAGGTCGCAATTGGTCTTTATTAGTTTTAAATATTTATAGAAGAGGTTAAAATAATTGTTCTTCATTAGTTTTAAATATTTAAAGAACACACACAGGCACGTTTCAAACTCGCCTACGCTCGCCCTATCAAAGTTATAACCAAAGAATTATTTATTTTTTGTAATCAGCTCGGCGTACCCTTTCATATGATACCCCTTACGGTGTCGAAAAAAAATAAAAAAAATTTAACCCTTAAGTTTTTTTACCCTAATTTTTTTGAAAAATATTTTTTTTAAGTCGCTATATTTTTAAAATATGTGGGCAGGTACAAGACATATACATGCCAAATTTCAAAGTGATCGGACGAAAGGTTTAGCCGTGAGAGCATGCGAGAGGACGGACGGACAGACACACGCAGGAAAATATAAGGGTTCTTGGTTTTGCCTACGGACCCTAAAAAATTAAAGTATTTAATATATTTTGGTAAAAATCAAACAATTAAAATTGAACTATTTAAGTTCAACTAATTTACATATTAGTTTCTCATCATGCTATACTGTGATTAAATTTCAGAGATTAAATATTTTAAGAAATGGTCGCAATTGGTCTTTATTAGTGTTAATTCCGACTACTGTCATTTAACAGTAAACTTATAAATGTTACTCTAAAATCCACTTTGAATAAATTCTAGTTTGTCGAGATAGTTTAACAATAGTTCGTATTTTAATTTATTATGATAATATAACCAGGATGCATATAATCACCATGTTACAAACGTGTTTGAGTCGAGATAAAATGACTAAGCTTAGCGCAAAGTTCACTGAACTTTTGTAAAAGAAAAATCGTAAATCTTACCGACAAATGTAAACATAGCAACGTAGCCATATGATAATTAATTTACTGTTTTCATGATCATTAAAAGTCATAATAATTATATGGATAGTTAAAGGTAATTTTGAAGGTACGATACAGTTTCTAACAGGTCTCTAATTATCTTGAGATCCAGTGAAACCAGGTTAATGAGCCTTTTCCATAAGTGGAATGTAATTAGATAATTAAGAAAGGTATTCATCGCTTTGAGGGGGGATCATTTCTGTTCTATTCATTATTTTACGAACATATTAAACCATTTTTTTTTTTTTTTTTTTGATATAGTGGTGTCTTTGATCCATTGAACCAAAAAAGTATACTTGCTTTTGAATCATTCTTTTTCAGTTATAAATAAGTTTGATGCATTATTAATGAAAATAAAGGAAAAAAAAAACAGCGAGAATTACTGAGTGAGTAATAATCTATCCATTTATTATTTATTTACATATACCTATAATAAGGTTAAGTTAGACCAGTTCAAACCATATTAATTGGTCATAGTCATAGTCATTAAGGGGGATTCCGATTCCGATCATGACATTTTTTCAACGTCTGGAAGATTCTAAAAACAAAATTCCTTTTATAAAAGGTAGGAATAAAGGTATGGAAATGATCGGGTAAGAAAAACTTGCCCAAACTCCTGTAACTAGATAAAAATGTAATATAACAAATACAGTAGCAAAAGAACGGATAGCAAAAGATAAAACCAAATGACTAAAATAACGTAATAATAATTGTACATGGCTAATTCGTATTGTATGTGCCAGAGAAATTTCCTAAATGGTGGTTAGAGGTTGTTAGAGGTGGTTAGAAGTGGTTGGAAGTGGCTCAAAATCTCGGCCTGGCACGTACAATACGAATTTACCATTGTACATATTGTTAAAATGTAACATTAGTTATTCTTATTCGTAGGTCTTAAATTAGATTACAGTGCTTAAATGAGATAAAGTGGCAACACTGTTTCTTACTCTTTCCAGCTTTAACGCAGCTCGGTAACTTTATTTCCTGCGTTTCTTTATTACTTCCGTAATTTCAGTGAAAGTTTTACGTGATTCTATTATTATTTGTTTGCAATTTTGTTTTCTGTCTCGGTTAAATTATATATAGTTTCGTTTGATTGAAAATTAACGGCGAGCTATTTGATAGTAAGAAGGACGTGTTGATTAGAAATACGTTTCAAGTCTCAAAACCGGTTTTTTTGAATTTATAAGAGAAGACATTGTTGTGATTGATAATAATTAATGTAAAAATAACCATTTTTAAAAACTGGTCTTATTTTCAACATTTTTTCTTTGTTTCTGTATTCGGGGAAGATTGAAAGACGGGAAGTTGTTCAAAATTGGGGTAATAGATGTGCGATGAAACTTACAAAGCAAAGTAATAATAAAACTTAAACTTCTGCTCATCGTCTTACGGATTTTTAGGTACGTACTTTTATTTCCATAAACATTTGAAATCCTTTATATTTACTACGTTTCCATTAGTTTTCAAAACCGTATTGAAAACGGTTTTGGTATTCAAAACCCCAAAGAAAAACAGTGATTTCAAAAACGTTTTGAGTTCAAGGTCACACAACAGCAAATTTTTGGTTTTGAATTATAGCTGTTTTGAAACAATAGCATGGAAAACGGGTATTGAATTGAAAACCAGAATTTAGACATGCGCAGTGAGTATGATGAACAGAAATATGATAACCTGACTTAACTATAACAATAACTAGTCTGAGAGTTTATAGTTTTTAAAATTGTTGTGAAAACTGTTTTAGAAAAACTTTTGGTTTGAAACCAAAACAGTTTTTAAAATTGTTTTGATGAAAACTCATGGAATCGTAGTAGAAATTTTCGATTTTGTTTAATTATTTGTTTGTGATGGTCGTCAAAATCTTTGGAGGGCTAATTAACCCTCTTCCAGTCATCCAATCGAGCAGAAACTTGGCACATAGACTCAGTACCAATACAAAAACATTCTATCAATTTTTAGGGTCATCCATCCACAACATACACTCACTGATAATCAACGTTGCTTGACAAACTCAATAACCGTGATTGTAATAATTGTGTAATTGTGTTCTTTGTGTTTATGTTTTTATAACCAAACAACTTGCCGATGACTTAACATAACCAAAACACCAAAAGGCGCGTAAATATGAAGGATTAATAAACAAGAGGACCTTGTTACCTTGTTTTTGTTTATTAATTTCTCTTTACGGTACCTAACAGTTACCTGTTAATTGTACCTAACATTTATACTTATTTTAAGAACAAAAAAAAAACAACATAATAATAAAAAAAGTTTACAATTAGCAATGTATTCCTCAAGATTGAAAAATAATTATTAAAGAAGAAGGAAAAAATCGGTCCGAGACAACTCAGACAAACTTTCTCATATATGAGTTCATAATTACTTAGCCCAGTGTTTCCACTTATTAGTTTTCAAATGTACATTTAAATATTATTGAACATTTCATCAAAATTTATCATAAAAAATAACTTCTCCTCGGCGGGGAATCGAACCCGGGCTCTCTCCATCCGCGTTTTAAGCTAATTTCTCAGGAACTAGATTTTTCCCGGGAAAACGGCTTATATCGTTGGATTCGTATTCAAATGGACTACATTTTAGAATTTTTTAATTAAAATCGTCGGAACCGTTTTCGAGAAATAATTTTTTTTCAGGTTTTAATAATAATTACTTAGCCCAGTGTTTCCACTTATTAGTTTTAAAATGTACATTTAAATATTATTGAACATTTCACCAAAATTTATCATAAAAAATAACTTCTCCTCGGCGGGGAATCGAACCCGGGCTCTCTCCATCCGCGTTTTAAGCTAATTTCTCAGGAACTAGATTTTTCCCGGGAAAACGGCTTATATCGTTGGATTCGTATTCAAATGGACTACATTTTAGAATTTTTTAATTAAAATCGTCGGAACCGTTTTCGAGAAATAATTTTTTTTCAGGGTTTTTTCAGAGTTTTTGGGGGTAGCGCCCCCAAAATTAGAGCTAAAATTCATTTCTCGATTTTGCCTCGGGGTATGATTTTTCCTGAACATGTATGCCAAATTTCGTCGAAATCGGCCCAGTAGTTTAGGCTCCAGGCGTCTGCACAGACGACAGACGATAGACGACAGACGACAGACAGACAGACATTTTTTAAAAACCACTTTTTTGGACTCAGGGGACCTCAAAACGTGTAAATCCATCAAAATCTCAAAATCGAATTTTCGCGCCATCAAAATACTTTCTCTTTATATGAGAAAGTAAAAAGGTAAATTAAGAGGTACCCTAGAAGTCTGAAATGAATCGTGGAACCTTGTGATTTCGCCGCAATGCTCCACCTTGCAACTACGCCGCAATGCTCATTGCGATTTCCAAGAATACTTAAATCAGACATCTTTCTTTACATTGAATATTGGCCCTTGACTTTACGATATATTAGATTTAGAGATATTATTCCTTTAATACCCAGGATTTGTCTTAAATCTTAATTGGTAGTACCTAAACTAGTTAAATACCTATGTATAGATTAAAAATTATATATTTACATTACCTCCACTTAAGATTTCCGAATAATGATGACACAAATTGTCTTCTAAAAAAAAACACTTCGACTTAAGTAATAATTTTTCAATAGATAAATAAATAACCACTAAGAAAAATTTACGAATAAACACTACCGAAAAAAAAAAAAAAAAAAAAAAAAAAAAAAAATCACTTCAAATGTATTAAACTGAAAATGCGGGTGTTGAAAGTAATCTCCTTTGTGAAGTACAGTATTGAACGACTCTCAAAAGAATGACGAAATTTTCATAGGATATTATAGATTTAGAATAAATAACTAATAAAATGTTAAGAATAATTAACTATAAAGTAAAATTTACGAAAAACACGGAACGGAATAAAAAGAATGAAACGCAACACTTAAAAGGTATTGAACTGAAAATTCGGGTGTTAAAAGTAAGCTCCGTTCTGTAGTTCTGTACTGAACGACTCTTAAACGAATGATGCAATTTTTCATAGGATAATATAGATTCAGAATGATATATTTAGAAAGCGAAATGCGTCAAACTATTAGGAAATATCTTGTACGTAGATAGAGGAAGTTGAGTAGCTAACTGAAAATTCAATTCGGATCTTCCCCAAGTCCTGTTAATACCTTATTGATGTTGACAATAAGTGAGTCAGAAATCTGGGAAGACTTAAGTTGTGAGTCAGACTGCAGACTGAATGTGGGGGGGGGGGGGGGGACTTAACCGCAGAGACTAGATCTAGACTCGTTGACTGTGTGAAGTCTAAACATAAAGTGATTCAATGTATAAGGTGGTGATCTCATGGTCCGTGACATTAGTATGCGTAGAATCATGTCAAGTTCATCGGGCTTAGACACCTTACTTTACATCCTGCCTGTATATTACCTTATCAAATACTTAATGAAACGAAAACCTTACTTACTTACTTATATCTTTTATCTTGATGTCCATTGTGTAATATTTAATCTTTCCACTGTCCCACCATAAATGATTATTGGAGACGAGAACAGAACAGGGACCTTTGGGATTTTAAATTTGGCTTATAGGTGACCTCTTTGATTTGGAGTAATATTTGACTAACTAACCTATTAAGTGACAAACTAACATCAACTTGATTATTGGTCTACTAACTAAATTCATACTCAGGATCATGAAAATCACATTGTCCACCAAAATGGCCGCTCTCCACCGGTTTATTTTTTTTCAAATGACTATTACCAAGCTATGTCCTGCAGACGAACTTAGCCGACCACATATTCTTAAAAGGCACCAAAAGATTTACTTATACACAAAATTCTAGTTTGATGTTAGTCAGACACTTTTTTCCACACTATCTCCTGGACTATTTGGCAAGCAGTCTTCAAACTAAAAATCTTTTGTTTTTGCATTTACACCCCAAATTAGGGGTGCTTTTAATGCCGTTTTATTCACAGTAGACGCCCCTGTGATCACTTGGGACCCAGAAAAAGTGATAACATTAAACTACTGATAGTAAGAAAAAAGCAAAAGGTAATACAGGGCGAAGTAAAACTCAAAACAAAATTATAAACAAGACTGTGGTCATTACGTACACTGTGTGATGTAATTATACTTTTAATTGTAATTTACATAATAAATAAAATCCTTAGAATATATCCCTAAGAAATAAAAAAATAAAATTCATATAATGTATGCAATAGTTATTTAGGTAACTAGGCAGCAAAATGGAATTATACTGACGATTGATTAAGTTAGCCTCCGCGCCAGAGGCGAGGACAGGCTATGAAAATTAACTGCCAAGGCGAAGCCGAGGCAGGCATGAATACACGAGGCAGAAATGTTTCCTTTGCTGCCTTATTGCATACAATATTTTATCTACTCACGCTATTTAGATATAAAATGAAAGCTTAGGTAAACATATTAATACGTTAATAATATAACATTGCTTTGTATTAAAACAAGTATAAAACTAAACCACAAACAAAAACAGATGTTATGACACGCACTGGTAAACACTGTACTTTTCCTGCCAAGGCAGGGAAATATTTCCCTGACTCTTTCAACTACTTTCATGTCTGTTTTTAATATTTTAATGAAAAGTCAGCGAAATAGTACTGTCCAGCCTAGAAACAGTTAAGGTAATGCTTAATTTTGCTGCCATGAGTAGATAAATAAATGTAAATGATCACGATGTTTCGAACGGCTCATTCTTAATTTTAAAAATTAAACTTAAAACAAAACAAATCATCTTGGGTGCGCCCTTTCCAAGTTTTTTGATAACATAAGTGGTTATATCATTAACAAGTGGTTGATAACAATAACCGTGATTACAGATTACATTAACCGGCGTCTACTGTATTAGTATATATCTTGACTATGTATTGGGATATTTCAATAGTTGCTGCCTCCCTCTCTTCCTTTTTAATATTTTTTTTGTTTTTTTATTTATACATTTCAGAACTTTGTATTACTTAATTTTTGTTAGGTATCATTTTAGGAATACTTTTAATAGTAATCTTCTACAATTTTCAACATCTTTCTTATATTTTATCACAGCCTCGGTTACAAAGAAAAAAATAAAACTTCACTGACTACATTAAAGATGTGGTAATAATGACATGAGTGTGTTTAATCAAATTTATTTAAAAGGTTTAATATTTCTTGTTTAAAGCATCATAACTTAGTTTTTGTAGAGAAGATAAATTAAAATGAAAAGTAGACTACATACATAAGGAAAATTAATGCAAAGGAACAAGAGAGAGGGTTCTAAAGCAGAAGAGGCACGATATATGAATATAAGGGGTAAAAGAAAACTGAAAAGAGGGTAGCATGGTAGCATTATTACACATTTTATGTTCTGTAAAACATTTCAGCCGAGTTATTTTCATTTTCCACTTCTAGACCTTGTTATGTGTAACAGAGGCTTTTTCAACTAGGCCTTGTTCAGGATATTTCCTTAGGGCACCGCACTGTCCTTCGGGCATTCTGCCAAATATAAAATAAAACGTTCCGCTCTTTCAAAACAATCTCACAATATAGCAATTTATTATTAGTAAAGTTATAATTTGTTTTTCTTTTTTTTGGCATCATATGCGCAAAATGACGCAACTTAAAACTTTTATGAATAGCAATTAAAACATTCTATAGATTTTCCCTCCCTCCTATCAAAGATAATCTTTACTGTGTTTATCGGAGTTAGCCCAGGCTCATATTGAGACGCAGGGCAGGGCACCACGTTTTTTTTTCAACCGCAAAATATATGAAACCGCACGAATTGAGACGCAGGGCAGGTACCACGGTTTTTTTAATCAACCGCAAAATATATGAAACCGCACGAATTGAGACGCAGGGCAGGCACCACGGTTTTTTTTCAACCGCAAAATATATGAAACCGCACGAATTGAGACGCAGGGAAGGGTAGGGCAGTACAACACCACACGTGGCCTACCCAAAGCTCAGTGGAGCAACTAAGTAATCCGGCGCCCTCCGCAATTTTAGAGAATGCGCCCCCTATAACTTACAAAATTTACCCCTTCCCCTCTCTCGGACAGTCTTCGGGAATAGATGGAGTGGGGACGATAAAATAATATGTTTAATTAACTCAATATTGCGTTTTGTTTATTAAAACATTTAATTAAAGTCATAATATTATATAGTAGACATAGAATCGTAAACTGTTTTTCCCCGTATACCACATGCCGATATTATTTTGTTTTCCATAGACTCCCTACCTGCTTATTATTGAATTTTCTTAAACATATTAACTTTTTTAAACATATTTCTCGGGAAAATGACTTATAACTATATTACAACGTTTTTATTAGCTTGCTTTCTTGTTTTTTTGTTTGTCCAGTACAAATCTTGCAATCGATTTTTAACTAACTTCCCGAGTAGCTAGACTTTTGAAACTTTTAGAACACAATGCATTATTTTAATACTTTTAGCCATCTTTCAGCAGAATTTAATTCGTTTTCAGCAAATTTTGCTGTATAGAAAGTTAGTTCAGAAAAAATTCGCAAGTTATTTTATCTGTTTTGACATATCCCATATTTACAATCTTCATTTTGACGTGTTTTAAATTTATGATTTATGACAGAAAATTTAAAAACGTAGTATATAAAAAGTTCTTTTTATCTGGTAATTATTCTCAGATTTAAATGGACTAAATTTTATAAGTTGTAAATCAAAATCGTCGGATCCGTTTTCGAAATATAATTTTGAGTTTTTTTGGGGGGTTGCGACCGTAATCGCAACCCCCCATTTTTTTTTTGGGGGGGGGGGGGGGGTGTAGGGGACGCTATTTACTTCACTGCTAAAGCTGTTGGATCTCAATTTTGCGGGGTCTCGTATATTTTTGCGGGGGAAAAAAAGTGTGCTGCCTTGCCCTGCGACTCCTGCATCTCAATGTGACCCCGGGCTAAGAATCATAATTATATTTAGCACCAGGAAGGAAAGGAATCCCCCCTCGATCTTGGGGTCATTCTTCTTCTCTCACCGTCCCCTACACGGGAGCATATCCAGGGCAGTGTTTAGATTCTTTGTACAGAATTTGACCTTTTATATATTAAAGATATTTTGGCGATTTGCTATTTTTCAAAAACAAATAGCACACTAAATACGACACTAATAATAATAATAATAATTATAACTTATGGATAATGTCCTAACTTGATTTTAAGCATAGAGTATAGTCACAATGGACTATTTTTAATTAAAAAAAAAGTTTTATTTTTCCTTGAAGTTAAAATGTTTATAAATTTTGAAGCCTCCTTTCTCTTTCTCTTCTTTTTTTTACAACTTAATTCTATTTTTCCTCCGGATATTAAATTTTTGATGAGTTAAATTCTTGGCTCCTTTAATTAAAGTTGTAATACGCTTGATGTCTATGCTGCCAATCTTACTTACCGTAAAATCTCGCGTATAGTGCGCACTTTTTTACCTCCTTTTTCCTTCCAAAATAGGGGTGCTTATTATACACGAGTGAAAAAAAAAAAATGCTTTTTTTACAACTTAAATTTTACCTCAATAATTAAAAAACAGTGCTTACAAGAGTATATTTATATTTAACATATTAAAATAAATGAACGTAAATATACTTTTCTTTAACCAAAACCGACTATATGTTTCTTATCATATTTATTTATTTTAATTAAGTGCCTACCTACTTATTTATTTATTTTGCTTCCGAGTTTACCGAAGGTAACGGAAGCTATGTGATCGTTCTGAAGAACGAAAATATTTTATGTCTCCGATTTCAAAAATTCCAAGACAGAAATCCGTTTCAGACATCAGGGAACATTTTTGGTTCCGTGTCTGTCTGTCGGTCTGTCGTTTAATTTTTGCGAACCAACATATCTTAAAAACTACACGTCCGATTTTAATGAAATTTGGATGGTAGGTCATAATTAGCTCATTGTTGGTCCCATATAAGTTTGAACCTTTTGCGCTAATTTGTTTCTCTTCCACATGCGCACAAACATACATTTATATACACCTATAGCTTCAAAAGTACTTATCTGATTTGTATGAAACTTTTATAATTTATTGAAAGTAACCCGCCGATAGCCCTAAATTAATTTGAAACGTCTGCGCTCTTTGACATTTTCTAAATCAATACTTTAATTTATGTCATAAATCCAAACAATTCTGACAGATTAAAAAAACGGGGGAAACAATTATACAAATTAGACAATAATGGCTTGTAAAAGTATAGAGTCAATAATGTACGTGATAGGATGCGAGGAAGCTATGTGCCACACCAATTGGCAGTCTATTTTTTAAACAGAAAGACTTATATTCAAAGTTATGTTACTTTTATTTCGGCAATTGATAAAAGTAGATGGAAGTTAATTTTTATTCTTATTATATCAAACACCGGCACGTGGCTTGATTACAAACGACTGAATTCAATTCAAAGGCGGGCCCGCTTTCTACGAAATTGTTAATATGGCTTTATATTTTTTATTCCTTGATTTGATAAAAATTCAGAAAATTTGAACTAGGTGCGGATTATACACGAATTTTTATCTAAAATTTGACGGAAAAGTTGGTCGCGTATTAAACGCGAATATTTCATTTCCCTCAAATTTTAGGAGGCCAAAATTTAGCCTGCGTATTAAATACGCGAGATCTTACGGTAATCATTAAAAGAAATTAGTTAAAGTTTCGATCTTGTTTTCAAGGGGGGCGTAACTAGGCATCGCGTGGCTCTATCACTGAAGCGAGCGTATTGCAATGAAATACTGAATATTGAAATTTATTAATCATGATGAATGTCATAGTTGAAGATAAGTGGAAGAGGGTAGTGTGAGGAAAAGTGGGGGTACTCGGTACAAAGCTTTACATCCTAAACAAACCTATACACTATGCCACTATACGACTATAACAATCTTAACCATCCGCGGTAGCTTTTAAACAATTATTATAAATGTATCTCTTCACTACGCAAAGACTTCTGCTTGTATCAAGTTAAAATTTTGCATGCCTGTTTTAATTGTGCATTAGATGGTGTATATGAAGTTTTATTAAAATCATTACGTTACAACGTAAGATATCGGTAAAAAGGTTGTTTTCTCTATTATAAACGTTTAGGTCCGCTTTAATAGTTTTAGCGATCTTTATTAAGTCATAGCGGTGTCGCTATGATGGTTCGTCTCATCGAATAGATGATGATAGAATCTTTTCCCGTCCTGAAATTCCAATTTAATTTTTGTACCTCTCGTTTACGCGAGCGTTGCAACTCTTGGACGGATCACGCTGTCCCACGAACTAAGCCTGAGTATTAGTAAGAGGAACATGTATACCAAATTTCAACAAAATCGGTCAACTTTTACTCAAGTTATCGTCACACGCGTAAACGTTACAGACAGACAGACAGACAAGATGCATATTTCGTTGAATGTAAGAAGCTCGCTTACGCTCGCTTCAAATATACCGTGAGGTTATATTTAGTTCTAATTCAATTGTAAATAAATATGGTAATTAGACTTTAAAAGTGTCCATTGTTAAATAAAGAGGAAAAAGTCAATAAAAAAGGAATAAATGTTTCCGCAGTAGCAAAAAGAAACATGTCTATGAATATATGGAAATAAATGAAATTATAAAACAATACAGTCCATTGTTCTGCATCCGGTGTACATCGGAAACTATTCTCAATTTCTTAGTAAAAAGGAGGTAAACACAGACTTTTTTTCGACATTAATTCAAATGGCATTAGTGTGATATTTACGTAAAAACTACTGTCAAGGTTTAGTGTAGCTCGTATTTGGTTTTAGTTTGTTAGAAGGAAGTTAAGAATTTAACTATATTTTGCATTTAACAAGACTTGCTCCTTTATTGTTATTCTCCTTTTATTTTAAAACAATTCAAGGCGAATTTAATGTAGTTAATTGTTTATTTTTGTTCTCAACAATGAAAGCTCATTGTTCTAATAAAAGGGCTTGCTTTAAGTATCTATATTTATATTCTTAATATTCAATTTGTATTTTGAAATGGGTCGGTATGAAAATTAACTATCAGTTCGGAATTCATATTAAAAGCTTTTAAAATCTAAATCAATATAATTACATTAGTATTTAACTGGACTTTGTTATAAGAAAATGCAGTAAGGTGATAAAGAGGAGAAATTAATTTTATTATTATAAACACATAATTATGTATTCTTTCGTCTTTTACAACCTGACTGACAAATTAATAGGTCGAATTAATCAACTATTATTAAAATACTCTGCCAATTAGTGTGGCACATAGCTTCCTCGCGTCCTTTTTTGTATACACATAAATGATTTTACGCTTTTACAGCCCATTATTGTCAAATTTGTTATTTAAATATGGGACCATCTCTAAGCTGCGTTCAATATAACATACAAATTTCTTAAAAATCAAATGAGTACTTTTCAAGATATAGGTGTAAATAAATGTATGTTTGTGTGCATGTTCAAGAGAAATAAATGGGTGCAGAAGGTTGAAACTTATATGGGACCAACAATGGGCTAATTATGACCTACCATCTAAATTTCATTAAAATCGGATGTATAGTTTTGAAGATATGTTGGTTCGAAAAAATTGAGCGACCGACAGACACGAAACCAAAAATGTTCCCTGATGTCTGAAATGGATTTCTGTCTTGGAATTTTTGAAATCAAAGTCATAAAAAAAGTCGATCTTCAGATCGATCAGCTTTCGTTACCTTGGGTAAGCACGGAAGCAAAATACTATACGTCATTGTTAAAATTAATAAATAAAAAAATTATGGGCACTATCTATACATTAGTCCAAGTGAAGAATTTAAATTTTATATTACCTATATTATCATATATTGATAGATAGATTAACCAAAGTTGGCCCATTTTACTTTCCCGTTGAACCGTTTTACACACACACACATATAATTAACAAATTTTTAATATTTTCTTTAATTTTAGACCCATTTAGGTTTAAATAATCAGTCATTTATAAATAACGACTGGTCATTATTAGTAAATATATATATATATATATATATATATATATATATATATATATATATATATATATATATATTTTTTTTTTTTTTTAAATTTATTAAAGGACTACAAAACGACGGGTAGACGGTATGAGAGGCAAGGCAATATTGCATCGGGTTAAAAATAAAATATTATGACGTCACAGAGGTTTTTAATAATGAATTCCATTGGATCAATAGCCAATGGCATGCCAGTTTGAATTCAATACATTTAACCCTGGGAGAAACACCGCTCTAGAGTATTTTTTGTGACATTATGTGTTGCACAGAATAAAAAAAAAAAAAAAAAAAAAATGTTTGGGATTGGGATATTAAATGAAATAATAATGATAACCTACTATGTATTGACGAAGTATACTTTCTCTTCGATCTAATCTTTAAAATATCTGTTGCTTAGGACTGGACTTTGTGGAATAATGGTAGTGAGAAAGACAGTAGTCTTTAAAAAGAGGGAATTATCAGGAAGGCCTACACCGGCTGTAAAGCTATTTTTTCCCCCTTTAAATTTACCGTAACTGTATGCATTTATTAAATAGGGAATAATTGTTTTAATCATCACATAGTTAGAAGAGGAAAAATGTCAACTCGAATATACAATTTGTAGTTTGCGAAAGTTTCAATGTGTGTCAAACTTCGAAATTTAAGCATCATTGTGGTAATCTACTAACATAATATCAGAGATTCAGATAAAATTAATTACATTATTTAATTAAAAATTAAGTTCGACTACGGTTAACAAATCTTTCTCATATTCGAATTTAAATTCCATAATATCAAATTTAATTCATTCACTAGACTGATTTCTTTACAAAACTTTGGATAGTAGGTCATAATTAGCCCATTGTTGGTCCCATATGAGTTTTAACCTTCTTCACCCATTTGTTTCTCTTCCAAGTGCTCACAAATATACGTTTATATATCTACACCTATATCTTCAAAAGTACTCATGTGATTTTTGGATGGTTGATTTTGTGATGAAATTTGGATGGTTTTTTGAGAGTAGCCCGCAGATTGTCCCAGATTAATTTCTATCGTCTGCTCTCTTTAAATTTTACTTTATTGATCATTTATTTTTATGTGAAAATCAAAACCATTTTGACAGATTTAAAATAATTTTGAGTTCGCTATATTTTTCCTGTGTGCATGTCAAAACGTTCTTTAATAAAGTTTTATGATTTTATCTCTTTTGATTCAAAAGTTATTGGAACCGTACAGAGTGACAGACGGACGGACAGACAGATAGACACAGCAACGAAACTATAAGGGTATTTTTTTTTGGTTTTACCAACAAAACCCTAAAAAGGGGGAAAATGAAATAAATTCGTCAATAATAGGTCGTAAAAGCATAAAATCATTAAAGTATCCGAAATAGAAAGCGAGAAAGCTATATGCCACAATAATTGTCAGAGTATTTTAATAGATAATTTAGAAAGATAAACATATTTAGAGGTGATCAACAGGTGTATGTTTATACATCGTTTTCGATTTTCAGCTATATAAAATTTATCAATATCTCGAAAACTAGATTATTCCCGTGAAAACGACTAATATGGTTAAATTTGTAGTTAAATGAACTACATTATATTATTATTATTTTTTTTTATGTTTTTTTTTTTTATCACATCTTCGATACCGTTATTGAGAAATTATCCCCCCCCCCCTTAAAAATGTAAAAATTGAGAAAAAAGTAAAGGAGAAATAGTGAATGAAATTAGTAAAAGTATAAATCAAGGTCGTGTAATGTAATTAATATTGTAAAACAGGAAAGAAATGCTTAATTACAATATATGCAGAGTATAAAGTGATGGTTAGGGGTTAATGTACGTGCTCTCGTACGGTATACACGCTCTAGCTACGAGCAAAAAATGTCGCTTTCTCTAACACAGGTGAAACTGAGCCATCGTTATACTGTAGTGATATCGGCTATCTGAAGCTAATGGCTTTTCCACTAGAAGCTAAAACCACGAAAACGTTTTGTGCCGGAAGGTTACAATCTATTCTCTATGGTTACAATCTCTATTTATCTATGGTTACAGTCTCGTAAACAAGAGAAGGTTATAACTTGTGAACTGCTTTATAGTAAACAATATTTTTTAAACCACTGATTTATAGTTAACAATATTTTTTAAACCGCTGCTTTATAGTTAACAATATTTTTTAAACCACTGCTTTATAGTAAACAATATTATTAAACCACTGATTTATAGTTTACAATACTTTAAACCACTGGTTTATAGTTAACAATATTTTTTAAACCCCTGATTTATAGTTAACTATATTTTTTGAATCCCTGATTTATAGTTAACAATATTTTTTAAACCACTGATTTATAGTAAACAATATATTTTAAACCGCTGCTTTATAGTTAACAATATTTTTTAAACCACTGATTTATAGTTAACAATATTTTTTAAACCACTGATTTATAGTTAACAATATTTTTTAAACCGCTGCTTTATAGTTAATATTTTTTAAACCCACTGACTTATATGTCAACAATATTTTCAATTGAAATGCCTTTTCTTGAAATATTCAGCATTAGAGAACATTTAATTATGTGTATAAATAGACGGTCAATTAGTGTGGCACATGGCTTCCTCGCATCCTATCATGTACTTTATTTATTTTATGCTTTAATGAACCATTTGTGTCTAATTTGTTTAATTGCTTCCCCCTAATATATATATATATATATATATATATATATATATATATATATATATATATATATATATATATATATATATATATATATATATATATATATATATATATATATATATATATATATATATATATATATATATATATATATATATATATATATATATATATATATATATATGTAAGTATGTGTGTGTGTCTGCGTATACATTTCTAATCAAACCTTATATTAAATAAAAAGCTATTTTAATACCAATAGGGAAACTGAAGCACTATAAATTTCAATCTAGCCATTTATTATAAATTCTCTCTGTATTGGCCATCTTTTCATCTAATGTTTGCCGACTCTATGATAGGAGCAAATGGTACTTGAACGTGCTTTTTGAGCATTGTTTAAAGTAAAAAGACTCAGATAAAGCCAGACCGATTACACATCTTCGGACCGGCGCCAAACAATGAAACAGACCCAGGGAGGTTATACTGAGAAGCATTTGGCATTCATACCTTATAACTCAGTCAGAGTAAACTCAGATCGATAACTAAATATCATTGATTTATTTACATCGAGTTTTCTTAGTTAGATATCGTGTGCCTTGGTTTCAAGCATCGCCTTCGCCATTAGGTAAACACGTCACGAATATACTGGAGTATTGAAGGCGAGAACTCGCTCGCTACTCAAGTTTCGCCACTGCTTACCTAGTTTCAAACTAAACCAAAGCTAGTGTAAGTAACCTCTAAGCACCTTCAGGCAATATGATTTGACGTCGTTATAGAATTAAATTATTGCTCTGCACTTATAAAAGCGTATCTGTTATATAATTTATTTTACGATAGAGAAGAGAGATAGAGTGAGAGCACTTAAGCAATTCCATTTGTGAAATTTTATTTCTTCTTTGGTTCAGTGAATTAATAGTACATTACGCGTCGAGTGCGGAAAGTAGCATTTTGCATGCGAGTGTGGAGTTTGCACCCGAGCGACAGCGAGGGTGGTAAAACCACACGAGCAATGCAAAATGCCGTTTACGCACGAGTTGCGTACCGTACTTTATCTACGATTGTTAGATTTAAATAATAAATACAGAAACAAATAAACTTGCTGTATGTAAGTTCGTATCTCTCTCTTGATAAAGATGGCATTAATTCATTAGTTGTATTTTTTGCCGAATTAATTATTTCTGGAGGATTATTATTCTCCACATTTTCGTCAAAGTCACTTGATTCACTCATTGTTTTTCACTAAAAACTCGATATAAACAGTTACTTTAATAAAAGAACACCAAATTAGTTTTGTTAAATGTAAACAAACCCACTAATCGTGCGTAAAGCTGAAGAATTCCTCTTCTTTACCACACTAGTGCGGTAAAGAAGAGGAATTATTCAGAACTATGAGACGCGCATGCGCAATGAATACGTAAATAATCATTTTCTATGCATCTAAACAAAGATATAATGTTTATATTTCGTATCAATCGTAGATAAAAATATTTGTTTCCTTTAGCCTTTGTATTAGCTATGCGTGTTACTATTTTTATTTTCTCATATACGTGCCATAGTACGTATATATTTTTTTTTATTGTTGATATAATTACACGTTTTAAGATCTAAGTCCAAGACAGTAGTTTTTAAAAATCGGTCCGAGACTCCTCAGACTAACTTTCTCATATAATCTCGGTCCCACATTCTAGAAACTTTTTGTTCTATCTGAAGCTGAACGTTTTAACAAAATCAGATTTATTTTATCAATATCTCGGAAACTAGATTTTTTCTCGAGAAAACGGCTTATATAGTTAGATTCGCATTTGAATTTACTACAGTTTAGAATAATTTTTTTAATCAAAATCGTCGGATCGATTTCGAGTTTTTGGAGGGTAGCGCCCTCAAATTTGGTGCTAAAATTAATTTTACTTTTCTTCAGCCATCTAGTACTTACATTCAAAATTTTATAATGTGTCAATAAAAGGCCATTATCATTTGTTTTTATTCACGTAAAAAAGCATAACAGTTTTGTCAGATTTACAAAACGGAGGGGAGGGGGATTTAATAACTTTGACAATAACAGGTTGTATAAAAGTATGAAATCATTAAATAATACGAAATTCAAAGCGAGTAAGCTATGAGCCACACTAATTGGTAACTATTTTATATAATGTTGTTTATAACTTTTTTTTTTAAATTATTACATGTGTGGTTAATTGTTTTTAAAATTTGCAATATTTGTTTTTTTGTTATAAGAAAGAAATCAAACCCTTATCCAATAAAACGAAATGTTTGTATTGATTTGTTGGTCTTCAAATAGATATAACTTATCTACATAGACATCTAATACTTAATTTTACGTTTTTTTAAATATAAAATTAAGCCCTTTGCCGTTGCCACTTCACGGTTCGTTATTATGAATTATGAAAGTATAGAACTAGCATTAAGCAGAGCATTAGTATATACATTTATTCACAATGCATATTACGCATAATAGAGGTAATCTTAGCTTCTTAACGTTAACGCAACTATATGAGGACTTTACGTTTTAGCTTGTGACCATTGTAGAGAAAACAAATACATGGAAAAATAACGGAGAAAGTTTAGAGAAACAAAGAATACGAGAAGGAAATGGACGTACGAAATAATAATAAACGTAAATAATAAACAAGAGAGGGTCAGTTAAGGAGAAAAGATATTAAAAGGCTCGGAGTTCACCCTACGTAGGCCCTTATAAGAGATTGTAATATTTTCACTAACAATACACTTTTCAACCATTATATAAAAGGCACTCGGGCTCTCAATTTATGAGTAAAAACCTACAACAAAAACTAAGAAGATGCTTTGAAAACCTGAGTAATATGAAGGGGAAATGAAACGAGCATTTTCTATCAGTGCGTTCCATTATCTCCCGTATCAAGGAAGCGCTGTATTCAGAGAAGATAGTGCTTCAGTACTTGACTTGCAAGATGAGCTGTTTGTCTGCTAAATCATCAACCCAGTAACAGTAAGTAGCAGCAAATTGCAAGGCACGTAGAGAGAACCCATTAGGTATCAAAAAACTCGGTCGAGAAAACTCAGACTTTCTCATATACCAGTACATAATTACTTAGACCAGTGTTTTCCATTTATTAGTTTTCGTAGGTACATTTAATTATTTTTGAACATTTAATCAAAATTTATTATAAAAAATAACTTCTTATCGGCGGGGAATCGAAACCGGCCTTTCTCAGTCCACGGTTAAAGCTATTTTCTCAGGAACGAGATATGTCCCGTCGTATTTAAATGGACTACATCTTAGATTTTTGAAGTGAAACTTCTTTGGCGGCGGTAGAGTAAATTTTTTCATATAGTGAAATCGTGTAACGAAGTTTGCGATTCGAGACTCGTCCAAGTGTAACATTTTTACAGATTAATTATATTATATCTATTTAAAGACCAGCAAATCAAAACAAACATTTTTTTTTATTGGAATAAATGTGGTTGCCTTAGCGTAGCAATATATTTTTTTCAATTAAATTTCCTATAACCATTTCTTAATCCTGAAATAATAAATTCGTCAAAAAATGAAAGAGAGCAATGCATTCTAGAACTTAAGTTTCACTTCTAATGCGTGAGAATAATAATCAAAAATATATATTTTAAATCAAAATCGTAGGAACCGAGTTCGAGAAATAATTTGTTGTCACGTGTTTTCAGAGTTTTTGGGGGGAAGAGCCCCAAATATCTCGATTTCGCCCCGGGGTATGATTTTTCTGAACATGCATGCCGAATTTTGTCAAAATCGGCCTTATTAGTTTAAGCTCCACTAGTCTCTACAGCCGACAGACAGACAACGGTCTGAATATTTTTTAAAATCCACTGTGGTTGAGGTTCCAACCACTTTTTTGAACTCAGGGGACCTCAAAACGTGTAAATCCATCAAAATCTCAAAATAAAATTTTCGCACCAATACTATCTTTTTATGCGAGAAAGTAAAAATTGTTAAAGAAAAAACATCTTTATACCACAACGAAAAAATCATCTATATTCACGTGACTTATCTAAGTTCTAACCAAAAAACCTGCATAATTGTGAAATAATACTATTTTTTCCATTTCATAGAAAAACATTGATTCATGGATAATTTTTGGACAATGGGTCTGCAAAGAAGAAAGACAACAAACAGACATTATTTAAAAAACAATCTTTTGGATTCAGGTGACCTCAAAACGTTTAAATCCATCAAATCTCAAAATTGAATTTACACAATACTGTGACTGTGATGGTTAAAGCTATTTTGGCGCGCACAATACTAATGTGCCACACTAATTGGCAGACTATTTTCTACTCTTACTATTTTATTATATTTAAGATAATGCGTTAATACTATCGTGAATCATTCTGCCAGCTTTATTTTGTTTTAATAATTAAAAAAAAAAAAAAAAAAAAAATGAAGAGTTACATGCTTTATAATTAAATTATAGAGTGGGTGGGGGTGGGTGGTTTAAAGTTGGAAAACTGTCCTTTTTGGGGACGCACCTGGTTCCCTACTTATTGTCCATTAATTATTCATTTGTTTTTAATGAAAACTAGCGGATGTAAAAGGTCCATTTAACTGGTTATTTTCCAGCTGGTGCCGACGGAACTGTAAGGGAGAATAGTTTAATTAGATCACGCAACTTTCTAATAAACTAAATTACTACCTATTTAGGTAGTAGTGTTTCAAACTGAGTTTAATTCTATCGATATCTATTAGTGTATATATATAAATTTTGCATTCTAAATAAATTAAAACAAAAAAAACTAACTTAATGATAAATGATCTCGTTTAAAATTGAATTTAGTCTCGACTAAATATATCTTTTAATGAAAAAGAGTGATTCTAATTACTCCTTTTTCTACGATTGATACGAAATATAAACATTTTATCTCTGTTTAGATGAGCAGAAAGAGATTCTTTTCGTACTTGTAATCATTGCGCATGCGCGTTTCATAATTCTTCACCTTATCGCACGATTAGCATGTTTGTTTACATTTAACAAAACTAATTTGCTGTTTATTTAATTAAAGTAACTGTTTATATCGAGTTTTTAGTGAAAAACAATAAGTGATTTAAGTGATTATGACGAAAATGAGGAGAATAATGCGCCTCCCGAAATAATTAATTTGGCACAAAATGCAACTGATGAATTAACTGTCATATTAATCAAAAGAGAAACACGAACTTACATACTGGAATTAATTATATTAATATTAATACATACAGGAATTAATTCGTTTTACTCAATATTTAATAGATTTTAAAAATATTATTACTTGTTAGTTGTAGGTTTTGCTTCCGAGCTTACCGAATTTTATTTGTTTTTTCCTACTTTAATTTTAATAATATTGTAACTAAATTTTGAAAATATATAAAATGGTAAAGCATAAAGTGATAACTGTGAAACTGTCACCTTTATAAGATTTTGTACAACCAAACGATGCAAACTAATAGAAATAAACTTTTTGAAACTGAAACTGAAACTAACAGGAAGTTTAGTATTTTTTTTTTCAATATTTATTATTAAAATCCACAATCGTAGATAAAGTACGGTACGCAACTCGTGCGAAAACTGCATTTTTCTTTGCTCGTATGGTTTTACTACCCTCGCTGTCGCTCGGGTGCAAACTCCGCGCTCGCGTGCAAAATGCTACTTTCCGCACTGCGGACGCGTAATGTACTATTATCTATAATACGATTGAGACGTAATATAAACATTTTATCTCTGTTTAGATGAGTAGAAAGTGATTCTTTTCGTAGTTGTATTCATTGTGTATGCGCGTTTCTTCATAACTCTTCTTCACCTTAACGAGTTTGTTTACATTTAACAAAACTAATTTGCTGTTTGTTTAATTAAAGTAACTGTTTTTTCTGTATTTATTATTAAAATCCACAATCGTAGATAAAGTACGGTACGCAACTCGTGCGAAAACTGCATTTTTCTTTGCTCGTGTGGTTTTACTACCCTCGCTGTCGCTCGGGTGCAAACTCCACACTCGCATGCAAAATGCTACTTTCCGCACTAGACGCGTAATGTACTATTCTGAGTTTTATTTAAGTTTTTCCCGGAACTTTGTTGTGGCATCGGTTGTAAATTCAGATTTTTACTTAATCATGTTAATTAATTATTGTTTTCTTTAGAGTAAACAAGTGAATTTGTTCGACATTTTCGTCTAAATATAGAGTTTGTATTCATTGCTATTCAGGACGAAATGGTTGTTGCAAGTTGCTTAAGTCAGTTAAGTCTATTTTGTATGCAGTGGATGAAGTGAGACGGCTTAACTTTAGTATGGAGAAATAATAACATTTGTTTGCAACGCTGTAGGATACACCATATTGTTTTTTTTGTGGCTAGTTAAAGTTGAGAATTTAATCGTGTTGGTTAATGATTGGCGTTGTCTCGATGAAATTCCCTTTCATTCATGTCATGTACGTGTTGAGTGTCGGAAGAAGAGACATTGTACATGGGTACCATGTCATTTTCGCATGAACAGTGAGAGCCGTTTCCTTTCGAAAGCTCTCTCTACTTCCTTTTCATCTAAAACAAAACAATGTAGAGGTAAATCCATATCAAGCCCAGACTTCCTTGCCAACATAACCATAAGTTTACATTTCTATTGTTTAAGTATAAACCTATTATTCCGTAAAGTACCATTTGTACAAGAAATTTATAACTAATGAAATGAATATTGTCTAGTCTATTTAATCTCTCCCCATCTAATTTTAAATAATTTAACTTTTTTTTGTACATGAATAAAATAGATAAAATAGACTGCCAATTGGTGTGGCACATAGCTTCCTCGCATTCTATGACGTGCTTTATCATTTTATGCTTTTGGTCCTATTTATTTAATTATTTCTCCAGTTTATTATTCTGTCAAAATAGTTTTAATTTGTTACATTAATTAAAGTATCAATTTAGCAAAATCTAAAGAACACAGACGGTTCAAATTAATCTGGGGCTATCTGCGGGTTACTTTCGATAAACTATAAAAGTTTCATACAAATCAAATAAGTACTTTTAAAGCTGTAGGTAAAAATAAATGTATGTTTGTGCGCATGTGTTAGAGAAACAAATGAGCGCAGAAGGTTGAAACTTATTTGGGACCAACAATGAGCTAATTATGACCTACCATAAACATTTTATTGAAATCGGACTATAGTTTTTAAAATATGTTGATTCGCAAAAATTGAGTGACAGGCCGACAGACAGACAGACACGGAACCAAAAATGTTCCCTGATGTCTGCAAGATTTCTGTCTTGGAATTTTTGAAATCGGAGACATAAAATATTTTTCTTCTTCAGAACGACCAAATAGCTTCCGTTACCTGCGGTTAGTAGATGGTTGAAACTAGTTTCATGGTAGACCATTTAATTAAAAAAAAAAAAATGGTCCAAGACCACTCAGACAAACTCTCATATACGAGTTTATAATTACTTAGCCCAGTGTTTTCGTAGATACATTCACTTATTTAAAATTTCATCAAAATTTATCATAAAAGTAACTTCTACTCGGTGGGGAATCGAACCCAACCTCTCTCCGTCCGCGATGAAAGCAATTTTTTCAGGAACTTGATTTTTCCTGGAAAAACGGCTTCCATCGTTAGATTCGTATTTAAATTTATATTTTTATTTAAATGGACTATACATTTTAGAATATTTTAATCAAAATCGTCGGAACCGTTTTCGAGAAATAATTTTTTTTCCACGTTGGTTTCAGACTGTTTGTGGGTTTCCTCCAAATTTGAAGCTAAAAACCACATTTTGGAATCAAGGGACCTTAAAACCTTTGTTCTTCAGATCTATTATTTGTTTCATTTGGAAAAAGACCATTGATTTTGAGACTTTTCAAATAAATTATTCTTGGCACTATAGCCAGTTGCAGGTTTAGGTCACTATATAACAGCCTAATAGCTTCAAATAGATTTTCTCTGTACAACGTAAGGATGTATAAATATTTAACTGCTGGCCAGAGGTTTGCTTAGGATTACCCCTTAACTGTAGAGGAGTTGGTGGAAGGGGGGGGGGGGGGGGGGTTAGGTAAACAGTGACGGACGGACTGATGAAAATCACTTCACCATCTGTTTGTACTCTTAACACTGGGCCCAGCACCAACTCAAACATGCCAACCTGCCTTCCCCAAGCCCAGTGCCACTCAAATGCCATTATTTCTCAGTGCCAACAATGGTAAGAGTAAAAATTAATGTTTTTCAACTATTTCACTTGTTTATAAAAGCTCCGAGGGCAGGTCGTTGCATAGCTCGATTTCATTTCGTATTTTAGTTCATTTTTAATCTGTTTTTTCTCTATTTTCGAAAGGAAATTGATTTTCATCTTTTGAACTGATCATACTCAGTCCAACCTCTTAAAATTATCTATAAAGGTCTTATTTATAGTGCTTCCTTAATTATTCTTGTTAAATTATTGTTTTCTGAGCCTGGTCTATAAGTAACGTCTGGCATGATCATTCAAGACTAATACAAATCGCGAGGCTACACTATTCAAACTTTCGATCAGTCTTTCGCTTAGTCGTTGCGAAATTGTCATGGAGAAAGAACTGTTACTGCCATAATTGTACTATGTGCATGTGCACTTCAATTGAAAAAGTAATCAAAGTCCGCACAAGTAAATCAAAGTCAAAGTACCACAAAGTTGGTTAACAGATTTTTTCCGTTCCAGCTCCAGAGCGCTTTGACACTCTTGGCAGTACTGTTCGAAATGAGTTGATATTTTTGGTTAACAAATCTTATGTTCCTTCAGGATCAACTTCCTTGCACTTATTAACTAAAGTTGTGTACGCCTGGTTTATCTAGTCTCAGTTTCTATAATCCTTTCACTTGCCAGAGGCAAGGAAGGTGGCAGTCAGGTGTCGTAAGTCACCCATTTTCATTCGACACAACAGTTGCAACCCACTAGCTTTGCTGAGAGTAGACTGGCAGTGGAGCAAAGTTTGACCGATAAGACTAAGGCACGTCTAAATGCATACTTGTCGGCTATCTTGCATGTACCTTCTGCCATTCGATTTGAGTATAATGGCCGATGGGGGTTCATCTTAGAGAGATCGAGCGTTGACATAAGTTGTTCTTAGTCTGCGGCTTCCTCCAGAAGCAGAAGTAAATAAGCACTTAAAAGTTTTTCGAACGAAGTAGCCATGACGAGCGATAGAATAGACTGATGAGAAAGATATTGCACCAGCTGCGTTTTTGGAAAACCATTCGCGTCAGATGCGTTGCAGGAAACACACCTTAAGACAGATATTTGAATAAGCTGTTTAAGTGAATTTATATACATGTGAACTTTAAATATATATGTCTCCAATATGCAGTATATTATATTTATACCCGTTTGTCGGGCTGTATCTATTTCCTGGAAATAATGATTAAAAAATAAATTATTTATAAATATATACTCTTGTATACGAGAAGCCAAGAAGATAAGGAAGACATTTCAAACTGGAAAATACACGAACCTTTTTAAACTCATCCTTTTTTTTCCTGTTTTTCCATTTGTATATATTATGGCATGGCATACTTTTCCTTTTTACTTTCACATTAACATAACAGGGAAAGGTTTGCTGAAGGAGTTGAGAAGTGGAATATATTAGGCTCAGGTTGTGGGCTCGTAGATGCTTCCAGTTTTCCGGCCTAACCCGTCTTGCCGCATTGTAAATATGACCCCGGAATATTTTTTTCATTTTAAATCCCCCCTTTTCCACGTTTACTTCAACGAACATGAAGTTGTGCTGAAAAAGAATGAAGTTAATATTCAAGTATGTTTTATTCATCTAACATTCATTGTCAGTTACATCTCCCAACTTTAAAGAAATGTTTCCAATGCCTTTTGGAAATTGTTTGTAAGTTCTCTCGCATTTGTATATTTCTTATTAAGGTTTCATTATACTTTGTGGTTTATATAAGAAATAGACGGCCAAATGGTGTGGCACATAGCTTCCTCGCATCCTATCACGTATACTTTATCGATATTATGCTTTCACAAGCCATTACTGTCTAATTTGTTTAATCGTTTCCCCCTTTTTTAGGGTTTCGTTGGTAAAACCAAAAAAAGAAACCCTTATAGTTTCGTTCCTGTGTCTGTCTGTCTGTCACTCTGTACGGTTCCAATAACTTTTGAATCAAAAGAGATAATGACATGAAACTTACCAGTATTAAAGAACGCTTTGACGCGCACACAGGAAAAATATAGCGAACTCAAAATTATTAGCTGTTCAAATTCAAAATGGCGGATAATTAACGTCACGCGAAAAAAAATATTATTTTAAAATTTCGAGTGGGGTATCAAATGAAAGGAATTGAAGAGTAGATTACAAAAATATATACCACTTAGGGAAAGTGTTTAATTTTCGGCGCCATTTTGTCAAAAAACATCAAACTTTTGCGTGTCCCCCCCCCTAAAACTATATTTCTGCTGTTACTAAAAATATAGAAAAATATGCAAAATGTGCGGTCTGATGGGCCAATGGAATAATAAGAATAGTAATTTGATCCAATTAACTGGGAATTCAAAATGGCGGCTAATTCCTGTCACGGGGAAAAAAATATTTTTTTAAAATTTTGAGTGGGGTATCAAATGAAAGGTATTGAAGAGTAGATTACAAAAATATATAACACTTCTGGAAAATATTTAATTTTGCATGCCATTTTGTCAAAAAACATAACATTTTACACCCTCCCCCCCCTTATACTAATTTCATGGTCACGATACCAACGAAACCCTTTTTACGTGAGACTTCACGTCTAAACAATTTATTTTAATCAGTCTAAATTGTTTTTTTGCTTCCGAGCTTACCGAAGGTAACGGAAGCTATGTGATCGTTCTGAAGAACGAAAATATTTTACATGAATTAAAGTATCAATTAAGCAAAAGTTAAAGAGCACAGACGCTAGAGAATACAAAAACTATAAACGTTCATAAAATAAAAAGTACTTTTGAAGCTATAGGTTTAAATTAATTTATGTTCGTGCGCATGTTGTAGAGAAACAAATAGGCGCGAAAGGTTGACACTTATATGGGACCAACAATGGGCTAAATAATATGACCTATTATCCAAATCTCATTAAAATTGGACGTGTAGTTTTTAAAATATTTGGGTTCACAAAAATTGAGCGAACGACTGACCGACAGACAGACATGGAACCAAAAATGTTCCCTAATGTCTGAAATGGATTTCTGTCTTCAAAATGGATTCTGACAAAATAAGCTATAAACGTTTCATACAAATCAGATAAGTACTTTTGATGCTATAGGTATAAATTAATTTATGTTCGTGCGCATGTTGTAGAGAAACAAATAGGCGCGAAAGGTTGACACTTATATGGGACCAACAATGGGCTAAATATGACCCACAATATAAATTTCATTAAAATAGGACGTGTAGTTTTTAAGCTAGTTTGGTTCTCAAAAATTGAGCGACCGACAGACCGACAGACAGACACGGAACCAAAAATGTTCTCTTATGTCTGAAACGGATTTTTCTCTTGGAATATTTAAAATCGGAGACATAAAATATTTTTGTTCTTTAGAACGCTCACATAGCTTCCGTTGTTACCTTCGGTAAGCTCGGGGGAAAAAAAATAAATCGGATGTGTCACATAAAAAAATAAGTGGGAATATGTTTTTTTGACATAAATAGATGGGACCATGAAACCCTACTCGTGTTAGTGACACACACACTTCACCGAATTTTTTATTTGAAAACAAATGCGGATCATTTCGAAAGAAACCATTAGAGAAACCTCGGGGATTACACAATAGAAGGGGTTTCAGATACGATGTTAAAACAGTCGGTTCGGTATACGAGATCGACTATTTTGAATTTTTCATGAAATCGCTCGAGATTCGAGGGTTCAACGACCAAAAACCTCACTCTCCAGGCAACACGATTCACCGGCACGACAAAACCTCTTGATTCTTATCAACGTGGCTTTAATGATCATCCATTTACAGCTAACGGGGCCCATGAATATTAAATTTTTACACTATTTTCTAAATATTGTCAGATTAACGTAGTTTAGTTTAAAATCCAATCAATATTTCCCATTCTATTAATAATGGGCATTTTTTTAGGGTGGATTTTTTGACGTAGCAAACAGGATACTTTTAAAGAAAAGTGTTAATATATCTAATAGACTGCCTATTGGTGTGGCAAATAGCTTCCTCGCATCCTATCCACGTACTTTATTGATTTTATGCTTTTACAAGCCATTATTGTCTAATTGGTTTAATTGTTTCCCCCGTTTTTTTTTTTAATCTGTCAAATTTTTTTGATTTTTTACACGAATTAAAGTATCAATTTAGCAAAAGTTAAAGAGCGCAGACAGTTCATATTATTTATTTATTTATTTATTTTAATTTTTTATTATTAAAAGAGTCCTCTGACAGCACACATTATAAGGGCTATCTGCCATTAATTATAAGCCCTTATAATGTCAGGGTTATCTGCCTGACATTATAAGGGCTATCTGCCATTAACTTTCGATAAACTATAAAAGTTTCATTCAAAACAAAGTACTTTTGAAGCTGTAGGTGTAAATAAATGTATGTTAGTGCAGTTGTGGAAGAGAAACAATTAGGCGCAGAAGGTTGAAACTTATATGGGACCAACAAAGGGCTAATTATGACCTACCACCCAAATTTCATTAAAATTGGACGTGTAGTTTTTAAGATATGTTGGTTCGCAAATATCGAACGACAGACCGACAGACAGACACGGAACCAAAAATGTTCCCAGATGTCTGAAATGGATTTCTGTCTTGGAATTTTCGAAATCGGAGACCTGAACATTTTTCGTTCTTCAGAACGATCACATAGCTTCCGTTATCTTCGGTAAGCTCGGAAGCAAAATGTCTAAAACAATTGTTGGAGAATCTATATAAATTAGTCTGTATAATAGACTTTTAGGTACTTCTTTAGATTGTTACTCCCCTACGTGGTTTTAGAATATAAATGACTAACTAAATAAATATTAAGAAAAAGTCATGTTTAGTCCAATGTGCTTTGGGACAAAGGAATATCGCACTTCTATTTTGATAAGGGGAATAACAGTTAAAAGAAGAACATTCCGTACACCTTCTTTAGAATATTACTCCCCTCTGTTTTCTGTATAAGGGGAGTAACAATCTAAAGAAGTGACGACTATTAAAATAAATACTAAAAGTAAAGATATATTATTCTCTATATTTATTTAACATTTTTACTTTTCCTTACCTTATAGGAAAAGTATTATTTTCACTTAAAAAATCCGAAACTGATTTTGGGTGTTTTCAAGACGATTTAAGTAGTTTTTAGTTGAATGTCTGTTTGTCTATCTGTCTGTCTGTGTCACGCATAACTCCCACAGTTTTCAAGCTGGAGAGTTGAAACATGGTACAAATAATCCGTCCTTACATCTAGTTGAGCTGCCCGAAAAAATCATAAATTTGTGATATCATTAACCCATTTTAAATAAATCATCAAAAATAATCCGACTGCGTTGCACTATTGAAATTTGCACCCATTATACCTGTTTATAAGATAAGACCAAACATTTCCATTGAATTTAATTGTGATATCTGTCGCCATTTTGAATATATCGACTTTTGAACTTTGTAACTTTAATGCTAAATCATTTCAGAACTATTTCGCCGATTGAGCTGAAATTCGCAGCAATTATGCCTTTCTCTAAGATAAATACGTCCTCTATATTTCTACTTAATATCTTGCGCCATTTTTGAATTATTTGATAAGGAAAAGTTCCAAGACTCCCTGCGTTCGATTTTTTTTAAACTCTTCATTCTTCTAAATAGTCTCCTGTTCGGCACTTCTTAGATTGTTACTCCCCTTATAAAGAAAAACAAAAACAGAGGGGAGTAACAATCTAAAGATAGTGTACAGACTGTTCTTCTTAAGACTGATACTCCCTTATCAAAACAGAAGTGTGATATTCCTTTGTCCCTTAAGTACATTGGACTAAACATCCCTTTTTCTTAATAGTTATTTAGTCAGTCTCTTTTATTATAAAACAACATAAGGGAGAAACAATTTAAAGAAATACCTTTTTAGGGTTTCGTTGGTAAAACCAAAAAAAGAAACCCTTATAGTTTCGATCATGTGTCTGTCTGTCTGTCTGTCTGTCTGTCACTCTGTACGGTTCCAATAACTTTTGAATAAAAAGAGATAGAAACGTGAAACTTTCCAATATTAAAGATCGTTTTGACGCACACACAGGAAAAATATAGCGAACTCAAAATTATCAGCTGTTCAAATCCAAAATGGCGGATAACTCAAGTCATGCGAAAAAAATATTATTTTTAAATTTTAAGTGGGGTATCAAATGAAAGGTATTAAAGAGTAGATTACAAATATATATCACTTAGTTTTAATTGTTCGAATTTCTTCTTTTTTTTTCAAAGTACACCTTATTTGGATTCATTCTCTTACAAATTCGTTAGGGATATCAGTAACATCTTTAAATCCGATTATTTTAATTCTATCATACGACAGTTTTAGAGGTTGGTTGACTCATTCAGTTTTTTTATCTTCAATGTTTTTAAAGTTCAAAACAATATTTAAAGGCCATATTACTAATAAAGTTCCTCATATAAAAAAACCTCTTTCAAGGTTAACTTGTTAAATCAGATAAAACTATTCTGCTTTGTTTGCCGCAATGTTTTGTTTAACATAATAATAAAATTGACAGTCTATTATCTACACTGTCTATTATGTATACTGTCTATCATGTATACTAGTGTTCATTTTTAGGGTTTTGTAGATTCTTCTCAAAACCCTTATGCCGAGGGTGATGTGTCCGTCTGTCCGTCGTTCTTTGGTTCATAGGGCCCGAACCGATTAAGCTAAAGAGCTAAAATTTGAAACACTGGTCCAACTTTTTGACCCAACCACAGGAAAAATATACAGAAATATACAGGCGCGAAAATTTGAAGTGCGCCAAAAAATGTATTTTTTAAAAATTTTGAGTTGGGTATCAAATTAAAGCTGCTGAAGAGTAGGATTCAAATATATATTTGCTTTTTTAAATATTTCATTCTTTATTGGTTTAATAAGTCAAAATATACCCCCAAAAATATCCCCCCCCCTAACCACTATATAACGGGTGGTCCTAAAATTTCGAAATAATTCATGGTTATACCTTATGGTGGAGCGATGGAAATGTTCTGAAAAAAAAAATTTATCTAGACGTTATTAGCGATGAAAAACATTGTGACCCCCCGGGGGATCGAACCCGGGACCCTTGAGATCGAAGCAAAAAATCATAATTACATAACGGGCATGCTTAATCATCTACAAAACCCTAAAAAGTCCTTGGACGCAAGTACTTCCCTGTGATTTTTTTATTTTTTTATTATTTAACAAGCCGTGTTACAATGCTTGTAATTTCATGTTTTAGTACATGTTGTATCGTTCGATGTTTCATTTTGACACATATCAAACATGTTCCAATTTAATAAATAAATCTTATATAACGTTATCAATTATGTAACAGCTTGTAATTTTTCTTTCGCACTATTAGCTAAACAAAAGTTTTTTTATTGCACAGAAAACTATATTGCGATATATTTTAAATGTTGTATATAGCCTGAAGAGGCTCTAAATCGCGAAATAGCTGTTTTTGTTTTTTTTTTAAAAAAAAAGAAAGGAGAAAAAACATATAATTTTAAGCCCTTAAAAGACCAAAAGAGAATATATATTAATGTAGTTTTCTATGCAATAAAATAATCAAAATGGCTCGCCACTAAGACAAATTAAATCAAATTATAATTACTATTTACAAATGTAAATAGTAATTATAATTTGATTTAAATTAAAATTTAAACGTTCCGTAGTATGAATACTACCAAAAACTTATAAATTGAATAAGAAAAATTAAAATAAACAAGTTTTTTTTTATGTTTGTAAATTATAAAAAATCGACTGCCAATTAGTGGGGCACATAGCTTCCTCGCATCCTATCACCTACTTTATTGATTTTATGCTTTCACAAGCTATTATTGTCTACTTAATTGGTTTCCCCCTTTTTTTAATATGTCAAAATTTTGATTTTTCACTTGAATTAAAGTATTAATCAATAAAAACGTAGAAAATTTACACCTTTTTAAATTTATTGATTCTTAAAATTTAAGTTGATGGATAAATAAGGTGTGGTAGTAATATAAAAACACTTAAATCTTCATTAACGAGACGTTTCGACCCTGTTTTAAGGTCATTATCAATCTTTAATTAATAATACTGATGTCTGTATGAAGTCAATTTTAGTGTAAAATCTATCTCTAAACGAGAGGGTCATATTAAGTTAAAATAAAGAAACTACTTTCACATATACAAAAAAATCATTAATATGAACATATCACAGAAATTTTGGTTAAAAAAGTAACATCCCAGTTGGTCCACATCTCCAGTTTGATATTTTTATATGTTACTTTTTTAACCAAAATTTCTGTGATATGTTCATATTAATGATTTTTTTGTATATGTGAAAGTAGTTTCTTTATTTTAACTTAATATGACCCTCTCGTTTAGAGATAGATTTTACACTAAAATTGACTTCATACAGACATCAGTATTATTAATTAAAGATTGATAATGACCTTAAAACAGGGTCGAAACGTCTCGTTAATGAAGATTTAAGTGTTTTTATATTACTACCACACCTTATTTATCCATCAACTTAAATTTTAAGAATCAATAAATTTAAAAAGGTGTAAATTTTCTACGTTTTTATTGATTAATACTTTAATTCAAGTGAAAAATCAAAATTTTGACATATTAAAAAAAGGGGGAAACCAATTAAGTAGACAATAATAGCTTGTGAAAGCATAAAATCAATAAAGTAGGTGATAGGATGCGAGGAAGCTATGTGCCCCACTAATTGGCAGTCGATTTTTTATAATTTACAAACATAAAAAAAAACTTGTTTATTTTAATTTTTCTTATTCAATTTATAAGTTTTTGGTAGTATTCATACTACGGAACGTTTAAATTTTAATTTAAATCAAATTATAATTACTATTTACATTTGTAAATAGTAATTATAATTTGATTTAATTTGTCTTAGTGGCGAGCCATTTTGATTATTTTATTGCATAGAAAACTACATTAATATATATTCTCTTTTGGTCTTTTAAGGGCTTAAAATTATATGTTTTTTCTCCTTTCTTTTTTTTAAAAAAAAAAACAAAAACAGCTATTTCGCGATTTAGAGCCTCTTCAGGCTATATACAACATTTAAAATATATCGCAATATAGTTTTCTGTGCAATAAAAAAACTTTTGTTTAGCTAATAGTGCGAAAGAAAAATTACAAGCTGTTACATAATTGATAACGTTATATAAGATTTATTTATTAAATTGGAACATGTTTGATATGTGTCAAAATGAAACATCGAACGATACAACATGTACTAAAACATGAAATTACAAGCATTGTAACACGGCTTGTTAAATAATAAAAAAATAAAAAAATCACAGGGAAGTACTTGCGTCCAAGGACTTTTTAGGGTTTTGTAGATGATTAAGCATGCCCGTTATGTAATTATGATTTTTTGCTTCGATCTCAAGGGTCCCGGGTTCGATCCCCCGGGGGGTCACAATGTTTTTCATCGCTAATAACGTCTAGATAAATTTTTTTTTTCAGAACATTTCCATCGCTCCACCATAAGGTATAACCATGAATTATTTCGAAATTTTAGGACCACCCGTTATATAGTGGTTAGGGGGGGGGATATTTTTGGGGGTATATTTTGACTTATTAAACCAATAAAGAATGAAATATTTAAAAAAGCAAATATATATTTGAATCCTACTCTTCAGCAGCTTTAATTTGATACCCAACTCAAAATTTTTAAAAAATACATTTTTTGGCGCACTTCAAATTTTCGCGCCTGTATATTTCTGTATATTTTTCCTGTGGTTGGGTCAAAAAGTTGGACCAGTGTTTCAAATTTTAGCTCTTTAGCTTAATCGGTTCGGGCCCTATGAACCAAAGAACGACGGACAGACGGACACATCACCCTCGGCATAAGGGTTTTGAGAAGAATCTACAAAACCCTAAAAATGAACACTAGTATACATGATAGACAGTATACATAATAGACAGTGTAGATAATAGACTGTCAATTTTATTATTATGTTAAACAAAACATTGCGGCAAACAAAGCAGAATAGTTTTATCTGATTTAACAAGTTAACCTTGAAAGAGGTTTTTTTATATGAGGAACTTTATTAGTAATATGGCCTTTAAATATTGTTTTGAACTTTAAAAACATTGAAGATAAAAAAACTGAATGAGTCAACCAACCTCTAAAACTGTCGTATGATAGAATTAAAATAATCGGATTTAAAGATGTTACTGATATCCCTAACGAATTTGTAAGAGAATGAATCCAAATAAGGTGTACTTTGAAAAAAAAAGAAGAAATTCGAACAATTAAAACTAAGTGATATATATTTGTAATCTACTCTTTAATACCTTTCATTTGATACCCCACTTAAAATTTAAAAATAATATTTTTTTCGCATGACTTGAGTTATCCGCCATTTTGGATTTGAACAGCTGATAATTTTGAGTTCGCTATATTTTTCCTGTGAAGATTTAAGTGTTTTTATATTACTACCACACCTTATTTATCCATCAACTTAAATTTTAAGAATCAAGTATTAATCAAGGAAGGTTCAATGTAATCTGGGGCTATCTGCGGGCTACTTTCGTAAACTATAAAAGTTACTTTTGAAGATATAGGTGTAAAACATAGTATGATTGTGCGCAATGTTGCAAGAGAAACAAATTATCGCAGAAGGTTGAACCTTATATAGGACCAACAATGAGCTAATTATGACCTTACACGCAAATTTCATTAAAATCGGACGTTTTTAAGATATGTTGGTTCACAAAAATTGAGCGACAGACACGGAACCAAAAATGTTCCCTGATGTCTGAAATTGATTTCTGACTTGGAATTTTTGAAATCAGAGATATAAAATATTTCATTCTTTAGAACGATTACATAGTTACCTTCGGTAAGCTCGGAAGCAAAATGTTCATGGTTGTCTCCATCTATATATACTTGAATCTCTATTAGGATTTATTTTTCAGGAAATTTGATTGAGTTAGGTTATTCAGAACTAAGTTTCCATTTGCTCAATAATTTCTAGTGTATTTTTTAATGGTTTTAATTGGTACAGAGTTATTAATGAAGTTAAAATTTACTGCTGGACACAAGCTTATATTAAAACTGAATTAGGTATTGAGCAAAAGTTTCTAACAGTCCGGAAAATATATAGCCATTTTTCTACTAATTTAATAAGAGTCATTTAAAAACGACGTTAACAGTAATATATTTCAATGGGTTTTAATTAAACCTGGTTTAACTATTTATGACCCGATGTTGGCAACCCTGACACAACTAGAAATTCAGACCAGCAACCCTTTTCCTTAACTCTCAATTAAAGACTTGATTCTCAAACATAGTTAAAACTGCCTAACCGTTCCATTCTAGTTGCTTCTATTGATATTTTGTGAAACATGCTCATAACAAATAACTTAAAGTGCAACAAAATTCAAGTTAATTGTCGCAAATGTTTGAGACTACTAATACTCTTTAAGACATGAAAATCAACTCATTAATCATAACTGAAAAGACCAAGAAGAAAAAAGCCACAGAAACTTGACGGTTAAAGATTCCGTAAAAGGGTTTTATTTAGAAGTCAACAACAAACACATGCAATTTTAATCAAAACAATGAAAAATCTGTCACTTTAAAAATAAACAGGTTTGACAGTAAATAAAAACAAAACAATATAATAAATAATAACTCCAAATCCAACAATAACCATATAAAGGGGTTGAGACTGATGTGTTTTTAAACATGATTATTTATTGCTATATTATTATTGCTTGGTTTCTGTTCAATTCTTCTATTCGATTTTATTCACAAGCATAGCCATAGATTTATTTTACATAATAGTCCAGGAGATAGCTTGCAAAAAAGTGTCTGACTAACATCAAGCTAGAATTTTGTATACAAGTCAATCTTTTAGCGCCTTTTAAGAATATGTGGTCGACTATGTTCGTCTGCGGGACATAGCTTGAAAAAGGCATTTGAAAAAAATAAACCGGTGGAGAGCGGCGATGTCTCAACAATTATGGTGGACAATGTGATTTTCATGATCCTGAATACAGAATTAGGTAGTAGACCGAAAAATCAAGTTGATGTTATTTTGTCCGTTGACAGGTGACCACGTTGATATTTAGTAATATTTGAATAACTAACCTAAATATTCTTAAAAGGCGCAAAAAGATTGACTTGTATACAAAATTCTAGCTTGATGTTAGTCAGAAACTTTTTTGCACGCTATCTTCTGGACTATAAAGATAATACTTTTTTGTTTTTAAAATTTTCAAAAAATTTTAATCATTTGTGACGATAATACTTTTGCTTCCGAGCTTACCGAAGGTAACGGAAGCTATGTGATCGGTCTGATCAACGAAAATTTTATATGTCTCCGATTTCAAAAATTCCAAAACAGAAATCCGTTTCAGACATCAAGGAACATTTTTGGTTCCATGTTAGACGGTCTGTCGGTCTGTCACTCAATTTTCACAACGTATCTTAATAACTGCACGTCCAATTTTGATGAAATTTAGATGGTAGACTATATAATTAGTCCATTGTTGGTCTCAGATAAGTTTAAACCTTCTGCGCCTATTGGTTTCTCTTCAACATGCGCACAAACATACATTTTTTTACACCTACAGCTTCCTAAGTACTTATCTGATATGCATGAGACTTTTATAGTTTCTCGAAAGTAACCCGCAGATAGCCCCAGATTAATTTGAACCGTCCACGCTCTTTAACTTTTGCTAAATTGATACTTTAAAAAGCATAAAATCAATGAAGTACGTGATAGGATTTGAGGAAGCTATGTGCCACACCAATTGGCAGTCTATTTTAATAAGTAGTGTTGTGAAGTTTAAGAATATGTAATACAATTTGAAGATTTTATGTAGAATTTAAGGGGAAAAATAAATTTAATTAAATATAACACTAAATCAACTTCTATCAATTGATTTGTGAATTTTTAATTTAACAATAACAAAATGATTGTAATGATTTTGTAATAGTACATTACGCGACTAGTGCGGAAAGTAGCATTTTGCATGCGAGTGTGGAGTTTGCACCCGAGCGATAGCGAGGGAAGTAAAACTACACGAGTTTGTACCGTACTTTATCTACGATAGTTGAATTTAAATAATAAATACAGAAAATCATTAAATATACATTGTTTATCACTAAAAACTTGATAAAAACAGTTAGCAAATAGTTTTTATCTACGATTGATACGAAATATAAACATTTTATCTCTGTTTAGATGCGTAGAAAGTGATTCTTTTCGTAGCTGTATTCATTGCGCATGCGCGTTTCATAATCATGCGATAAGGTGAAGAATTCTTCTTTTTTCCGCCCTAGTAAAAAAGAAAAAAAAAGCCTCTGTAAAAAAGAAGAATTCTTCACCTTATCGCACGATTTGCGTGTTTGTTTATATTTAGCAAAACTAATTTCTCTGATTGAATACCGATTACATAAGAGATAACAACTGATTTAACACACACATATACACATATTAAGACATTACTGATTTAACACAGATATACACATATTAAGACTTTACAAACTTAACACACAGATATGCACATACTAAGACATTACTGATTTAACACAGATATACACATATTAAGACTTTACAAACTTAACAAACAGATATGCACATACTAAGACATTACTGATTTAACACAGATATACACATATTAAGACTACAAACTTAACACACAGATATGCACATACTAAGACATTACTGATTTAACACAGATATACACATATTAAGACTTTACAAACTTAACACACAGATATGCACATACTAAGACATTACTGATTTAACACAGATATACACATATTAGGACATTACTGATTTAAACACACATATTAAGCCTTTACTGATTAGAGTAACTTTAAGTTAGAGATAACTTCACTATTGATTGCTACGTACAAATCAACTTATCATTCAATACACATGTTGAGAAAGGAAACAACATATTTCCACGTGCTACACTTGTAGGCCTTGAATTCGACACGAGAATTCAGCATTCAGAATCGAGCCTTCAAAATCAATTCTTCTCACCTCCATCTTACATTCGATACAACTTCAACCATTGATCGATACTGAAGCATGTAGTTGTGCTAGAAATACAAACTAATGTATAAAATGTAACCAAACAACTAATAATGCCTAATGGCTGGAGAAATTATAGCTTCTTAGAATTAAGAATTTTGGCATTTCTTTAGATTGTTACTCCCCTCATAAAAAAATAGAGGGAAGTAACAATCTAAAGAAGGTCTATGGAATGTCCTTTAAAAATAGAAGTGTATAATGTTCCTTTGTCCCAAAGTACTCGTACATTGGATTAAACATGCCATTTTCTAAATAGTTATTTAGTCAGTCAATTTTATTCTAAAAACAACATAGGGGAGTAACAATCTTAAGAAGTACTAGCATTTTTACAAATAATTAGTTGTTTTGATTGAGATTTTTTGGCACCACTTCATAATTATGACTAGAGAGTTAGAAAGGAAGAGAGAGGGGTAGAGAGTAACACAAGAATATTGTGACCACAGTAGAGTCAGTTACAAACCATACACACAACTAGGCACAATTCTTGGCATAGTCAAACAACCAATCAAAACTAAAGATAAATATGGAGTATACAAACTCATATGCGTGATCTGTAAAGGAGGGCAGGGGAGGGTAGGCCCTACCAAGCGCGGTAGTGGGAGACACTATACCTACTGAGCTACCGGGTTTGCTCCTTAGATCCACACATGAGGTTTTATTGCTTCGGACTTTTTTTTTATAAAAAAAAAGAAGTCCCTCGGAAAAAAAAAATAAATAAATAAAAATACCTACTGAGAGCGGGCAGACTCGATTGAACACCTCCTATATCTTCCTAACCCCCTGTTCCTATATCTCCCTTGGTGTAACGCTAGTTTTTGGTAACGCTTTTCGACGGTTATGTGCTATTATAGCCAAGACATGAAAATGTAAAAAAAAATAGCTAATTGGACCTCTTAGAAAACTTAGAAATACAAAGAGCTATCCAAGACACAAATACAGTATGTTTTAATGAAAAATCTAATCTTAACAACTCTACTCTTGTAAAACTAATAAAAAAAAAAAAATATATAAATTTTTTTATGTCTCCCTTAGTTAATGATAATTATAATTTGATTTAAAGTAAAATTTAATCTTTCCGTAGTATGAATACTACCTAAAACTTAAAAATTTGAATTTCTAATTGATTGAACTAGGTACAGGTACTAGTTGAGTACTTTATAATTATAAGCGTTAATTCTCGGTCTAGTTCTATTGCCGTGAATATTTGGTTTGCTAGACTTGTAGAAAAGATTGAAAGCTTGGATTCGGGAATTTGTATCGGTAACGACAGAGAAAAATCATTCTCCAGTATAACTCAGTTGGTAAGAGCGCCTGTAACGGATATATAGGAGGCCCGTGGTTCAAGTCCCGGTACTGGGGTCTATTTTTCTCTGTATGTCTCCCGTAGTTAATGATAATTATAATTTGATTTAAAGTAAAATTTGATCTTTCCGTAGTATGAATACTACCTAAACGTAAAAATTTGAATGATATTATATGTCGAAACGCGATGATGAGTTTTAATATATAATTGCTGTGACAATATTGTTGTGTTACTTTTTACCAACCTCTCTAGTCATAATTAATAATTTTTATAGTTTATGAAGAGTGAATGTAAAGCCTACAATATGAATAATATAACTTAAGAATAAAATATTCCGTCCATTGGTGTTCTCAACTCTTAGTATCATTCATATCCATAAGAGAAAAGCTTGCTACTATTTGCATATTTTAAAATATTATAAAGCTAAAGGACTCGGTGGATCAGTGATTCAACGAGGAAAGGTAATAATTTGACCCGTCCAAGACAAGACTGAACCAAGATCTTCCACCTACGCAGTACCAGTTTGTGGCACCCACACCCCAACTTCTCCCAGGCCTATTAATGATTTTATACCAGCTTTGACTTCTTCCAGAAAGAACGGGTTACACAACAATATCCCATAAAAGGGAACTTTAGAAGAATTCCTTTTAAAACTTCACTTCTAGCTTATTTTATAAACTTGCTTGAAAAATGTATCCATAAACTACCATTATCAACAGAATATTCATCTGTCATTTAGTAACTAATACTGACTACATTTGTTAAGCCAATTATGAGCATAGTCGGCTCTAGAAGAACATATTTGGGGGGCCAACACTATCGGGGGTGTGGGGGTATGGAATATCCCCCCCCACTTGAAGAAACGGGGGGGCCTCCCCCGGAAATTTTTTAAAAATTTAACACCAGAAATTGCATTTTTTAGGTATTTAGGTGTCTAAAAATAATTGTTTACTATACCTGTTTTGATAAGAAAACTTCCCCAAGGATTATCTAAGAAGAAACTTTAGTAAGCCAAAGCCACAATTTTAAAACTGTAGGTTACATACACAAACTTTAGATACAAACAATGAACAGTATTTTATGGCTTTTAAATTGTGGAATCAGATTAATTCAAAGTTAAACCATTCAAAAGTTAAAAGAAATAATTTGTTTATAGTTTTACACAGCAGACGTTTTAACTGCCACAGATCATTTATTCAAGCCAACATACTCATCCATGCTATTAACCAAATTATAATTGTTGTGCCAAGTTTAAACGGTTTTGAGGGTTGGTAATGGTTTACTTTATTACCTTAGGAATTTTTCAATTATTAATTTTCGGTTATCAACCGACTTTAAGGAATAGGTTATTTTTGGGAACGCCGCCGTTTTGTTCAAAATTGGTGAGGTTGCAATTATATTTGGTTGATTTTCCAATTTACAGCAACCTAGCTCTCGAACCCGAAGGAACCAAGAAAGCCCATGAAATAAAAACCTTTCGACCGTCACGGAGTTTACTGACAACGCACCGAAAATGGTGTTTCGCGGGAAAAATACGTCTTCTTAAAAATCGTAAAAAACGTAATAAAAAAAGTAATAAATTATTGTGATTTTTGTTAGCTGATAAAATTTTTTGAACTCCTAAAAATTATTGGGGACGGGGGGGGGGCTTAGCCCCCCCAAGCCCATACCTTTGGCCGCCTATGATTATGAGTAAAATAACGTTACAAACTGGTTTTTAGTTAGATTTACTTATTTTCTTAAAAATAATTATAAGCATAGACTCATCTCAATAAGTATACAACATTTTAAATAATATTTAATGAGTACACTTGCTTTAGCTGAAATTACAGACAATGCCGTCATTAAACTTATCTATGAATGTACTTACTGAACTATTAACTGAAAAGATAAGCGAAGGGTCTCTATAACTAAAAGTAACGGAAGCTATGATATCGTTCTGAAGGACGAAAATATTTAATGTCTCCGATTTCAAAAATTCCAAGACAGAAATCCTTTCAGACATCAGGAAACATTTTGGTCCTGTCGGTCTGTCGCTCAATTTTTGCGAACTAACATATCTTAAAAACTACACGTCCGATTTTAATGAAATTTGTATGGTAGTTCATAACTAACTCATTGTTGGTCTCATATAAGTTTCAACCTTATACGTTCATTTGTTTCTCTTTCACATGCGCACAAACATACATTTAATTACTCTATAGCTTCAAAAGTACCAAAGTATTTGCATGAAACTTTTATAGTTTATCGAAAGTAACCTTCAGATAAACACAAATTTGGAACTGTCTGCGCACTTTAACTTTAGCTAAATTGATACTTTAATTCATGTAATAAATCAAAACAATTTTGACAGATTAAATAATTAATATAAAAATGCCATTTTTTAAAACTGGTCTTATTTTCAACTTTTTTTTTTTTTTTTTTTTTTGGTTTCTGTATTCTTCACCTTAGTTGTATCTATGTGCAAAATTTGGGGAAGATTGAATCGCGGGAAGTGGTTTCCAAATTGGGGAAACGGAAATGTGCGATGAAACTTACAAAGCAAAGTAATATAAGACCAGTAAAAAACGGGGGAATTAATTAAACAAATTAGACAATAATAGCTTGTAAAATCATAAAATCAATAAAGTACGTGATAGGATGCGAGGAAGCTATGTGCCACATCAATTGGCAGTCTATTTTATAAAATTATACATAGGTTAACACTTTAAAACAATATTTATCAACACAAAACATAACATAAATTAATAGTTCAAACAGTTAAAAATAAATCACAGTAAAAGGTAAATTTTTAAGGGACTAGATTTTTTGCGAATTGATACATTAGGTAACCTTCCCTCTCTGATAGCTACTTATTCTTCGTTATATATATTTGTTGTACGTTTTTTAAAAAATGTGCGAAACATTTAGATTTTTTTTTTCTCGTACTTTAAGATTGTAGTGAGTTCACGTTACGAATATATTTACGTCGAATATTATAAGTTCGAAGCAGGTTCCTTTTAACGTTATTTAATATATGAAAAGGAATGATATGGAACGTGTCGCCTGAGGGTTGGTGGGATGAAATCTGACGTTAGTAAAACCATCTTCTGATATAACACGGTATTTCGGTATTTCGGCTGCTCCAAATTCAACATAACTCGAATATCGCAAACCACCTAGTCTCATTGACCTTCTTTCAAAACAAATCTCTTCCTAAACTAAACAAAAAATAAAAAAACCTGTATGGAATTCATTCTACTTGAATACCAAATTTAGTTACTTAATTTTAATTTTTTATTACATATATATATATACATATATATATATATATATATATATATATATATATATATATATATATATATATATATATATATATATATATATATATATATACATATATATATATATATATATATATATATATATATATATATATATATATATACATATATATATATATATATATATATATATATATATATATATATATATATATATATATATATATATATATATATATAAATATGATCTAAAAGATTAGATAGTTTTGAACATCCCACACGCATGTTTTAACCCACGCAAGAATTGCTTCAACTCTTAACTCATTCATAATAAATATTTTTAAATTCCACAATGCCTAAACGAGATTATATTACAATATAATTACTCGATTATAAAAGATTGAAGAGAACTATTAGTTCCTTTGAACTATAACTCATTCCTATTAAAAAAGTTATATTTTATTTAATAGTTAAATTAGTATATGTACATTTTTATTGAAAAAAATGGCACACTTTATTGGTAACAATTTTGATTTAAACTTACGAGTCTAACCTTTTATATAATCACATAATATTTACACAGGTTAACAGTAAATACACATAAATTAAACATAGTTTAAGGTAAACAAAGTCTAACATTATATATATACACAATTCTGTTAATAAATGTTTACAACATTAGAGCGATTTCTAGAATGGAGGAAATAATAATTATTACACTTCCGATACACTTTCCGATAACACTTTCTATTTTAATGAAATTGGGATGGTAGGTTATACTTAGCCCACTGTTGATCCCATATAAGTTTCAACCTTCTGCGCACATTATTTTATCCTCCACATGCGCACAAACATACATTTATTTAGACCTATATCTTCAAGAGTACTCAACTGATTATTATGAAATTTGGATAGTTTGTCGAAAGTAGCCCGCAGATAGCCTCACATTAATTTCAACCGTCTGTCTGCGCTCTTTACATTTTCTAAATTGGTTCCCATTGTGTCTGTCTGTTGATCAATTTTTAGTCTGTCTGTTATGAATTAAAGTATCAATTTATCAAAATGTAAAGAGCGCAGACGGTTGAAATTAATTTGGGGATATCTGCGGACTACTTTCAACAAACCATCCAAATTTCATAATAATCAGTTGAGTACTTTTGAAAATATAGGTCTAAATAAATGTATGTTTGTGCGCATGTGGAGGATAAAATAATGGGCGCAGAAGGTTGAAACTTATATGGAATCAACAATGGGCTAAGTATAACCTATCATCTAAATTTCATAAAAATCGGAAGTGTTGTTTTTTAGATATCTTGGTTCTCAAAAGAACGTTTTATCTCTTTCCAACTACAATATCTCGAAAACGGTATGTCTCACTTCAAACATGCATAGGACATTTCTCTTGCAGAATTATGTGAGAAATAATTTTGGTTATAACACTCCTCAAAAAATAAACTGTTTTGAGTAAAAAGTGAAAAAATAAGTATATTTAGGACTCTAAGGAGGGGGAGGGGGAACTTTACTGTTTCTTACTACTACACCCCTTAAAAGTGTTTTCACAAAGTTTCAAAACTTTATAAATTATTTCCTCCATTTGCTGTTTTTTTTACTAATTTGTCTGGACTATAAAAACTATTTTATTAACTTGAACAGAAATTATTGTAAATAAGTAAATATAAACACCCATTATTAAGATAGAGTTTATTTTAAGTATCTTCTAACAAGAACTGTCAAATGTCTTAAATGTCTCAAATGCTGTTAAATGTCTGTCTTGCTTTAGAAAACACTTTTTTTGATCAATAATTAACATAATTAGAAAAAAATGCGTTTAGGTATTTACATAATCCAAACATAAAATATTATATCTATACTTATGCCAGTCAATATGCCAAGATTTGACATATCGACGTACTAAAATGTATTAAGATAAAAACATTTTATTAATTCAAGAAATAAAATTATAGCTGCAAATATTACAACCAAGTATATGAATGAAAAAAATAAATACATATATACTAATAAAAATAAATAATATTCATAAGATAAAACAATTAAGTAATAAGTATAATAAATACATTTTAAAAAAAATTAAATAATTAAATTATATTAATCCGGTTTAATAAATAAAAAATAAACCTAAAATAAAAGAAATATTTATCATCCTTACTTTTGTAGTTTACGTGTTAACCAAACGAGTTTACACAAATGATCATTTGGCTTCTTTGCATAAATTTATTTATTTTATTATATAATATCATATCTCATCTTTTGCGGTGAATTAATTTAGTTGAGGTTCAGTGTGAATAAAATTAATTGTAAAATAAATAATTAAATTATTATTACAATTACCGTGGAATCTGATTCTGGATATATAAATAATAAATACATCAGAAAATTAAATTATTTTTAAAATATATTTTTTAATATCATAATTGCGTTTGATTTAATGTTCTCTTTTATCTAACAAATCTAACAAAGTAACAGTTTTTTTTTCATTTTACATATAAATTAAATAATATAAAATTTATATATATATATATATATATATATATATATATATATATATATATATTTATATATATATATATATATATATATATATATATATATATATATATATATATATATATATATATATATATATTTATATATACATATATATATATATACATACATATATACATACAACAGATTATATACACCCACACTTATAACTGTATGCTAATCAGTGTCGGTTTAATTTCAAGGATCAAGCTATTTAATATTTAAATTCCTTTTGATTTCATTATTTGAAATATATCTGTTATACTATATATATATATATATATATATATATATATATATATATATATATATATATATATATATATATATATATATATATATATATATATATAATATATATATATATATATTTATTTATTTATATGTATGTATATTAATTTTTCATTGTGATTCATTCTTCTATTTATTTATATATATATATTTCAGGTTTTGATTATGAAAAAGTTTTTTTATTTTAAATATATTATTAATATTGAATGTGTTAACTTGTTTATATTTTCAATAAATATTTCGAGAAAGTTGAATTTTATTACTCATATGTATTTTTGTAAAACGTTGTTGATAAATGTAATTTATTGATTTTTTTTTTTTTTTTTTTATAATGCCCAATGAACAAGTTTTGAATGAAATTTTTTATTATATATAATATAATAATATGTTGGTTTATGTCTTCTGGTCACGAGAAATGCAAGGTTTAGTTTCTACCACGAACCAATGTCGAGATAAACTCAAAGATAAGTCGAGATAATGTAAAATAAACATTTTTTTGGATTTGAAATGATAGCTGAAATACTGTTTTCAGGGTGTCGTTGGTAAAACCAAAAAAATAAAAAAACCCATTTAGTTCCTATGTCGTCTCCCTCTGTATGGTTCTAATAACTTTTGAAATAAAAAAATCATTAAATATAAGTAGAATTAATAATATTACAATCGCACAACAGAAAAAGTATAGCGAACTCAAAATGATTAGCTGCTTAAATTAAATGAGTTTTTCTACTCTTTTCATTTTTACTTTTTTTGGGGAATCAAATAAAAAGCATTAAAGATTAGATCACAACAATCGGCCCGAGACAACTCGGACAAACTTTCTCATATACGAGTTCATAATTACTTAGCCCAGTGTTTTCCTTTTATTAGTTTTCGTGTTTTTGTAGGTACATTAAATTATTATAGAACACTTCATCAAAATGTGTCATAAAAATAACTTCTCCACGGCGGGGAATCGAACCCGGACTCTCTCCGTCCGCGTTTAAAGCTATTTTCTCAGGAATTAGATTTTTTTCCCGGGAAACCGCTTATATCGTTAGATTCGTATTTAAATGGACTAGATTTCAGAATTTTTTAATCAAAATTGTCGGAACCGTTTTCGAGAAATAATTTTTTTTCACGTTTATCAGAGTTTTTGGGAGATAACGCAACCAAATTTGAAGCTAAAATTCATTTATCGAATTCACCGCGGAGTATGATTTGTTTAAACAAATATGCCAAATTTCATCAAAATCGGTCAAGTAGTTTAGGCTCCTAGCGTCTGGACAGGCGACAAACAGACAGACATTTTTTAAAATCCACTTTTTTGGACTCAGGGGACCTCAAAACGTGTAAATCCATCAAAATCTCAAAATTGAATTTTCGCGCCATCACAATACTTTCTCTAAAAAAAAAGTAAAAATATATAACACTTGTGGAAATTGTTTAATTTTCTAACTGTCAATGTTCATTGATGTCTGAAACGGATTTGTGCCATGACATTTTTGAAATCGGAGACATAAAATGTGATCACATAGCTTCCGATAGCTTCGGTAAGCTCGGAAGCAAGAAGAAAAGAAAAACAGTAATAATATTTTCTGATTTTTATTAAATGTTAAGAAATGGTGAATAAAGAAATGAGCGACTTCGATTATGCTGCCATCTATAGACTAGTAATGACATCTCAATACGCTGAAGATGACATTATCGATGTAAGCCATCTGTTCATTTTTTTTTTTCTAGATAAAATAATATTAAAGAAATTATTATTTTTATCTTCTATTTTTATAATAGTTAAAACAAATTGTTGCAATATAGTTCCAGGATCTATAAAATGTGGTCAGGACTTGAATTTTAGTTTATTGACAAAATAAATATTATATATATATATATATATATATATATATATATATATATATATATATATATATATATATATATATATATATATATATAATATATATATCTATATGAGTGTGTGTGTGTGTGTATGTGTATGTATATATGTATGCATACATTATACAGCGTAGGTATCGAATAACAATTATATAGTACACATATTAATAGTAAAAATTTAAACTTAAAAATTAAATATCTTATGTATACGTTTTAAATTTTATTGCAAATAATTTTATATGAAAAAAAAAAAAAAATTGATATAGTTACTCAACACACGTATATATAAATATTATTTTTGCTTCCGAGCTTTTACCGAAGGTAACGGAAGCTACGCGATCGATCTGAAGAATTAAAAAATTTTTATGTCTCTGATTTAAAAAAAATCCAAGACAGAAATCCTTTTCCGACACCTGGGAAAATTTTTGGTTCCGTCTTTGTCGCTGAATTTTTCGAAGCAACATATTTTAAGTGCAACTCGTCCGATTTCAATGAAATTTATATTGGTGGTCATAATTAGCCCATAGTTGGTCCCATTTAAGTTTTAACCTTTTGTGCCCATTTGTTTCTCTTCTAAATGCGCACAAACATACATTTATTTACACCTATATCTTCAAAAGTATTCATCTGATTTTTATGAAATTTTTATGGTTTGGTGAAAGTAGCCCGCAGATAGCACCAGAATAATTTCAGCCATCTGCTCTCTTTAATATTTCCTAAATTGATACTTTAATTCATGTAAAAAATCAAAACAATTTCGACAGATTTAAGAAACGAGCGAAATTTAAAATAATGTGACAATAAAGGCGGAGACACACTACCATCACGTGACGTGACGTGATATCACGTGAAAAAAGTGTGCGGTGTTGATTTAGTAAGGTTTGTATACATTGCAGCTACACTATTATCACGTCACGTGACATCACATGACATCACATTACGTGATTATCACGTGACGTGATGGTAGTGTGTTTCCGCCTTAAAGGTCGATTTACACACATCAGTGACGTGACAGTGACGGCACAGTGCCGTGACCGGTCTGTGATCCCACCGACGAATTTAAAATATTCTTTTAGGTTATAAAAGCATAAAATCATTGAAGTATACAAAATATAAAGCGAGGAAACTATGTGCCAAAGTTTTAGCAGACTATTTTAAAAAAGCGTACTAAATTCCATGGCAGTGAAACGTGTGGTAAGTGTTAATAAAATACCTGGACTCAATAATTAATGCTCTTATAAAGATCTGACTTGATCAGTATTGTGTATTGCCAAAAGACCAAAATATCTAAAAAATATTAAAAGGAGCATAATCACCCAAAAGGTGAACCTAGAGCCCTATGCCGTCCCCTTTTTGTGCTACTTGAAATTAGCGTTGCGTTTTGAAAAAAAAAACTTTTATTTAACGGAGCGCGACCACAAAAGATTTAGCATGGGGCCATCCCCTCGACTAGTTTTTCTTCAAGGGTGATATGAGTATGTATTTTCAAAATAACAATAATCATTTGTATATTTTAATTTATTATACGTTTTAATGAAATAAAGAGTAAAAGAGGTTAAATTTAGCTGTTTTGAATTCTAAAGTTCGATACAAAAAGCATTCAAGGTCTGAACGAAATAAACACGACTTTCAAACAAGGATTCGGACGATTCCGGTTAGTTTTATTTTTAGATGCAATTACATGTGTTTGTTATGCTTACTTCGTACTTTAATGGATATAAAGTCACTGATAAAATAAACAAATGCTCATTTCATTGACAAATTACTACTCAGAAAAGTATTTGTTTATTTATAAACTAGCGAATAGTTTTAACTTCTTTATTTTATATGCACAATCATGCTTGATAATTGATAATTGATTTATTTGGTATTGATATACAGTAGAACCTCGATTAACCGTCAAGTTCGGGACCGGACCTTTGACGCATAATTGAAAAGACGGGGCTAACCCCTATAAACTCAGAAGAAAATTATCGAAGGAAACGGTTCTAAATTGTAGTTCATTTAAATACAAATCTAACAATATAAGTCGTTTTCCCGGGAAAAATCTAGTTCCTGAGAAAATAGCTTTAAACGTGGAAGGAGTGAGGCAGGGTTCGATTCCCCGCCGAGGAGAAGTTATTTTAATAATAAATTTTGATAAAATTATCTGTAATAATTAAATATACCTACGTAAACACGAAAACTAATAAATGGAAAACACTGGGCTAAGTAATTATGAACTCGTATATATATATGAGAAAGTTTGTCTGAGTTGTCTCGGACCGATATATTAAGTTTAATAATTGACGGATAATGCCTTTATAGACACACGTCGGGTGGGTTAGGGGTAGAGGGGGAACGTGTTGAGTTAAAAAAAGGGGGGGGGGGGGGTGGTCGGCAGGTGTGCCTGATGGTTAAACAAGAAAAACGAAAAATCTAGATTTGAATGTATTTTTGTATTAAAATTAATTGAAAATAATCAAGTCCCAAATATTTTCCTAACATTTATATCTATTCTTTATTCAATAATATTTATATTTTGATGAAATTAATTTTCGGTTATATATTTATTTAATTAAACTTTAACTTGTACTTCACTAACGTAGAACTTACTTTAAGTACTTTAGTTCTAGGAATGTATTTTAAGCGCTAAAATTTTACAATATAAGCTATAATTTTTTAATATTACTGACGTAATAAGTCAGTAGTATTAAAAAAAATAAATCAATAACTGTATTATTTTATTTATAATTTAATTCTTTTTGTATCATCAATATTTTTCTCTTTGTACTTGGTTCATCGAGCTGCGTAATTTAATACTGTATGTTGTTCATGTTAACTCAGCTTCATCATTCTTTTTATCTTTTTATCTTTTTATTTTTTTATTTTTTTATTTTTTTTTTTTTACCTCACATCTGACATTTTAACGTAAAAGGCAAAGGACTATATTTATCCCGAGTTGACCGATAGAATGAACATTTTTTTTATACATTTTAAAATTTATCTCTTTTTTAATTAAATGGGGAAAAAAATTACTGAATGAATGACTAAATTAATTAATTTAACTAACAATTTTCGGTAATTCAAACTTTATTAGTTGAAATGTAAAAAATTAAATTATTCGTAAGTACAATTATTATTAGCAAGATAATATATTTGCAAATAATTTAGTCGAATTAATATAAGTTTTTATATATATATATATATATATATATATATATATATATATATATATATATATATATATATATATATATATATATATATATATAAAAGAATGTACATTCGACATTCGATATGAACTTATATTTTTCAAATATTACTGGGTCATGAACGGGATAAGATCTTTAGATCACGTCAGGTTTGACATATAAAGAATTGTGTGACATAATATCGTACAGGTTAGAGGTGTTGATTGTTGATCACTTTTACAGTGAGCTACACGTATAAAATATTAATTTATCTAATTTCAAACCCATTTTGTTTAGAAATTTATAATTATATTTTGACTTTTTAAAATAATTGAGGTCAATTAATAAAATACCTTCAGACTTGATTTTTATTTGTGACCTGAGTCAGCTCTCAACATACCTGAAAAAAAAAAAATAAATAAATAAAGATAAGCATATTATTGTAATTTTGCTTCCGAGCTTACCGAAGGTAACGGAAGCATTGTGTTCACTTTTGAGAAAGAAAAACTTTTATGCCTCCGATTTTAAAAATTCTAAGACAGAAATCCGTTTCAGACATCAGGGAACATTTTTGGTCTCGTGTCTGTCTGTCTGTCTGTCGGTCTGTGTGTCCGCGAATTAACCTATGCTATTGAACTGGACCAAAACCACAAAAACATCATTGAATTCAATTAGCAAAAAATCGGGCCCATCCGAAATCGGGTCGATCAAGTTTAATGTCTTTAGTTCCACTGCGGCAAAAATCAAGGCCTAGTCGGAAAATGAGCCGATTAATTTTATGCATCCTAATTTAATTCAATAAATCTAATTCCATCAGCAAAAATCTAGGTCCAGCCAATATCAGGCCGCTATAGTGTTTAATAGTTTTAGTTTCATCGACAAAAATCCGGGCCCAGCCGAACGTCGGGCCGATATAATGTATAATAAATTTAATTCCATCGGCAAAATCCAGTTCCAGCCAACAGTCGGGCCGGTATAGTGTTTAATAAATTTAATTTCATCGGCAAAATCCGGGCCCAGCCGACAGTCGGGCCGGTATAGTGTTTAATAAATTTAATTCCATCGGCAAAATCCGGGCCCAGCCTACTCTCGGGCCGGTAAAGTGTTTAATAAATTTAATTCCATCGGCAAAATCCGGGCCCAGCCGACAGTCGGGCCGGTATAGTGTTTAATAAATTTAGTTCCATCGGCAAAATCCGGTCCCAGCCGACAGTCGGGCCGGTATAGTGTTTAATAAATTCAATTCCAGCGGCAAAATCCGGGCCCAGCCGACAATCGGGGTGGTATAGTGTTGAATGAATTTAATTTATCGGCAAATCCGGGCCGAGCTTATTTGGGGTGATTAAGTGTATACACACCATAAGATAATACTTAATTAATTCCTTAATTACTTAATTAATGGAAAATATTTACAGCCAATTCGAATGCATCTGTCATTACTGTGTTTTTTTGGGTTTAAGTGTATAGCGGGTCTTAGGTATGTAATAATTTCGGGGGGGGGGGGGGGGGGCAGGGCCCCTTGGGCCCCCCCCCCTGTGTACGCCACTGCCGCGAATTATGAAACGTGCGACGATAACTTGAGTAAATGTCGACCGATTTTGATGAAATTCGGTAGACATGTTCATTTTACCAATGCCCAGGACGAGTTCGTTGGACAACGTTATCCGTCCAGCGTTCACGAGCAACGCTCGCGTAAACGTGAACTTCAAATTTAAAATTGGAATTTTAGGTCATGAAGAAAATCTAACTTCATCTATTCAATGAGACAAACATTTTTTACAAATACAATTTTTTAGTAAAACCAACAGCGACACCGCTATGAAGTGTGAAAGATCGCAAAAACTATTAATAGTTTTTACACGATAAACAATATAACAATAAAGTAATGTTAACAATTAAGTAATAATTTTAATGTTAATATAACAATAAAGTACATGATAGGATGCGAGGAAGCTATGTGCCACACTAATTGGCTGTCTATTTATTTTATGTACACAACTCACACACTGTATATATATATATAAATATATTATTACATTAAATTCTTAAACTCGTGTCAATTCAGAAGCTATAGGCTCGTTCTGTTGAGCAAAAAATGTTGTCTCTGATTTCAAAAATTCCAAGGCAGAAATCCGTTTCAGACATCAAGGAACATTTTTTTGTCCTGTCTGTCTGTAGGTCAATTTTTGCAAAATATCTTAAAAACTACTTAACCGATTTTGAAGAAGCTTGGATGGTTTGTTAAAAGTAGTCTACAGATGGTGCCTTATATAAATTTCAACCGTATGATCTGTATAAATTATGCTAAATTGATACTTTTATTCACGCATAAAAAAATCAAAACAATTTTGACATATTTAAAATAAAGGGTAGGAAAAAATTAAATAAAGTAAATAATAATGGTTTGTAAAAGTACAAAATAATTTGAAATCGTTATAAGAATGCGAGGAAGCTATGTGCTTTATTATTAGCTGAATATTTGTAATAATATTTTTTTCCTTAATTAATATTAAGATTAATTGCCTTTAAAATATAATGTATCTATTATATTAATTAATGAGTGGGAAGCGTGAAT